>CM037853.1:60559947-61159947 GCA_021234595.1 Delia radicum
AACATTTTAGATAATGGACCAATTTTTTAATTTAAATACGTTTTCAAAAATAGACCTTATACTCGTATAATAACGGTTTTTTATTGGAGAGTTTTATAATATATGACGTCAAAGTTTTGCAGCTTAAAAAAAACATTAAAAAATTGTAATCCGGATTATCGCGAAAACCGTTAATTTATTTAAAAATTTTACCTCATAATGGTACACCCAGAAAACAGTCTCAGTTGTGGCCACCGAAATTGTTGCCAATCGAATACTGGCGGTTACGACAACTATCTCATATTAAATTACAATTTTAGTCGTGCAAGCTAATATCCAGTTGTCTCATTTAATATTATATTTCACTAAATATTATAAAATATATCCACTGAATATTATGAATAAAAAAAAAAAAAAATTTTTCAAGTATTGAACCGTGCCTTCAGATTAGTACTGCACTGTCCTACTCATTGCACCACAATTGCTTTTTAATTTCTTTAAATATTGGCTGTTTACTCATTTTAATATTTTATTTTAATTAAAAAATACTTTTTGTTTTTGTTTTTTTTGGGATTTGAACTCGGAAACTCGTAATAATTGACTGCTGCTCTACCACAAAACCAATCCTAAAATAAAATAATTAAATTTTTTTTGTGGGCCGTTGTGCGCGTTGGACTGTTACACAGATGATCACGTGATCAATTCCCTCCTAGTATTGCAGCGCCAACCTTCAGTGTTCCCATAGCACTTAACACCACTGGAGTATAATAACACAGTGATAAAAAGAATGAAGTGAATGGGAAGTGATACTATTTTTCTGCTAAATCTTGTCGAGTACAACAAGAATCTATTTTTGAAATTTGCCAAACACGTGTACGATTCGCTCCAACCTTCAGTGTTCGCATAGTACTTAACACACTGGAGTATAAACAAAGTGATAAAAAAATAATGAAGTTGAAATAACTGGGAAGTGATACTATTTTTCAGCTAAATGTTGTCGAGTACAACAAGAATCTGATTTTGAAATTTTCCAAACACCTCCAAAATCTTGAGGTACGGGTAAAAAGCCGACCTTTCGCACCTTTATGCACTTATAAGTCAGTAACTTATTTAAATATCATCCGAATTTAAGTTTTCGCAAATATTTTGTGTAATAAAAAGTTTAGTAACTCAGTAACTTTTTAAAGGATTTTTACAAACGAAGTGGCGTTTTACTCCTAAATAAATTTGATTTGTTAATAAATTCATATGTAGTACGGTTCCTTTAAAAAAAATACTTTGTAAAAACCACTACAAATTAAAAAAATAGTTTTTTTTTCTGGAGAAATTCATATAGATTTGTCAAGTTAACTTTAATAACATAAACAAAAATGGAAAGGCCTCACTTTCTTCTTTCTAAACCACTGAGAAACTTAAAATCGGATGATATTCAACTAAGTTACAGGCTAATAATTGCATAAAAGATACCGGTTTTTTACCCGTAACTCAAGATTTGGGAGGTGTTTGACCAATTTCAAAACAGATTTCGTTGTAATTCGCAAAACACTACCAGAAAAATAGTATGACTTCCCAGGTATTTTTTTCTGTCGCACTGTGTAATGAATCAGGGCTGTGAACCAAAAAGCTTCATTAAGTTCGCCAACTCACCATCAGGTGGCGAGCAATAACTGTTCTAAAGTCTTTATTACACGTGCGGATACGTTCGTAGACGGACTGTAATTCTATACAATGTGTAAAAATAGTACCTACATATATATAATATGTTGTCTCTGTTTTACATACTAAACTATTATAGATTTGGCCGCAACTTCGGAGGCCGAACAGTAAATTTATTGCTTAAATACGGACTTTTCTTTAAATTTTACACTCAAAATCGCATCTAATCAGCCCAATAAATACTTTTACATTCTCCAAACTTGTCCATAATCCTTTACCGACCAAATGCATTTTCTGGCCGAACTGTTCGGTCGGACACTAATAATTAAGTTATAATTATAAGTCTGGAATTGTTTAGAAAACGCAGCGGAAAATGAGAGTCCATTTTAATACAAGTTTAATTTGATGATTCCCCTGCACCAAATTGTTCTATTAAGGAGAGATGTAGGAGTGTCCGTTATTAGTAGGTTTCACTGTATTTATTGTCTTGGCGAACGTTTATCATTTGTACCCCAAACCTATTGGAAATATTTCCAAAAGAAACTGTTATGGGAATATGAATGTACCCCCAGTAGCAACCACTCCCACATAACCATAACTTTTTTACACTTTTCCAAAAACTTTTTGCAAAACCCAACATCAGCATTTTTTTTGCATTGAAGTCAACAGAACATCGTAATAAAGGGGAATAGTTTTTAATACACTAAGTAAAAAAGTTATCTACGCATATACTTACTTTCATAATAATTATTTAACACCCCTCCAAAAACACAAAAGTGTGTCTGTCCGAGGACTACCTGTATAGTAAACTCCTTAAACTTGGAGGTATGAAACATGATCCAAAAACTAAACAAATAGTCATTAAGATTTTTTATTATATCTCTTAAATTTTGAGATAATAGGGGGTGGTGTTTTGTGCTCACTGGCGAAAGCTCCCCCTTCTACCCTACGTTAAATTTAGTTTGATGTATCTAACAGTCATCCTGCTAAAATCAACAGAATTATTTGCTAAAAAAAATTATTATTTCACATGGGTCGATTTTTTTAATCGCATTACAAAATGACTTTGAAAATTTCCCCATTTTTGTGTTTTATTTGTCTACTAATATTAAGCAAAATTTTAGCTGTGTATCAATTATGTATCTTTTTTACGACACACGGCAATGAAATGACACTTAGATCATTATCGTTTCGGGGATGGAACTAATTTTGTTTATTTAACTCATGGCTTATGTCATATAAAACGGATGCAACCAAAAAGTTTTACATGTACGCTGTTAAACGAGAATGATTTAGGTGTCATTTCATTGTCGTGTGTCGTAAAAAGGATACATAATTATACCCTGGTTTAAGCCGATTAATTTGTAATATTCAATTAACTTAAGCTGAAAATTTAAATTTGGTGTATTTAACCTATTTATTTTTGCTTCTCTTAGTTATTTTTATATAATATTTATTAAAAAAACGCCTGCTAAGTCCAGCAGTTTTTATTTAACAATATTTTTAACTAATTCTTTTTTTTTCAATTTTTACAGATTTATTTTCGAAGTATTTAAAATTTTTTTTTTTTTGAAAACTATACTAATGATAATAATAATTGTAATTCTTTTATTTTTTAGAATATGTGAAACGTATTTATGATTTGAGGTAAGTGTTTTACAAAAAAAAAACTATATATTGAAATCCTATTTAAGCAAAATATAAAATTTTCAAAGAAAATGTAGAAAAATCATTTAGGAAGCTCAAAAAGAAAAAGTATAAGCTCCTTAAAAAAATGTTTAAATTTGTGTAAATAACACATTTCAATTAAAAATAAAAACATTTCGTTTAAAGTATTGTAAGTAAATTTGTATTAAAAAACTAACGATAACGTTTGAGTCTTAAACACACACCCAACAAACATTTGGAAGATATATCTCACAGAAGATATTACGGCAATATCATTCATTAATCATTTCGAAGACAATGAAAGTAGTAAATTGAAACATGTCTTCTTTTTATCAGTTGGATGATATATCGGCGATAAAAAAAAATATTTCAAAAAATAAATTTGAATTTTATTTGAACACACACAAAAGAAAATAGAAAAATTTTAAGAAAATCAAAAAACCAGCTAATATTATATTTTGGATAACATATGCAAATAAAATGGCTAAAATTTTATTTTTTTTTTTTTTTTTTTTTTTTTTTTAAAAGACAGGGCAACACTCAGGAATACTTCCTATATTTAGTGTGTGGCTTTCTTTGGAAAGGGATAGTATAGAGATGAAAGGTGGGGAAAGATAAGGGCTTCAGACATGGCAACACTGTAATTGCGCGAGATGATAAGTCTTTAGAACAGTTGTTGCTCGCCACCTGATGGAGAGTTGGCGAACTTATTGAAGCATTACATTTTACAAATGAAACCAAAACTTATGTTTTTTTTTTCAAAAATTGAGATGACAAAAAATATTCAAGTGCCTACGGCTGGTTTGATGGAAATATGTTTATATTAGGATTCTCACTCGATAAAAATTATTCGATTAATCGAAAGAACAAAAAGAAAATTCGAACGAATTATTATAACGAATAATTAGAATAAATTTTGACGATTAATCGATTAAAACGAATAATTAAAAAAAATACTTCCTTTAATAAAACTTTTTCAAAATTTACCAATTTTGGGAAAATTTGTATAAAAAATGGTAATGGACAAAATAAAATGAAGAAATACTTAAAATTTTTGAAACGTTTCCATTTTAACACTTCACTACTGTTGTACACTACAGTTGTATACCAATTAAAAAAAATATATATATATGGTAAAAAAAATGTATAATGTCATGAAACATCATATTTTTTGGTTGAATGTGCTCATCAGGACCTTAGTCATTGAAAAAAAAGAATCATTATATGTATAACCTGTTGATCAGGGCAATGCATTCGCGATATTTGTCCTCAAAATCCGTTTTTTTTATTTAGCCTTTATGTCCGACAAAAGAGGAGTTTGGTGTATCTCTTAACTAGCAAAGGCTAGAATCTCGAAATTTGCACCGTGTAGGCTTCAAATTATGACAAGAACAAAATCAAATAAAGCATTTTTGGTAAGTCAGATGTTTTAGTGGTAAAATGAGCTAATGAGAGTTGTCAAAAATTCGATTTTACTATGAACCGATATATATATTTATCTTCTTTAATGATTTTCAAAGCTCAATTTTTCACGAGATAACAATACCAAATGACGTATGATAGGCGTTACTATAGTCTAAAATTATTACATTTGAGAATTGTTATTGTTTGATGTCAAAATTCATAAATTTTTAGATTATACGGTTATTTAAATTTTACGGTTAATTATATATATTTTTTTTTTAATTTTTTTTATTCGTTACACGTTGAATTAATCGAACAATTTTAAAACTTAATCGATTGATCGATTCTATCAAAAATGCGCGATCGTTTATTCGCCACCAAATAAAAACAGGTATATATGACAACTTAGTATATATGGTTTTCTAACGATATCTTATTTGTATCTTCTAGAAGATATATCGGCGATATTTGCCACACTCTTTTCTTTATTCTACACAATAAAGGAATATCGCCGATTTATCTTCCAAAGGAATTGCTTTTGCATTGCTGTAAAATATTGCATTCGGGACTGGTTTTCTAACAAATGGAGTATCTTCCGCAATACGAATACGATTGTTGCCGCAATAAAATTTTTCTTCCAGCAATACGATTGGGGAATCGTATCGTATTGATATGTTTGTTGGATAAGAAATTTGTATTCTTTTCAACGAATTTTAGACGCATTTGTTATCACTGCATCATGATTTTTTTTACTTAACAACAAAAATGTATTCTCTACAAAAAGAAATTCGGTAGAATCTACCGAAAATATCAGTTCAAATAATCTGATATGTGATAAAAAACGATTATTTTTGAAATTTGAACCCGAATGTTTTTTTTATTGTTTTTTATTTAAATATATTAAAAATTGTAAATTGTTTTAAAGCAATTAAAAATACTTTCAATATTAAATTAAGCTTTTCACTTTCAAGTTTTAAATTTGATTTGTAACTAAATCGAAACGAAATCAAATCGATCGATTTTCCTCACATGACAGATATTACAGTTAAAATAACAAATAATGTACGCCGAAGTACTAAAAGTAACTAACTAACTAAATCGGTTACCTCTTGACGCTGTCAGAAAGTGAAAATAGCCCCACCTCCTAGCGCTTGTATAAAATTTCTATTCCACGTTCGTTTAAAATTAAAATCTCAAATAAATTGAATATATATTCCAAAAGATTTGCAAATAATATTATTTTTTTTTTTTTTAATTTGAATACTTAATTTTAAAACCAATTTCAAGGTCTACGAAATGTTTACATGTTTTATAGATAATTTTACTAAATTTTAAGAAAATTTTACTAAATTTAAGTGCAACATTTTAGTGAATAGATAAAAACTCAATTTAATCCAAAACTTTTTTTTGATAATTTGGTTAACATATTTTCAGTTCATTTAAAATTATAACGTCTTCAATTATAATTAATAATAATTTAAATTCTCATACTTTGCAACTGGTAATTTTAATTTTAAATCAATTTAAAATATTTCAATTGTGTTTGATTATTAAAAATTGAAAATTTTCAGGCTGTGTTTCTAAATTATCGAAATATGTTCCAAGACACTACAAATTTTCCAACATTTATAAATTTTCGAGAGGGTGTTTTGAAGATTTTTAATTGCTTAACATTAATTTATTTTATTTCCAAAAATTTAAGCAAAGAAAAAAAAAGTTAATACAAAAAATTATTAAAACATGTTATATCCGAATTTACAGTTTTTGCACGAAATCAGTTTTGAATAAATTTTTTCCAAAGGTCGAACAAATACAACATAAAAAACTTTTACTTTTTTTGACAAAAAACCCTAAAATATAAAAAATTAAAAATAAACTTTTATTTTTGGTAAAAAAAATTATTTTTATTTTCGCTAAAAAAAAAAAAAAAATAATTTAAAGTAAAAAATTCCTTTTAGAAAAAAAAAAATCAAAATACATTTTATATTTGCTTAAAAAAATAATAGTCCAAAAAACCACTTTTTGCATCTGACTTTAATCACAAAAGGCCATAATTATTACATTACTTGGATTTAATGAATATAAATAGATTTGCCAAAGATTTGGCCTATTGAAAATACGAAAAGAAATATAAAGCAACAGAGCGAACATTTTGGGACAATTAAAAAAATTTATTTATTTAATTATTCTTTTTTTTTTTGTATCAAATCGAAATAAAATTTTTGTGTTTTCAAAAATCTTGCAAAATGTTTTTATAAAACGAATGTGATTGTGTATCCTTTTTATAAATTACGATTTGAGGCCTTTTAAAGTGCTTAAGCCATAAAATATTCTACACTCAAAAAAAAAAAAATTTTTAAAGTAAGCATAATTTTTCTAAGATTTTCAAATAAAAATCGTCAAAGTGGAAAAAATTAAACAGAATAATTTTAAGTTTGGGTATAAATATTATTCAAGTTCAAAACATGTTTAAATTTTTGTATTATAATAAAAAATCGGATTTTTCGGAGTTTTTATGCACTGGTTTGTAAATATATATTTGGAAAGCTTCACCATAGTTCTGTTTAAAGTTTTAAAATTGGTTGAAAAATAACGAAGTCAAAATTTATTTGGTCCACAACGTCTTAAAAAACAGATATTTTACAAAAACTTCTGATAGCGTCCTTATATAAAATTTATAATTTCTCCAATTTTTGTTTTTCGAGCCGGCCTAAGCTTTTTTGCAATGAACTTTATACCACTGGTTCGGTACGAAAAATACACAATATGTTCTTCTAGCAACATTTTTTTCCTGTTGTTGCCTGTTTTAGACGATATGGACCAAAATAGGTTTAAGACGATAAAGATTAATAAGTTTAGGCATAAATTATTCTTCTTACCAAAACTGCAGTCCAAAAATTACGCTTTTTGTGATTTTACTTAAGAAGATATAACGTTTTTCGTTTTTCGTTTTTCGAAAAAGCTTTGCTAATACTACTAAATATAATCTTTATGCTAAATTTCATAAAAATCCGTCCAAACTTTTTCAAGTTAAGAAGATATCCTTTCCAGTCAAAATAAATATATTTTCAAAAATTTTTAAAATTGTGTTCTTTTCAAAATATTTATTTTTGAAGGTTTACAAAATTCTTTGAAATGAACACAGAAAAATTCTTTGCACAATATTTTGTAATTTGGTTTTCTTTCGAAATACCTTAATTTCTTATTATAAATCAGTCATTTGAAGCATTTATGGCAAATTTAACATACCCCACCTGGAGGCGGTCTTTCATTTTAGAGGGTTAATTTGTTACACTTGTCTTGTATTTTAAATTTGGGTAAAATAAATTTTACACCATTTTAATATTTAATGAAAATACATATTCTGTTTTCTTTAGTTCGCAGTGATTTCAAATCACAGTGAAATTGATGCTACTAAACTATGCTCAAAAAATTATAGTTGATTCGATTTAAAATTTTTTCTATTAAATTGCCAAAGTAAAATAATAATTTAATTAATGAGAAAAAAATGTAAAAATCTTTACCTTTCACCCTAAAGTGAAAAATTCGCGATTGAATTATTTCAACTAATAAACTTTTCATTAAATTAATAAAATTTTTGTTTACACACAAAAAACTCTGTCAGCAACATTTTTGCTTGGGGAATACTTGCAGAAAAATTGCTAATATCAGCAAAAAATTTTGCTAAATTCAGCAAAATATTTGCTTAATTCTTCAAGGATCTTCACAGAAAAATGTTGCTACAAAAATTAAAACATTTCAGAACTTTGAATAATTTTTTTTTTTTCTATTTTCTTATTTATTTTTTACTTTTATGGCTTCCTATTGGCAAAGTTCTCTTTCAAAACATATTTTTTTCTACTTTATTTTGAAATAGTGTTTAGTTTTAAGTAAAATGATTCATGATACTAAAATCGATTGCCAAAATCGAAAGTTATAGGTCTTTTTATAAACATTGCATGCTTTTAGAACTCTGTCTATTAATGATTTTAAGCACTAATTTCACAGAGTTTGTATTTCGGAACGGGTTTATAAAGATACTTGACTGAGATTTCTACACATTTTTTTTTTATTTGCTACAAAAATATTTCGATATTTTTGAAGAATACCCAAATTTAAAATTATTCGATGTTTAATTTTTTCACTTTGACGGTTTTTTATTGGAATAGCTTTTTAAAACTTTTTTTGTAATTAACTGTAAAAGTGAGGTTTGTTGTTGGGGAAACGATTTTTTTTTTTTTGTTAAAATAAATTAGAACTTGATCAAATTATGATAATTTTTCTAAACAAAGATTTTTTGCTATTACAGAACAACGCCATATTGCTTGCACACACAAGAGGGCTTGTCATATATTTTCATATAAAAGAGCAAAATGGCTCCATGTTTATGAAAATAATTGTGACATTGTCAATTTTAAAGAGATTTTTACAAACTAAAGCTCATTAACTTTGAATTAAGCGCACTTTTAGATAAAATTAGATAAAAAATATGTTTCCTAAAAACTATTGGAATAAGAGGCCATAAAAGTTGAAGTTATAAGAAAATATATTTAAAAAAAGTTTTTACGCGTGAGAAAATTTGTTTACTAATTAACTTGAGAAAAAGAAAAAAAACATAATTTTGAAAAATTTAAATAATACACAGGAGAAATAATGAAATTTTTCGGTAAACTAACTTTAAAAAGGGAACAAATATATTTTTTTTTAATTAATAAATAGCATTTCATTTTGAATTGTCAGGTCTGAGATCGTAATTAAAATATAAATAGAAAGCACTAAGTGTTAATAAATGTACGAGAAATATGAATAAAATCTTATGAGGATCAGCTTTAGTTTTTTTTGTGGTTGGTTGGTCAAAACCTCTGTGGTATCTGTGATACCCGATCAAACGATGAGTTTCTTGTGGGTGGTGGATTAGAATGAGGCTGATGATGACCTTAGACGCTTAGGTCGAAACTGCGGCATTCCCTCTAGTGCTGATCCTCACAAAATTTTTTTTTCATCATTCTCTTTCATTATTTATTAACAATTAGTATTTTCTATGTATAATAGTAACATTTTAATTATGATCTCAAACCTGACAATTCAAAATGAAATGCTATTTTAAAAGATTAACAACTTTAATTTTTTTTTAAGAAACTGGTGTTTAATGAAATTTTTTCATTGTGTGAATAAAACTTTTAATAATTGAAATAATATCTTTTATAAAATTTTATGAAAACTTGAATCAGTTTAATAAAAATTTTCAATGGACGAGTTCCAACTTCATTGCTTCTATCCAAAAAAAATTATTAATATCATGCAAAAAATTCTCTCAGTGTAGCAAATAAAAACTGTATTTTAAAAAACAATAAAAATGTAATTTTTTTAAATTCTAAAATTTTGGACTTCTATCGATTTAAGGTAAAACTTTTAAGAGGCCTGATAAAAAAAAAACTTAAATTAATTGTTTTTAGAAGTTTCCAGAATAAAAAAAAAATATTGTCACAGCTTTTACCGGTCATTTGTTAATTTTTTAAATATATTTTATTTTTTAATTTAATTGTTAAACAATTATCATTTGCTCGAATTACTTTTTTGTTTTTAAGTTTGTTGAAAAAAATATATTGTTACAAAATATACACTCATAAAAATAATCCTGCAAAAATAGCAGAAAAAGCAAGTACAATTGTGTAAAAATTACGTTGCAGAAAAAACTGCTATAGCTCGCAGATTTTTTTTTTTTTGCTAAATATTGGTAAACAAGAACAGCAACACTAAAACTGTTAAATTTACAAAATTTTAATTATATTCGAGTTACATTTTAGTAAAATGAGCAAATACTTTTGCTGAATATTTGTAAACAAAAAACAGCAAACAAAAACTGTAATATCTACAAACTTTTTGCTATACGAACATTAAATTTAGTTGAATGTAGATAACAGTATATTCTGCTAAAATGAACAAAAATATATGCTAAAGTATTGTAGAGTGCTGATTTTAGAAGGGCACAGTTTTATTTGCGTAAAAAAAAATTTAACATATTTTTGCAACTTTTTTAGTTTACTAATATTTAGCAAATTTTTGATGCAGATTTCATTAAATTAATTTGTAATTTTCATCAACTTAATTAAGCTCAAATATAACTTGAATTTTGTAGATTTGTGATTTTTTTTTTGTACAAATATTTACCATATTTGTTTTGCTGATTTTATTATATTAATTTGTAACTTTTCATTAACTGAAATTAAGCACAAATATAACTAAAATTTTGTACATTTAACAGATTTATTATTGCTATCCTTATCTTTTGTAATATTTAGCTTTTTTTTGCAGATTTTCCTCTATTTTCATTTTGATCTGATTTTTAGTGATTTTAGTAAAAGTTTTTACTATTTTTTTTTCTATAATCAGGCGTGGATCCAGAAAATGGTTATGAGGAGGGAAATTAAAGTATTTTTAATTAGCTTTTTTGACCTTTTTTCACATTTTTGTATTGAAAAACTATATTTTGGTGGAGAAAATGTCCCATTTTTCCCTCCCCTGGATCAGCGCCTAACACGTTTCGATGTTAACCCATTTCCGGTTCATTCAAATTTCCAATACAATGACAAAAACAAAAAAACTTAAAGTTTAAGGAGAACTATACAAACAAAAAAAAAAAAAAAACTAAAAAACTCTCTAGAGAAAACGAGCAAGGAAGGAGAATATGGAGAGTGTATGGCAACATTGATGCACAAAATAATTCTAAATCCACGGGTGTGAATTATTCTGTGCAGAGCACTGCTAACATACGCACTCGTCATAATCATGGAGGTCACAAAATGAATATCGAAAATCTACCGTAAAAACTGACCTCTTTGTTGAGTGGTAACTTGACTCCTTTCAACATGTTGTTCAGTACGGCTGATCCTTTGTTGTTGCTGATGCATTTCATGATGTTGTTGAGACGTGATTTGCTGGTGTTGCGTCGTTTGTTGCAACTGTTGTTGTTGTTGTTGATTCGGATTTTGTCGTTGCATTTTTAAATTCGTTATATAACACTATTTTGCATTTAAATTTGAAAACAATTGACAAATTGAAAACAAACACGCCGTTTTTTAGGCGTGTTGTTCAATAAAACTGCACTTCTTTTTTTTTTTGCTGAAAAGCAAACTTTTTCTTTTCTTTCTAAGGCGGGTTCAATATTTTATTTCAAAAAAAAAGACCAATTTATATCTAAGTTAAATTATTTAGATATAAAGCTTCGTTAAAATATGCTACAAAAAGATAAAATAAAAGGGGATATTTTTAATATTAAAATTTTTTTTTTTTCGGAATTATCTAGAACTTTAGATTTGTTATATATAAAACACACAAACACTCTCTCCTAGAATTCACAATTGATTTGATTTTTAATATTTTATTTTTCACATATTTTTGCTATCTATTTTTATAAAAATGATTCTTGTTTCTTATTTGATAATTTTTTTTTTTTTCAAATTATTTAAATATTTTCTATCTTTTTCTGTTACTTTCAAGTCATATACATTTTCTGTCTCACTTTAAAATATTTTTCACCGCACTAATAGTCACACTCGCGGTAGGTTGGTGGTGGCTTCTTAATTTTCAAAATCTATTTTTAAAAATTATTTCAAATTTTCTTCATATAACTTTTTTTTTTTTTATTTATTTTTCTTTAATTTTGAAATTATATTTAAGATAATATTTTTTTCTGTGTTTCTCTCTTCATATAAAATTTATATTCAAAAATTTTAGATTATGATTAATACAACACTGTGAATCACTTGATAATTTTAAATTTGTATTAATCATTTAATATATTGTATATATTTGAAAATTTCCATATATATTTATTATTTTATATATAAAATTATAGTATTTATAGCACTGTTATTATCCTTGCCAAATCATGCTTAATCCTGGGTGTTAGCATTAATTATAACAAGGATAATAGTTAAGAAAAATCCCTTTTAAGTTTCAAATCGTTTTTATTAGCCCGTTTTCGCGTTCCGTTTAACCGTTTCGTTTTTGTTCGTTTATTTCATCATATACCAACGAAAAATCTTTTTTTAGATTTTCAGCAAAAATTTTTTCAGTTCACAAAATTGTTACGAAATCAAAATTTATTTTCAAATTTCTATATAATTTTCTTTGAAAACTCTATAATCTTACTTTAATTTTATCCTTTTTTTTATCGTTTTCACTTAAAAAAAAACTTTCGTTTGACTTCTTTTTATATATAAATTAATTCCTTCAAAAACTCTATGTATACTTTAATTTTTCTTTTTTTTCTATATATAAATCTATATGTATTTTTTTTATGAATTGGTTCAAGTCATAATCCCCGAGACTGAAACCAAGACGTCGATCGTTTTTGAGGTGCGAGCGAAGAATGCCACAAAATGTTTTGGCAATTGTTCATGTAGCTCAATTTTTGAGATATTTTGTGTATATAGCGAGAGCATATATGTAACAAAGATTTCATCGTTTAGAATCGTATGCATTCGTGAGGATAGTTTTGAATTTTCCTACATACTTGTTGTTGTTTAGGGAAAATTTTGAAAATGTTCTCATTAAAGTCAAAGTGATGGGTTGGAAATAGTGAATACACTTTCATTATTTGTTAGTAAAGAAAAAGATTTGAAAATTTTAATTTTGAAAAAAATGTTTTTAATTTTTATTTTTTTTTATATTCCGCCGTTTTAAATAATAAATTCTACTACCCTCGTTTACATATTTTACAAATACTTCATTTATTTAATAAAATATAAAGATAGGATAGAGGGCGGGTCCTTCGTCACATTTATGTTTAAAGCCCTGTAACTTTTTAACCAATATTTTTTTTATGAAGTCCGAAATTCAAAAGAAGTCCAAAATTCAAATAAATTTCAATATGTAAATACTAGTTTTGCAACTAAATCATAACTAATATTAACTTCGAACTCATATATTAGTTCTCATTTAGTTGGAAAACTAGGTTATATGAATGTTTGATGTTTTGCATGGGATTGTCACTTCTTTCAAAACGTGTTCTGATGATGGGAACCTTGAAAATTCCCGAAATAGATCTATCAACACATTCCTGACAGTGGTCAATTAATAAATTTGAAAACAAAAACTCTATAGATTATTTGTTAATACAATATCCTAATGATTCTATAGAGTATGGCCTCGAACTTGAATAATTTTGATTTTCATTTAAATATTCATCATTCGAAAACTTACAGTTGTAGGTGTAAAATGTCATTATTTTTTTATCGCACGATTTGTTTAAGTTATTGCTAAATAACCCAATTGTCTATTATTTTTCTGGCACCCCCAAAAATACGCCTGACTGACCATATTTGTCAATAAAAAGTTATTGAAAAACTATAATTTTTTTTGTTTTTTAGTTAGATTCTTACAGGAAGAAGAAAATATTTTTATTGAAAAATTTAACGGACACAATGGATATGTTCAGAATGCCGTAGTTTCGTCCCTCCAAGGACTCGCTAGTGGTCAATTTATGTGTTAATTGAACAAAGTATTTTAAATTGGTAAATTGCTCTATATGGAAAACTTTTTACTTTGTGTCTTAGTGAGTTTCAAACCCACAGCCTTGCATCAGGCTATACCTCGTAGCATCACCTCTTAGCGAGTTGTGTCACGGTCGACACAGCTATGAGTGTGGCTAAGTGGAGTTTTGTCAATCACAGCATTCCCAATGTATTGGCTTTTAATCAGAAGAGACATATTTAACTAATACCTAGAAACAATTTATTTTTCAACTAGAATCCTTCCTCTTATTTTTTTTTAATCCTCTTTTTCACAAGTAATTAACACATTATGATGGGCTTTATTCACATTCATTAGTTGGATACCAAGTGTATGTTAGAGAAAGAGTTTTTAAATTTTTTATCTCTCTTAACATCATAGTAAGATGCGCCTAATATATTTTATTCTAGTGATGAAAGTTTGGCAATTTTTGACTTTTTTAAATGAGGCAATTAATTAAAATTTGATTATTTGTTTTGATAAAAAACCAAATATTCTTTAGAATCCACATTTTGCATGAAATCATGTGCTGTTGCCGTAAAAAACGGAATAATTTTATGTGGACTCGTTTTTCAGAACACCCCTGTTGTAATTATTTTTAAACATTTTATTTTCTATATCGACGTTTATCTGGAAAAAAATTCAAATGTTTGAACATAATCCCCAAACAGGTAGAACTATTTACAAAACGGTAATAATCCCCTTGGGAGCTCTACACTGGGAAATATTAGCGAAACAATATCATAGAATTTTTTTCGTAGACTCAATGAAGAATTTCATTATAACCAAGAAATTTTAGTAATATTAAGAAATTTTCCATAAATAGTTTTTCATAAAATTTCATAGTTTCATTAAAAAAAAATCATGCGAATTCTTAAATAATCTATTCGTAAAATTAATGAAAATTTTCTTTAGAGCTATGAAATTATTTATATCAAAGACTTTTTTTATTTTTTTATAAAGTTTTATAATTTCATTACTTTTTATACATTTCAAACTTAGTTTTAAGATTTTGTTCTCAAGTGTTCAACATATTTTATAAAGTGCTTTATTATTTCAATGTATCCATTTATTAACTTTAGACTTTAATGAAACTGTCTAAAAACTCATATAAAGCTGTTCATTGGCTTAGTTCCAATGCATTTTTCAAGACATTCATGAAGAGTTTTATTAATTTAAAGAACTTATTAAACTTATTAAACATTTTTATGAAACTGTTTCATAAATTATATAAACGCTTCATTGTCGGAATTATTCATTAGTTTTATAAAGATTTTCATTAATTCTACATACATTTCATAAACATTTACTTTAATGAAACCTGTTTCATAGATTCTATTAAAAGTTTCAATGGACGAGTTCTACTGACAATTTTTATTAAAGCTATGAAGAAATTCACTACTGATACTTCTCTACACAGAAAAAATTATCAACCTAAAATATCTAATTAAAGATTTGATTTGAATTTAATTTGTTTCTAAACAAATATTTAATTGAATCAATAAATATTTTTATTGACTTTTAAATATATAAATACATATTTTATTTTAGACGCCAAATACATTTGAAGTTAACAAACAATACAAGCACACACACAAACAGACTCAGCATTGCAAAAAACACACATACCAACGTATAGATCACACACTTTTTTTGTGAGTATCATATTTGTTTTGTAGAAGTTATTTCTAACTTTTTTTTCCTTCTTAATTTTAATAAAAGGTTTTGATACTATCATCATTGGCGTGATAGGTGCAAAATCAATTAAAATATTAATTGATTCAATAAATTTTTTGAATGAAACCCGTTTTTAGTTTTTTCTGTGTAAGTGTAGGAATTATTATTATTATAATTTTTTTATTTTGTTATTTTTCGCTCATTCGCTCATTGCCTCAGCGGTTTGAGTTCTCACTTTCACCGTTCACCTCAATCTTCAAATTTAATTTATTCCAGTGTAATAAAAGTTTATAAAGTTTTTCCTTCTTTAAGGGGTTAAACCAAACTTGGGATTTTAGCATTGAATCATTGTTTTTTCATATAAATGCGGATGCTTTGGCATTATTACTTATATGAAAAAATCAATGCTTCAATGCTTTTCCCCCATGTAGGGGTTAAACATCCTTATAAATCAATATAAATAACAATATTTAAACAATTATGAAAAAATAAGCAAATGGTTTATTAAAAAAAATATTTTTGCGATAGAAAGACAAAGCACCATCATAATATTTATGAAATGTTTTGCAGTATTCATGAAGCACTTCATTAAAAGTTATGAAAATTTATCATAATATTTATAAAACATTTCATAAATATTAAGAAGCGTGTCATCAATTTGTTTTTTTATGACACAACTTCATCATATTCATGAAGTATTTTATTGGACGAAAATGAAATGAAGTTGTTCTTTATATTTATGAAGTTTTCCATAACTATGAGAAGCCTTTTCCCTGAGTATACTTTCTAAAATCCATCTCATCTCCAAAGCATTTTTAGTGTTTAACAGTGTTATTTTTTTTAATTTTTTTTATTAACAATTTATTTGATTAATTTAGTATGATTTACTGAACGTCTTTTTTGTGTTATTTTTCTTTTGGGGGGTTTTTTGGTTTTGGGTTCAGGGCCGCATGAAATTCGTTCTGGGTCAGCATGCGGTCGCGTTTGCTCATGTCTGGTATAAAACGTAGAAACTTCAGGTCAAGACAGAAAAATTCGTAATCAAAAATTAGATTTTTTTAGTCGACTTAAAGCTTTTGTGCCCATTGTCGCATACAAGTTTTCTCACTTTGAACCCATGAAACATTTTTGTTGTCGTCTCAAAATACTTCGTAGTTGCATTTTGTCATTTTATGTTTTCATTGCTGTACAATGTTTTGTATTTTATATGGATAGATTGACGACAATTTGTAAGGGTCTCTAAAAAACAAAAATTTCCAAGTTTAAAAATGTAAGGGAATGCTCTCTAATAATATTTGGGCTAAAGGAAAAAGAAAAATTAAGTGGAGTATATCAAATCCAAATACATCAGCTTATAGGCCAACTCTTTCGCAGTTTTCTACTACACGCAGAGAAAAATTTAGCTATTTGACAACTAAAATTCGGATACTGCGACGCAAATTCGGTTATTACGAATTTCAGTCGATTGGTACAATTCAACATTAGTTTTCACAACAAAGTTCGGTTAATTCAACTGAATTTTAGTTGCTTCACGCAAAATATTCAGAAATCGAATGTAAATATTGTTGCACTAATTGAATTTATAAGTTGTTGCCATTAAAATACAATTTTCGATTCGTGTGTATTTCTCTGTGTGTATATATAATTTTCTTGAGGCAACTTATAACAATTTTCAAATCAACTCCTAAAATTAACATATTTTAAAAAACTGTGTAAAAGCATATAAAATTGTTAGAAAATAAAGTAAAATCGCTTGAGGGTCTACCATATACAATTTTAAATTTTTTTTATTACGAAAAACAAACCATTTTTTTTTGTTGTGAAACATGTTGAAAAATTTTCCAAAAAAAAAAAAAATATATATATATCACTTTAGGGAACATTATGAAAATTTAATTTTTCACATTTTTGTTTTATTTTTTATATTTTTTATGTAATAAATTAGTTTAATTAAACTTTGAATAAAACTCTTACCGTTTACAAATTCCAACTTGGAAAATTCTTTAAACTTGTTTGTTATTTACTTTTTATGTTTACGAAAAATTATTATTTATGTTACGTTTTTTTTACAACGACCTAATAAAAACAAGAAAAACGTTTACATTCAAGTCGAAACTTTTCTAAAATAGCAATAGCGGAAATTAAACTCGATGACAATTGAGAATTTTGACATGTTAATTTATTATTACAAAAAAAAATTAAGGTCCACTTTAGGAAACAGCCCGCATTAGAGAACATTCCTAACATTTTTTAAATTAATCTCAAAATCAAGTGATGAATAAAATCAAAAAACGCTTAAATTTTATGCAAAATTTTAGTCATAGAAAAAACATAAAATTTTAATTTAATAAAATTTAAATCCGCTCGGGACCGGTAACATTTTCAAATATGAACTTTAGTTTTAAGTATTTCCGCTAGTGAAATCTGTTGCAAAGCAACATAATTGAAAAAAATGTCTCTTTGGCATAGATCTATGTTGTCACAAAGTTTGGTCGAAAAATTCGATGCCATTAAAATTCGGACTTTGAAGGGTTAATATGCTTTATTCAAAACTTGGTAAAACTAATTGTGGAAAAGCAACTTTTAAGCTCTAGCAAAATGACGGATTTATCCTTGGTAGTGCTTGTTTTAGAAACAAAAGAAATGTATCTTTAAACTAGTGCTGGGAAACAATTCTCCTTAAGCGTTGGCTCAGCATACTAATTTGTTTCGTTGCCAGTGATTTTTGCAAAAACCGTAGAAAAAACTGTTTTAAAAGGTCTATCAATAAAAAATTCCCACTAAAACTTACAAGTTAAATTGTTATTTTTTTAGGTCGAATAACTCTTCTGTAAATAATTAGTAAATAATTTTTATAAACTTTTGGCATTATTAACTATGGTTAAGCCTTAAACTTTAATTAATTTGAGATAAGTTAACAGGTCTTACATCTTTTAAAGACGTAAAGGTTCTTAATGTTTAATCTAAAATAATTTCTTCTTTTATTAAAATTCCCCATTATTTTGCCTATTATCTGTACATTGAAAATTTCTTGCTCATTTGACAAAAAAGGTTTTCTCATTTTATTAAAAAATCATCTCACAAGTTCTCTCTAAGAATCCCACACGATTCTTAGATCGTGCCTAATCGTTTTATTATCGGCTGTGAGTTGGAAACTAAAAATAAATGTTGATTTATTTTTGACACGTATTTTTCAACATTTCACAGATTTTTAGAGAACGAAAAAGTTTTGAAAATAAGAAAATGTTTATAAAATTGAAAAACAAAAACAGTGAAACCGTTAAGAATGGATCGCAAGATAAATTTTAATGCCTACAAGGACATACCGATTGTTATGAAATTTGGAACTGTTAAAATAAAACCTAATTTTTTTGACCTGATTTTATTTTTATGTGTAATATCAGGAGTGAAGAAATCAGATATTTGTTGGGTACTTTTTTGATTAAAAAAACAAAAATAAATTACACATCCATTTGGTTTGCGTACCCCCCAGCAAAAAATAACCTGGATTTGGTAAGCAGTAACTATATTTTGTGCTTCCAAAATAGCGCTCCACCGACTTGCATACTCTAAAGCAATTACGAAAGACATTCTGTAGTGCTTCCAAAAATGCTTTCTCAAAAGCAGTGAATAATTCTTACAATGAAGCAATAAAGAATGCATAATGTTTTCAACATACCAAAAAGCGCTTCTTATTGCCTAAGAAGGCATGAATTTATTGCTTCTAAGAGCACATGAAAAAAGCGCTTTTCACCTGCTTAAAAGAGACATACCAAGTGGGACATCGCGAACAAAAATCATGCCTTCTGGAAATGTTTTGGAAGCGCTTCGTAATTAAATAATGCCTTTCGGAAGCGCTTCTGGGTAAGCACTATTTTTTGCTGGGTAATGCCCTTGCTTTTGAACAAGGTTGCAAAAATTCGATATAGGACGAATAACGAATATGAACATTTTTTTCTAGAGTATTTATATTTTTTTTTTTATCAACGACCCCCCACACACAAAAAACCTATTTCAATCACGAAAACCACCGATTCAATAACTTTAATTACTGAAATTGCGCCAACAACGAATATTGTTAATTCAATTATAAATTGATAGTTCTTCAAATCGAATAAAAGCGCAAGGTCTGTATGTGGATGCCAAACTAAAATTGTTTTATATTTTTTAGGTTTTTAAGATTTGAGTTTTGCAAAAAAACCTGTTCATTTAAGTGCATACTTTTAATTTTTAGCTGCATTTTATAATTTTTTTTGTGTGTGTGAATAAAAATATTGAAAATTTTGGGTTACAGAAATTTTATTAAAAAATTTTAATAAAAAGTTTTCCAGAGATATACTATACATTTTTTCAGATATCTCAAAAAGTGGAAGAGTTTGAACTCTGAAATTTGTTTAAAACACGTACACAACTATATAATAAAAATATGTAAAAAAATTAAAAAAATCATTTTTTTAAAAAATAATTTTGAAGTTTTTTTATAAAATAATTATATTAAAATTTTTTTTTTTTTGTATTTTTTTACTAATTTACTAATATTTCTGAAACTTAAATTTTTAACTTTTCTTATGCAAAAAAAAAAAAAAATTCCATATCTTTAACACAAACTAGTTGTCACCTTTTAAATGATGTCCCTACCCCGTATTTTTTTGGAAATTCAAAGCATTAGGGTTGCAACATAATAAACAAACTCACCAAATATGATCGAAATTGCACAGAGAAATAAAGTGGCAACCGAATTGAAAAGTGTATTTTTATGGTAACAACTTATAATAAGTTGATTTAACCGAACTAATGTTAAGTTGTGCCAACCGACTAAAATTCGTAATAATAGAACTTGAGTGGTAGTAACCGAATTTCAGTTCTACATTTCGATGTATTTTTTCTGTCGAAAATAGAGTCAACACGACTAAGGAATTAAAAGTTAATACTGTAATGAATATAACACCTTTATCTTTAGCGATTATATCTTTTGCACAACCAACATTTGAAGATAGACCAACCAACCTTTATATAGAGCCCTAACGCAATTTGAGAGATATTGTAACAATTTTTTTTTTATAAATCGCGTTTATTAAAAAATCGCGTTTATTAAAAAAGGCCTCGCTAAATATTTTTTTCTTTTAAACCAACTTTGTTTCTGAAAGGTTTATTTAAAAAACGTGTATTTATTATTTACCAAAGGTAGACATACACACAAAAAACAAATTTTCCATTTTTTTTTGATCAATGGTGATAATCTTTAACTTCGAGCTCTCTATATATCTTAGTTCTCATTTAGTGAGGAAACTGTTTATATGAATACTTGATGTTTTGCATGTGATTGTTACCTCTTTCAAAACGTGTTCTGATGATGGGAACCTAGAAAATTCCCGAAATAGATCTATCAACACATTCCTGACAGTGGTCAATTAATAAATTTGAAAACAAAAACTCTATAGATTATTTGTTTGGATAATATCCTAATAATGAAATATAGAGTATGGCTCGAACTTGAATAATTTTCATTTTCATTGAACAATTAAAGGTCGAAAAACATAATTTTTATTTGTAATAAAAATTATACTAAACTTGCAAAATTATATGTCGAGAAACCCCATATGCAGTGACCTTTTATTTTACATCCTTTTATGTTCACATTCAGTGTGTGATATTATTTATATAGTCTATTCTATTCGGTATCCACTGTTTTTAATGTGGCCGTTAAGAAAAACAATCAACATTTTTGTTGAATTGCTTATACAATACTGTAAAACCTTTTAATAATGGATATTTTTTATAAGCCAGTACAAAATGGTTGAACTAGTTCTGAAAAGTAATAGATTTCAGGACTAGTACAAACAAACTAATTCCCAAACAGCAATTTTGTACCTGTTGTTTACTAGTGTAAAATATTCAATATTGGAAATATTGAAAATATTATATAAATTTGCGTGTTTTTGAAATTTATATTTTGTTAACTTATTTGTGTTTTTATAATTCAAGTTGAGTTTACAAATAAACATTTTTGAATTGAGCTGAGGTGTAAATCAATTGGTACACAACTGTTGCCAAAGAGGCACCGCAGAACTAGTTTGTATGTCTTTCTTTAGAAACAGTTTGGTTTCCTATATTGCTTTCCAAAAGAATGGTTTTGAACCAATTGTGTACCAGTTCTATACACTGATAGAAAAATGCATCTTCATATTGATGATGCCCTAACATCAGAATTGTGACATCAATGTTATTACAAATGACATCAATGATGCAATAAGTGACATCAATTTAATGACGAACGTTATCATATAATTTTGTCATATTTTACGCGTCATCCGTGCTATGACTACAGTGACATCAATTCGATGCCACATTTTGTGCATTAATAACAGGAAAAGTATGAATAAAGAACAAAACTGAATAACGTTAAAATGTTTGTAAAGTGTGTTTTAGTAAAAATATTAATTTTATAGTAAAGTCCCAAAACTTATTTAACAAATTGTGAAAAGCAATCTGATGTAGGCGTGTCCCTATCCGGATTTCATTCCTGCCTAAGGAAATCTTCAGGGGACTTTGTTATTAGAATTTCTAGAGATATTTGTTATGTTAAATCACAAACTCAATGAGAATTTCACTAAATCACTAATAGAAAACATATAATTTTCTATTGTTGATTTACTTGAATAAACGTCACTACATTGCTAGGTCTGTCAAAAAAACAGAGTAGTATTTGGAGGATGACAAAGCCAATTGTGACAATTCTTTGTTGTTGTTTTTGTTTTTTCTTTGATATTTTAAATTTTGAATCTCGCTCCTAGACGAGGACAAGAAATTCTCATTGAGTTTGTGATTTAACATAACAAATATCTCTAGAAATTCTAATAACAAAGTCCCCTGAAGATTCCCTTATTTCCTTGATGAAGTCACTTACCGGGAGTGACTTCATCAAGGAAAAATATGAAACAATAAAATTTTAAGTTATTTACCCTTAACGTACCTATTGTTTTTCTTTTTTCTCAGATTGATATCGATTTCAACAAAATGTTTGAGACAAATTATAACACACTGGCTTGGAAAGAAAACTTTATTAGCATAATGTTATAATCGAAAAAAGTCAATAAAAAAACAAAATCTAACTTATTATATATTTACTTTCTAGATTCCAAAAATACTTATTTAAAGATATTGTGGTGCCTACACTACATACTTTTCCAAACGCGAAAAGAAGTCCAAAGTGAGGCAGATGGCAAGAGTTATTTAATTTTATTTATAAGATGTTATTTTGTCTTTGTATTGATAACATGTTGTCAATAAATAGATGCCAATTAATCATTCCCCTGATGTTAGTGCGTCATTAAATTATTGAATTTTTCTCATTAAATTGATGCCAATTAGTCATTTCTTTAATGTCAATGTATCATTGCATTGATGACAGTTTGTCATTAAATTGAGCACAATAAGTACCTTCTTCGATGTAACTGAGCCATCGCAATGATGACATTTTTTTATTAAATTGACTCCGATTCGTCATTTATGTGATGCCGATGTGTCATCCGATTGATGACACAATGTAAGTTTTCGACCCTGATAACAATTTGGTTAAGTGATGTTAAGGCTGACATCACCGTGATGACAAGTGTCATGGGGTCAAAAACGAAGACACTTGTCATAGAACTGATGTCAAAATACATTAGGGTTATGACGGTTTTTCTATCAGTGTAGTTCCCAACTAGTTCCAAAGCAGGAGTTTGCAACTAGTTTACATCCCTATGACATCTCCATGATAAATTCTACAGTTGTCAAAAAAATAAGTTGGTATAAAATTTAGTAAAACGTCTTGTAAATCAAGGATATTATTTTTCAGCAAATGTTTGGCTGCAATTATGTTTTAGTTATACTTAAAAGATTTTAGTTATACTTATTCAGCACTTAACTGTTTTGAACTAATGTTTTACTAATATTTGACTAATGTTTTACAAATTTATTTTGCTGTAAAGAATTGTGCTGATAAGCACATTAATAAATAATATTATTTAATAAATGTGGACGACAACCAGATTAAAAGATATACGCTTAATGAATTAGATGTCGCTGCATGTCAAGATGTAGTAGAGACGAGGAAAATGATACTAAAAAGTACAATTCTTGTTAGACATACGAGTATAAAGAAATCTAAAATGGAAGATTTTTGTGTCTGTTTTTCATACATAATAAAATCAAAGGACGCCAACATTGTGTATTGCATACATATAAATTGCGGATTAGAAAAACTTAAAATTTGTGTTGGCACCGGTTTGTCAAAATAATTACCTATTAATTAAATTAGAGATAAAATAAAATATTTAAATTTAATAAATATTAAATGTGTATTTCTAAACTAAATGTTTTTAGAGATTAATAATCCAGTGTGGTCAAATTGCAAACAAATATACGTTCAGGTAGACATACTGAAGCGTAATGCAATTACACACATCTTATGTAATTTTGTATGTTTTCTTTTTCTTATTACAAAAAACAGGTCTGTATTTCATATGTTTAGTTAGAATATTGTTATACCTCAAGTCCAATACCACAGCTGTTCTCAACAAACACTGTTTGTTAGGATATATGTTGTTTTTACAAATTGTAATACAATAAACACAAATACATGTACTGACATACAAAATATATCAACATGTAAAATTTTTGTTTTTCAAATAGTTTGATTTTATAGTTAGGGTTACCAGATCAGGCAGTTTATACACTACGGCAGACATAAAGATTATCATAGAGTTTATTTTGTCTGCTGCATGTAATGTCTCGGTTTGAGTTAAGGCAATTAATTTGTTCCATTGCAGACAGCTGAAGATTTGGGTGATGCCAATGAAACAATTGTTTTGTCTATTGTGAAAAATTATCAAACTTTTTGAGAAGCAAGAAATAAAATCTAATATGATAAAATATCATATTATATTTTTGGACTTGAGGTAGAACAATATTTTAATTCTAACTAAATATATGAAAATATAGAAAGTCCGAAAAAAAATTTTTGTATTTTGAATACAAAAAGTAGCACGATACTTCTTATTTTGTTATTTCGTTTTGTTTCGTTTCTAGAAAGATACCATCACTTAGACCATTTATTTGTATTTCAATGATGTAAGTATTTGAAAGATAATTTTTTTATCTTTTATACGAGTATATAGAATTATTTCTATATATTTTCAGATACTAAATTAATTCGAGTCGTCAATGTGGGATTATGAACATTTTGATATTTTTTAAGATATTGTAAATTATTTTTAAAATAATAACAAAATAAAATTCTAAGATTCCCAGCAAATAAATTAACTTAAGTATAACTTTTCTGCAAATTTGTTGAGTTTTTTCAGTCTACTAATATTTAGCAATCATTTTATTAACTTTTAGCAAAGATTTTTTTAATTTGAATCAACTAATTGTTAGTAAAATCAGGTCGCTTATTTGCAGCAAATGATTTTGCTTACATTACCAATTTTTTTGCAAGCACCTCCTGACTAAAATATTGCTGACTCAGCAAATTTTTTTGCTGATTTTACTAACTTTTTTTTTTTAGTTTAGTACAAATATGGTTCTGTACTAAGTAGAATTGTTTGCTACTGGGAATGTACCTTTATTAATTTAACATTTTCGTGATAGAAAGTGTCTGCAATTCAAAATCCACTACTTTCCAATAGCGGACAACTGCCTTAAAATGATTAATTTTCTGCGACCATTGCTGTCCGTTATTGGCAAGCCTTACTGTATGTTAACAATTTAATAAAATGAAAATCTTTTAGAAAAATAAATGTTCTTTTTCAGGTTTATTATAATGTGGGGGATGTTTAAATTGAGCAGTGAAACATTAAATTTATAACAAACTTTTGATTTCAAAAATGAACAATAAATAAAAAAATACTTAAAATACCCTACTCACTACAAATTAAAGGAAAATAAGGCAATAAAAAATTTAAAAATTAATAATAATAAAATTAAATTAAAATATGTTTTCGAAAAACACATATTACTTGAAGTCCGTCCCCATAATTTGATTTTGGGATATCATTATGGCGTAATTATTTTTTTTTAAATTTTAACTCCAAAATCGCTGATTTCGGGTCCATGTATTTATATGAAATATTAATTCACCTTTCGATTTGACACCAAAAATCATTTAAAAAAAAAAACATTTTTCCCCATTTAGTCGGAATTTTTTTTTTTTTTTTTTAAAAGCTTATAAAGCGTTTTTAGAATGTTTTTTATTTAAGTAAAAAATTGCAGTATAAGAACCTTAAGAATTTAATTCTTTTATGGTTCAAAGGGTATCACATAATGAATGTCATAATAACAAATTTTGAAATAATATCATTTAAAAAAAAAAATAATTTAAATTTAAAAACTTAAGATTATGGTATATATTCTAAAGATATAGTAGTTAAAGAAAAATATATATGTGGCTATCTAGTTGGTATAGCAAAAGATGAAAAGAATAGGCTGAAAATAAAGAAGGTATAGAAAAGTAGTAGTTAGTTGTTTCTAGAAATTAAATTATTTCTAGTAATTAAATTAAAAAGTTCATTTTTAAAACTGTTTTTTCTGTGATGAGTTTAAGATTTATGGGTAAGTCATTCCAAAGTTTAATGGCATTAACGAAGAAAAATCTACCTGTGTTTAAATAGTAGTATCTAGGAATAATTAATGTCCCTGATCGTATAGAGAGATATGAAGGAGTTTTATCTGAAATTAATTTATGCAAAAACAACAAATTCATCATGCGTAAATAGTCATCTAAGCCACATGAAGAAATGCTACTAAAACGACGTAAACTAAATATGTACCTTGTAGCATTGTTAAAAGATATCTGTAGTTTATGCGATGAATGCGAATCTAATTGACTGTAAACCTCAGCTGAATATGTTATGTGCGGAATTATTAATTGAATGACTAATTTTTTCTTAACATCAACTGGGGTAAAACTGGACGATACTCGTAGGTTACGAAGTGTAAGAAATGTGTTACGTATTATGGTATTAACATGATCGGTACATGACAAAGTGGAGTTGATAACAAACCCTAAATATTTAACTTTATTAACATACTTAAGAGCAGTTTCACCCAAATAAGCTGTTTTAAATTCGATGCAGGGTTTGTATCTACTGATAGGAAGTATCAAAGACTTGCCGGGATTGAGCGTCAGCTTATTGACTTGTGCCCAATTATTCATTGCCTGTAAGTCTTCATTTAATCTGAAGCATGTGTCTTCTAAAAGGCCTAAACGATTTGAAATATATAGCTGAATATCGTCAGCATAGGCATGCATACGTGCATTTTTACAGTCTTCGAAAACATCATTTATAAAAATACTAAATAAAAACGGTCCTAATACAGATCCCTGAGGAACTCCTGAATAAACTACCTTAAGGCATGATTCCCTGTCACCCACAATGACTTTCTGGGCACGTCCGGTTAGGTAGTTTTTAAGCAGGGTAAGTGCGGAGTCTGTAAAGCCAAAGTAATGTTTTAGCTTACGAATAAGTAAAGAGTGATCAACCCTATCAAATGCTTTGGAAAAATCCAGTAAGCACATTAACGTTAGATTACCCATGTCATAATCGGGTCTTATATCATCAATTACTTTTAAGACAGCTGTCGTACAGCTGTGAAATGCACGAAAACCTGATTGAAGAGGAGATAAAAGCTTATTCGTATTAAGATATTCAGTAATTTGATTCGTCATAAGAGATTCAAAAATTTTAGCTAGTACTGACAAAATGCTGATGGGTCTTTAGTCATTTGGATCAGTTGCAGACGTAATTTTTGCCACAGGAATTACTCTGCCGATTTTCCATAATTTTGGAAAGATGGATGTGGTTATGCAGTGGTTATAGATGTGTGTAAGTGGTCCTATAACAAAGGGTATTATCATTTTTAAGAATTTTATTGACACACCATCTTCACCAATGGCATTTGATTGGACCTTCATAATGGCTTTATACACATCAACCTCAGAAAGTACATCGAATTGAAAGGTGTTTAAATTGTAGAGGGGGTTCTGAATTCTATTATTATCTCCATTGTTATTAATGTTAGCAATCGGCTCACTTCTACAAAAAAAACTCATTCAACTCATCAGGATCTAAGCTACAATCTGATAAACCTTTAGAGTGTACACCTAATTTTTTAATATTCTTCCACAATTGGCCTGATGGTAAAGAAGTATCAAGTTTACGAGCAAAGAACGCTTTTTTTGCTCGCCTAACGATAAGATTAGACCTATTTCTAGCCCTTGTGTATGTAACTTTGTTAGCAGAAGAGGGGTGTCGTTTCCAGTTACTATAACAGCTGAGAAAAATTGTGCAAAAATTTTAAGTTATTAAGTTTTCAAAATGTTGTCTTTACTATAATGCAATATTTTATTTATTAATAGCTTTAGCATTTTTCGTAGCTTAAGCAAATTTTCATTGTGTGTGTAAAAATAAATATTTTTATTATATTTCACAAAATTCATACCTTAATAACTTTTTAACGGTTCGCGAACATTTTTGTACCATTATTCTCCGTTGGGCATGGGGATGGGAAAAAAGGGTGGGGGGGGGGGGGGGGGTGGTAAAAAGGGACATTTCCTCTACCAAAATAAAAATTTTCAATACGAAATAATTAAAAAGATTAAAAGTTTATCAAAAATACTCTAACTTACTTCCCCAAAATCTTTTTTTTGGATCCGCGCCTGCAGTTGGTAATACATTTTCATTGTGTGTGATTAAGAAAACTATTTTTAAAAGTTTTTGGGATTTCCGTCCACTCCATTTTCTAAACGTTGCACTTTAAGAACTAGGGAAAAAGTTTTTTATATTAATTATTGGTGTAAAATCGAAAGGGAATCTAAATGTTATATAAAAGCAGCGTTTTTGGACTCCGCGTGCAAGTGGAAGGAGTTGGAATTTAAAAAATATAATAACATCATTTCTTTTTATTGATGCAAAAACATTTTAAAAAATTATGATATTCCAAAAATAAAGCGAATTTTATACTTTTCTTACGTACTCTAATATTGATAGCCATAAGTTGACAACAGATAACTAAAATAAAATCCACACACTTATAATAATCCGCTTATTTTACGGAAACTTTTATTATTTTGACATATTTTGTATTCTAATGCAATTATTATCAGTGTAGTAAATTTATTCAATGTTAAAAAATTTATTATTTTTATGATGCTTTTAAAGTCTTGTTAATATTGACTGTATTAAAAACCCGTAACATAATAAAAGGAAATATTCGTCACCCAGAGTTGTATTTCTAAAGTAAGTAGATTTTAATTGTATCTAAAACTTTAGAAAATGTATGTATTACCCAGTGTAGAAAAGCATTATCATATAAGAGGTTATATAAGTGCATATTTGGCAAGTACTTACAATTGTCCCTATAAATCTCATTATTTTTTATGGGGATGTCGTGTGAAATAATGACATATCATATCCTTACGAAAAATAGAAAAATATGTGGTTACATGTATGCTTACCAGTATGGATACAAATAATTAGTTTAAATATATTTCGAAAAAAAATAATTTAATAAAAACAATTTTTTTTTATTAAAAAATATTGTTTAATTAAATATGGCCACACGGGATTCGAATCCAAACTTCCAGGTCGTCAGTTAACCGCTCTACCATCTGAGCTTATACTTGATGGATAAAAACATAAATGACTTGGTTGCATAAAATGTCATCACTTTCCAGCTTACAAAAACATAAAAAATATGTACTTATATATGTCCTTACTAGTGTTGGAAAAATAATAAGTCTAAATATAGATTTTTCAAAAAATTTTAGATCATTACTTTATATTTAAAATAGTGATACAAATAAGCACTTATGGGTAACTTCTTACTTTTGTATTAAAATAATGAGAACATTAACTAGTTATTAGTAAGTCCTTATTTTTTATGTTAAAGTAATGCAGAGAGTAAGCTGGTGTCATTACTGGTAGTGAGAAAAGTATTGACATATCATTAGCGTTTCTACACTGGGTAGTTGGAAAATCCACTAAAATTTAGCATATTTTTTTAAAAATGTACAAATTGTAGTGTCTCAGAAATTCGTTGCCACTGTTTCTTCTAGATGCTATGATTGATCATATGGAGTCACTCTTATATTCTGTGCCAAATGCATTTTCCTTTTTTTTTTCAATTTATTTTATAAATTTTCATTAGTCTCAGGTATATTTATGTATTTCCACAGATATTTTATGTGAGACATTTGTTTTGTATTTTACATACACTTTATGTATTTCAAGAGATTCTCTCCTTCCCGACACCCGAATTTAATTATAATTTTCTTGACATCTCATTAAATGAATAATTGTGTTATTTTCAAAATTCGATGACAAATGCATAAGAAAAAAATATATAACCATTAAATCTTATAACGATCTATATTTCAAGTTGTTTTTTTGTGACTTTCATACATTGTATACGATGTGCATATCGATGATCATAAGTTGACTACTCGTAATTGAAAATTTTATTGAAATTTAAGTTAAGCATGACAAACGTTTTCTCTATGATAGAAAAATCATTTAGCATCCTTATCTAAATTTGTGAAAAATTTCCGTTACGAGTTATCAACTTACGACTATCCATATAACAGATTCGCTTTCAACAAAAGTAGTTTGGAAACCTATTTACTATATAAATATTATGTACAATATATTTTCTTTATTTGGCTAGAATTTATCAACTTGTTTTCTTTCTGTTACTGTTTTGAGAAAAATTCCATTAAAATAATGTATACTTAGTTACATTAAGTTCAAGGATAATTTTAATTAAATTATAGATTTCAAATAACTTGAAAATATTATGTATACAAAAACATGAGGTTTTCACTAGAGAGCATACATAGAAAATGCTAAAATCGACTTTCAATTAAAAGTTTAATTGAATTCGCTCCTATTAAGGAAGTTGTAGTATCAATTAAAATAATTTGTAACTACTTAATAGAATAGGTTTTCAATTAAGATTTTATTCATATGTATTAAAAATTTAATTCAATATTTTCTTTCAATTTAAAAAAAAACCTTTTTTGTAGATACTATTTAAACTTTAATTAAAATTTGCAAAAAATCGCCAAAAAAAATTAGGCAAAAAAACCGATAAAATTAAAGAATATCGTTAAAATTGAAAAAAAATCACCCAAATTGTAAAAAATTCGCCGAAGTTAAAATACAAAAAAAAAAAAACAGGGTTAAAAATCAACATATATTCATCCATTGAATGAACATGTATGAACTTATTCATGCTCATATAGGAAGTGATTCGTGGTCATTAGGGTGCGCCAAAGTTGTATGGGTAAAAAAAAATCATGCTAGAGATCAGCACTCCCCCCAGAATAGGGTAAAGGGTGTCTCAAACGGGGAAAAGGTGTCTCAAACGCCTTGAGAATAGGGAAATATGTCGAATCAATTAATAAATTTGAAACAAAAAACTCTATAGATTATTTGTTAGGATAATATCCTAATAAAAAAAATATAGATTATGGCCTCGAACTTGAATAATTTTCATTTTCATTGTACAATTAAAGATTAAAAAAACATAATTTTTATTTTTAATAAAAATTATATCAAACTTGTATAACCAAAAATGTTTTTTTTTTATTTTGTTTTGGTCATTTAGATGAAGTTTGTATACGTTGGTATTAATTGATAAAAATTGTAAAAAAAATTATCAGAGAAGTTTCAAAAATTAAATTTTCGTACCCATTTTTTTTGGTGGAGCGGGGTCATATATGTAAACCCTTTTCTTTCTAATTTAAGAACCCCTAAAACGAATTTGAAGTCAAAATAGAAATATATCCACAAGCAAACAGCCCATAGTGAAAGGATTAACTTATACAGTAGGATGGGCCGAATATCCACTTTTTGAGAATTTCGACTAGTAATAGCAAAATTATTGTTCTTTGTAAAAAAAAAAAAATTTGGAAACAAAAAAAATTTTTTCCGGAAATATCTCAGGCTTGCCCAATCCGGTTAAAGTTTAATATTGTCTAAATTTTTTTTCATCTATTTTAATTGGAAATTTAATTCTTTACAAAAAAAGTTAAATGGTAAAATCTTCTAAAATTGATAGTTACTAAGATAATGGCAATTTTGGTAAAAAAAAATATTTTTTATATTATAGCTTTTTGAGGATGAAAAAAAAATATTAATATTATAGTAAATTAGTTCCTCTACAAAAATGGTCTTTCGTAAAAACGTAAAATTGATAGTTATTGATAAAATATAAGTTACTGATGCTGTATCTTTGACTAGTAAGAGCTGTTTCTTTAAATTCAATCCTGTTTTGACTATTAATATTTGGTTTTAGTTTTTGCCTATAACTGGGTTCATATACTAGGGATTTATTAAAAGCAGATGTGAAACTTTCAACTGAAGACGTTGATTTTTGCGAACAGCTAATTCCACTCATTATTGTAAAAGATGATAAAGTATTTCCACTCATATTCGAAATGCTGCGTGTTAAACATTCGATATCCTCGTCAATAGTGCTTAATGATTTTAGGAGAATTCTTTTCAAGCGGATAGTTCTTTGATCTGATAAAAATTCTCGCTGAGTTTTAGGTATTTTCTTTTTTTTTTTCTTCTAAACAATTACATTTTTCAAATTCAGAACATTTGCAGGAACTAATATCAAATAATTTTTTTGATTCAGTCTTAAAATCATTAATGTTTTTCTTACCAGGTAAAGAGGAGTTTCTTTTGTTACCAAAAAAATTTTTTATCTTCATGTATTTGTCACGTAGAGATGTAATTAATTTTATGGTTCGTGTATTGGAAACTACTGGAATCGAAACGGCAGAAAATAAATTTTTTACATCTGAGGCTACAGTTTTAGCTATTTCAAAAAATGCTGGTTCGTATTGACTTTTGGATTTTTTTCGTCTCTTATATAATTGCAGTACATTAAAACATCTTCATTACTTGGTAATTTTTTTTTTTTTTTTTTTAAAGAGAAGCAACAGTCAGAAAATTCTTCCTATTAATTAATGTGTTGCTTTCTTTGGAAATTGGATAGTGGAGAGATGAAAGGTGGTGAAAGATGAAGGGCTTCGAACATGGCAACACTGTAATCGCGCGAGATGATAAGTCTTAGAACAGTTGTTGGTCGCCACCTGGTGTAGAGTTGGCGAATTTATTGAAGCTTTTTGTTTCATAGCCCTGATTCATTATTTTACTTCGGTGGGGTTAAGTGCAATGGGAAGGATCAAATTTATTATTAAAGAACAAATTTAAAAGTCACACCTTATCTTTAAAAAGCGAAAAATTCTATTTTGTAAAATAAAAGTGGTATTTTCTCAATTCACGTTTTACGAAAGACCATTTTAGTAGAGGAACGAATTTACTATAATATTAATATTTTTTTTTTCATCCTCAAAAAGCTATAATATAAAAAATATTTGTTTTACCAAAATTGTCATTATCTTAGTAACTATCAATTTTAGGAGATTTTACCATTTAACTTTTTTTGTAAAGAATTAAATTTCGAATCAAATTAAATGGAAAAAAAATTTAGACAATATTAAACTTTGACCGGATTGGGCGAGCCTGAGATATTTCCCGAATTTTTTTTTTTTTCCAAAATTTATTTTTTTCTACAAAGAACAATAATTTTGCTATTACTAGTCGAAATTCTCAAAAAGCGGATATTCGGCCCACCCTATTATACAGTACTTATATTTTAGGTTCATAATTTAGTCTCATAAATTTCATTTTCTTTTTTCCCTTTTTATCCCTCCAAAGTGAGTCGTTCTAATATACGAGGGCGGATCAATAAGTCCGTGACTTTTTGAATGAAACACATTTCAACATAATCTCCTTTTAGCTCAATACACTTAATCCAACGTTTCTCCAATTTTTGTATCCCTTTCAAAAAATAAGATTTTTCGAGGTCCATAAAATAGGCATTTCTTGGCCATATGGGGTCGTTTTTTTTTAACCTGCGTTAAATCGGTACAATAAGTTGGCATAATATTCGCCGTTTATTGTTTTTCCCCATTGCAGGTAATCGATGAGGATTATCCCTCGTGCATCCAAAAAACTGTTGCCATCACCTTATTGGCCACGATTACGTTTATGGTCAATTGAGAGCAAACGCGTCACCCATCTTGCAGACAGTTGACGGTTTTTTCTCAAAAAATAATGCTTAATGAGCTCTCGAAATTCACTTTTTTCCATTTTTAAAAAAATCCACTAGGTTGTATGTTTTGAACATTTGTTAAACACAAAGTAAATGACGGAACTTGCTCAAAATTTGAGAGTAGTCTATTAACAGGTGGTACTTGATGAGAGCACCCAGGTAGAAATTTGGGATGGTACAAAAAACGAAGAGTTTTCAAAACGTTTGTTTTTGATGGTACTAAAATAAAAGCGTTTCCAAAGCGATAATTGCAAATAATACGAAAAAAAGCATTTAAAAAACATTATTTTGGATTGCTATTCGAACGTTCGCACAAAGTATTTTAGGAATACTTTTTATACAAAACTTACAAATATTGTGAAATAAAAACACTGTAAAAACATTGGTTCAAAGCGTTTTTCCAACGTTTGTAAAAAGTACTTTAGAAGTTCTTATCGTACAAAATTTACAACGGTTTATAAAATAAAACCAATGTAAAGCCATTGCGTTAAAGCGTTTTTCTAACATTTGCCAATAGTACTTTAGAAATACTTTTTTTTTTACAAAATATTTTACTGATTAAAAAACAACACTGACATAAGGGGGTCTATCTATATGCGAACTCGGTTTCTTATGCAATTTTTTTATATGCTTTTCTCTTCATGAACCGAGTTCAATAAATCACTCAATATGGCCAGCCCATAATGTAGCGACTCTATAAAGTGTATAGTCCTTGTATATCTTTTATAAAGCACTATATTTTGAGGACAGATAAAGCAATATTTTAGAGGACTTTTTCAAAACTTAATAAAACGCTAGTTAAACTATTTAAAATTACAATGTTTTGTTACTATATTTATATTATTTTAATCATATTTTACATGTTTCATTATTATTTATGTAATAGCGTTATAGCAATTGTTTCATTGTAGAACTTTGTAAGTATACACTTCACTTCTACTAAATGCATACTAACTTCAGTATAATTTTCATTTAAATTTTTAACATTATACAAACCTATTTCTTTTGATGAGAGTGGATACTGATATACATCATTTATTTCATTATAAGTTTTGCCTTTTAAAAATATATCATCATATTTGTGTTTTTCATTATTGTTAATGCTAAAAATTTCATTAATTACTAGAATATTTCCATTACTAAGTAAGCATACATTATCAGGGTGAGATGTAGTGAATTTAAAACCTTCAATATTTACAAAGGAAAACAATACTTTTGATTTTGAGGATTCTAAAATGGTTCCAAGAGCATATTTTGTGTTTTTAAAAATTGGATAAACCAACGGGATATTGTTTTGTACGTTTTTGTTGTGAAAAATGTGCAATTTCTTTGAATTTGTGCAATAGGATTTTTCGGTGATTTTACAATTGATTTTATAAAGCCTAAACTGTTTTCATAATCGAAAGCCGAAAAGTGAGATATAGGAGCCCCAATATTAGCTACGTCATCCGTAATATGAATAAGATTATGGATGTTCATTGTTTGCGAATTTGGTCCATAAAAATGTGGCATAAGTTCAACAAATTTCCTTAAAATACGTTTTACATAATCAGTTTTTAACGTCGCTAATGTGGTAGACGACAAAATTCTGCAAGATGTATATAAAAGTAAGAAATGTCTGTACTGATCAGAACTTAAAACATTTTTTAAAACAAAAGCTCCACCATATAATAAAAAAAATCTGAATTGGGTAGCTTTCCAATTTCTTATATCTATTATATCAAATGTTTTCCTTTGGAACTCTGATGTTACGTCATTAGAAATGTTCAAAAAATTTTGATGTAAAACCGCAACACTTTCTTGAGAAACAAATGAATGTGATTTTTTGCAAATTAAATTTTGTAGCAAATATTTGCTAACGCCAATATGCAACATATGCATTTCATCAAGGACTACGAATTTTACTAAATCAAAGTTTACTAGATCTAGAAGCGGACTGTTTTCTTTAGTTAAATGATGACCCGGATTTTTTTACCCCTAAATGATCGCAAAGTTCTTTCTTCGCAATTAATTTCTTTAAATACACGAGTGTTGTTAACAGTTTCTCCGTGAACAGTGCATCTTTCGCAAGAATAAAATCCGGTGTGTCCTTTGCAACATTTAATAAAGGCACGAGCCGGCATATCGCAGCAAAATGCTAATATTTTAAAATTGAAATATTTTCCATTTATATGAATACCTATACAAAAAAAAAAGTTTAAATATTTGAATTTAAAAATGTTAATATTCTCAAACATTCATACCATCATTTTGTAAAATGTTAGCTTATTAATTTATATTTTGTTACTTTAAAATATATTTTAATTAAATTCAATAAAAATATTATTTTTCAAAATGTAAATATATAAAATTGTTTAAAATTATTATTCTGATATTTGTGTTGAAAACAATGACAAAGTACTTTAATTGTAGCTTTTTTAACGCTTAGAGAACGTTAAAACTGTAAATTGGTATTTATGAACAATTCATAAAGATCTTTAAAATTTGTCTTTCGAGCGTTTTGACAATGTTCAAAATTACAACCCTCAAAGCGGTTATCATTTGGGTCGTTTTCATAACGCTTAATAACTGTAAGCCAAAATGTTCTGCAAATACTTATTTAACGATTGAAAAAGCATTTCAAAAATTTTGTTTTGCAATGTTTTGAGAACGTTATAAAATACCATCCTCAGACCGTAAATTTGGGTTATCATTTTGCACATTCTCAAAACGCTTTAAATTTGTAATTTGGTATGTTCTGAAAACGCTTGTACCATCATGAAAAATGCTTTTAAAACGTTTTAAAGATTGTATTTTTCTACCTGGGCAGTGTTATATTTCATATAACTACGAGGGAAGTTCGAAAAGTCAAGGACTTATTGATCCGCACTCGTAGATACCATGCTTTTGAATTTGAAAATAAATTTATTTGTAGATATGAAAAAAAAAAACTAATGTGATAAAAAACGTAGCAAAAATATATATTTTACTTCAAAACTGATATCAGAGATGGGTGTAACGTCAAGGATGACTTTCGCATTAAAAGCTAATTTAGCTAAAAATTACAGATACATGCTATTGAATATAGGCCCTCAATATATAAAATCTGTTCCACTTCGCTAGTGATCGATTATTATAGTAGATTTTAATTTTTTGAAAACAAAACACAAATCTTGTAACCCAATAACATAGTTAATAATTAATTGTTGTTAATGTAAAATTGTATGCCCATTACATGTTTAATAGACCGTTAATAATATACGCAAATTGCTGAATTAAACTTGTAAATAATGTTTTTTTTTTATTAAAAAAAATGTATCTAATTAACAATTATTAAAATTTTTTAACAAATATCTCAATATCTCAAATGCAATCACTTTTACCACTATTAATTTCACACAATAAAGTTGTTTTTAAAGATGTCTTTCAATAATTTCATTATTATTTTTTACTTAATATAATTCAATCTCTTTTGTAATAACGATCTTAACACTTTTTTGTCACAAAATTATCATTCAATTTTGCCACAATATTCTTAAAACTTGGTTTTGAAATATTTTTTTTTATAAACATTTGTTACAAAAAAAAAAAAAAAAAAAACTCTAGAGTCTTGTTTAAAATACGCGCTTATTTATGTTTACGTGCTGAATTGCGCCAAGTTTACGATTTTACTGTTTAATGTGTTGATTGTAGATTTTCATTGAAGAGGTTTTTTTTTGCAAATTGTGTGTGTTTTTTTTTTCTATACCCTACATTACATAAAGGTACAGGATGTAGAAGATTGGTAGACGTCAGTAATATTTTTCGTCAAATGAAAGCTAATAAAAAAACTTAATTTTAATTCGCGAAATATACAACAAATAAACAAAAGACGTAAAAACCATAAGTCATAAACTAAAGACGTAAAACCCATACGTTGTGAAATAGAGACGGAGCAGATTTGAAAAAGTAAACAAAAAAAAAATCTAAAAATAGAATATTTGTGTTAGCGTTGGTCACTTCTGAGTGTAATATACAAAAACAGAAAAGCTAATAGGAAAAAAAACTGCAATTTAGCTGCATTACACTCGAGGCCATACTTTTGTGTGATCGGTAAACGGCCATGATGTGGTGTTGTTCATTTGTAATGTAAGCGCAGGTTTGATTCTTACAGCCAGCAGGTTGTTTGTAAAAAAAAAAATGTATAATATATAGACAATCTGACACAAACAATAATACAATTTAAAATGGGAAATCACTGATGTCGCCTGTCCATAAAAAGGCAGAAGAAACTAGTGTAGTCTTATTTAAAAATTAATAGTTTTTGGAGAAAAACGAATATTCTACTTCTTAACCTCAACCTTTCTAAATTAAATGTCTATATGACGTTAAAATAACACTGTACTAAACCATTTTTGGTTAACCCTTCCATGTTAAGCGATTAATGGCTGGGAATTTTTCGATTAAACTTTGTGGACATATTGATCTATGATGGTAAAGGAATATTTTGTGTTAATTTAATGGCTTTGCAGCATCCCCTAGCGGGAATAGTGTGAACCAAAGTTTAAACTTTTTTTTTTCTAAACTAAAATCTACATAAAATTTAAAGAGTTTTTAATTTTATTCGCTATTTCTTTTTGTATGTATATAAAGGGTCCGCCATCTAACGTTTTTTTTTTCAACTAGTGCTTATTTCGTGAATGGTAACACTTAGCTCATGTCTGATTTGACAGATAATTAGTTGTATCCTTCCGCTGAACGAATATGGTCCGTATGTTCGTTATCTTGTGAAAAAAGTGAAAGAAACTGGCATCCTCATCAATAAACCAAAGCGTGAAAAGCCAAAAACAGTGCGTACACCCGAGAATATTGCTGTCGTTCTCAACAATTGAACATTTCGAAGACATCATTGAGACGAGTTTTGCATAAAGACCTTGGTATGACGACATACAAAGTCCAATTGGTTCAGGAGTTCAAAAAAAAAAAACAGTTATTTGGCGGACCCTTTATTTTTAATGATATATCCCAGCAAAAAACACTGCTTGCTTGGAAGCAGTTTCGGCAGAGAAAGTGAGAACACCTAAGCGCTTGCAATATTGGTGATATAATGATGTTTGCTTGAAAGCACTTGTTTCGATATGCAGAATGCGCTTATTTCACAGCTCTAAATAAAGACATGTAATTCACTGATTTTAGCAACTGATTTTTTTCTTTCTGAAATTTTTGTGAAAGATGTAGTTAACATCAATGAACAGTTTTTCATCAAAAATAGATTTTCAAGAAATTGGTTCATAGAGGGTATTGCATATAAGGGCTCGATAAGTAAAATATCTGTTCAAAATTCAAAAAAAAAGAAATTCTAGGGTGTTTAAAATAAAATTTAAATAAAATTTTCAAAAAAAAAGACTTATTAGACTTACACTGGAGGTAATATGTGTTTTGTAAGGTGTTACCAGAATCGACATGAATTTGTCAAAATTATAGGGTTTCTAATAGAAAAGTAACTAGTTAGCGACATTAATTTCTTATTCCCAAACTTATTACCGGGTAATAGAAAGTTTTGCTTCAATAATACATATTCTGTGTTTTCGGTTTAAAATTTGCTCAAAATCAAAGAAATTTTCAGCAAATTAGGAAAGCTCGTATTAAAATTGGAAAATTATTTGAAATTTTGTTTGTGTGGTTGCCAGTAAGAGTTCGTCCTAAGTGAATTATGTCCTTGATTTTGGTCCACGAAATAAAATGGTGTACGGTATCCACATTATCGGTTTAGATAATTTTCTTGTTTTTTCTTAACGTTTTTTTTTTTAAATTTTTCTTTTCAAATGTTGTTTTTTTTTCAATTTAGCTGTTTCACTATCTGCTTTTAACTCACTTATGACTAGAAGTAAGTAGACTCGTAATACAAACATATCAACGGATTTTTCTTTTATGATCATCCAACCATTTAACATTGCATCTAGTTACTTACGTATATATATACTTACATTTATCCACAGATAGTAAATCGTATCTTTAAACATCAAAATATATGATGATATTAATATGGAATAGAAGAAAAAAGCAGTAAAAGCTGAAATATTAGAATTCACATACTTGGGACTAGTTAATTGAATGGACCAATTAACTGACGATTTAATTGCCATTGTTTGATGGCAATGGTAATTCAATTTTTGTCATTACAATTCCCAGCAAAACCACACATTACCAAATACGGGGTAAAGTAATGTATCACAATATGGCTCCACGCATTACGTGACACCTTACATCACTGATGAATTTTACAGGCGATGCACCTAAAAGTAATGGGTGGAATCATTACATGGTAGGGGGTAAAGTAACTGATTACTCACATGGTTACGTGGTGGAAAAAAGTTATGTGTCTATAAATAGATTTTCATAAAAAAAATTTTACAAATATTTTTTTAGTTAAATAAAACGCTGGGATTCGTATATGGGGTCTTTAGTTGTTAAGAGAGAACTCTATCAACTGATCTATCGATACATATAATGTCTGATTGCTTAAAATATAAATGAATTGTTGTGTCTCTTGTTTTCGTTATCGATATCAGAAAATATACACCTTACCATCATGCTTACAAAAAATCACAAAGTAATGTGTCTAAAAATAGATTTTCAAAATATATTTTAATAATTACTTTATGTTTATAATTCATGCATTCTATAATTGATGATCGGTAAGTCATTATTTTATGTTTTGAAGTAATGTAAAATGTAATGAGGTAGCATTACAAGGTAATCTATGATTGTTGAAATATTGGTATATCATGTCTTTATGTTTTAAAATAATGTTGAATGTGATTAGTATACATTACAATGTAATGAAATATGTGAAAAGCTATTGGTAACTGATTACTTTGTGTTTCGAAATAATGCTGAAGGTGAGGAGTATTCATTACAAAGTAATGCATTATGTAACCCGTTATAGGTAACTCATTACATATAATTGAAAAATAATTATACAGGTAAGGAGTACACATTACAAAAGTTACCCATTACCAAAGTTTTGCTGGGATGCTTAAAAACAATGCCAATGAAATTTATTTTCAAATTAAGATAAACATCTTACATTTGCATACTGATTTATATATATTCGGTATTTTATCAAGTACATTTTATCAAAAAACTGATCCATTATGACTAATTCGTTACCAAACAAGAGTAAATAGTGTATTCGTAATAAAACTTGCATAAAATAGTCAATACGTTTAAAGTTAAGACTTTGATCAATTGTTATAATCTTTAACTTCAAGCTCATATATTAGTTCTCATGTAGTGAATAAACTAGTTTATATAAATGTTTGATGTTTGGCATGACGGTAACAATCGCTTTCAAAAGGTGTTCTGATGATGGGAACCTAGAAAATTCCCGAAATAGATCTATCAACACATTCCTGAAAGGGTCAAATAATAAATTTGAAAACAAAAGACTCTAATCCTAATAAATAAATATAGAGTATGGCCTCGAACTTAAATAATTTTCATTTTCATTGCACAATTAAAGGTCGAAAAAAACATAACTTTTATTTTTTAATAAAAATTATATCAAACTTAAGACTTAAATTTAAAATTTTTATCGTTTTTTTCCAAAACAAAACCTTATTTATAAACAACTATTTCTTCGTCAATTATAATTGGTTGTTTTTAGCATTGATGCTATTAAATTACCATTGGTCTAATCAATGCCAATTAAAAAAAAAATCTATTATCATTCGAATGATAATGAAATTTTTTGGCATTGACCAGTAGTAATGCAAATTAAATTTCAATGCCAATGAAAAATTCCCAAGTATGATGTGGCACAGGGGATGGCAAAATTTAAGTGCCCAAAATAAAAACGTTCATATACAATCATATCTTATTTAATATAACATTGTTTGAAAACATAATGTGTTATATAGCTTAATATGGATATGGGCTAATGTCAAAAATACTTAAATCCTTTGAAACTGATTTAATTTTTTAATATCTTTCGCAATTTTTATATTTTAGAAAAGCCGGTAATATATTTGGATTAATAACAATTTAACTCGTAGAAGTGCGAAATTTTAGAGCCATAAGTCTGTAACTCTAATTGCTATTGTTACGTAAAAATGAACAATTTTAAAAAATCGTTTAAAACAAACTCACTTTTTTTTGTTCTTTTCATTGTTTTTTCGGGACTTTCAACTTTTGGATTCCATTTGGTAATACGAAAATCTTCCAACACTTGAGAAATAAATTCAACACGTACCTTATTGGCGTGCCATTACCTATCAAATAAATACATGGTAGCCAAAAATTGAAACCAATTTTTTCAGTTTTTAAATTTTTGCTGTTTTTTTTTTGTACCGGGCACTGACGCCTCTCTATGGAATTTAAATATGAAAACAACCCAGGTAGAAATTTGGGATGGTACAAAAAACGAAGAGTTTTCAAAACGTTTGTTTTTGATGGTACTAAAATAAAAGCGTTTCCAAAGCGATAATTGCAAATAATACGAAAAAAAGCATTTAAAAATATTATTTTGGATTGCTATTCGAACGTTCGGACAAAGTATTTTAGGAATACTTTTTATACAAAACTTACAAATATTTGTGAAATAAAAACACTGTAAAAACATTGGTTCAAAGCGTTTTTCCAACGTTTGTAAAAAGTACTTTAGAAGTTCTTATCGTACAAAATTTACAACGGTTTATAAAATAAAACCAATGTAAAACCATTGCGTTAAAGCGTTTTTCTAACATTTTTTTTTTACAAAATATTTTACTGATTAAAAAACAACACTGTCATAAGGGGTCTATCTATATGCGAACTCGGTTTCTTATGCAATTTTTTTATATGCTTTTCTCTTCATGAACCGAGTTCAATAAATCACTCAATATGGCCAGCCCATAATGTAGCGACTCTATAAAGTGTATAGTCCTTGTATATCTTTTATAAAGCACTATATTTTGAGGACAGATAAAGCAATATTTTAGAGAACTTTTTGAAAACTTAATAAAACGCTAGTGAAACTATTTAAAATTACAATGTTTTGTTACTTTATTTATATTATTTTAATCATATTTTACATGTTTCATTATTTGTGGTATTTATGAACAATTCATAAAGATCTTTATAATTTGTCTTTCGAGCGTTTTGACAATGTTCAAAATTACAACCCTCAAAGCGGTTATCATTTGGGTCGTTTTCATAACGCTTAATAACTGTAAGCCAAAATGTTCTGCAAATACTTATTTAACGATTGAAAAAGCATTTCAAAAATTTTGTTTTGCAATGTTTTGAGAACGTTATAAAATACCATCCTCAGACCGTAAATTTGGGTTATCATTTTGCACATTCTCAAAACGCTTTAAATTTGTAATTTGGTATGTTCTGAAAACGCTTGTACCATCATGAAAAATGCTTTTAAAACGTTTTAAAGATTGTATTTTTCTACCTGGGAATGGTTCGTTAATGTTGTAATTCTTCGCAGTTGGTGGTATGGATCGTTGATGTGTCCTTAACAGATAAAGAGTACGACCATCACAAAAGTAAAAATCATGAGCGTGAATTTTGTTCAAAAAGCTGTTCTTTGTACGGCACATACGCTGTTTAGTTTTATATAGGCCAGTTTGGTTCGTGAACTCAGTTTGTTTTGTTATTTTACAATATAAAATCAGAGGAGTAAATAAAAACATTTAAATGTTAAAATTTTATGAACTTTTCGAAAACTGTGCAAAAAGTCCATAATTTGTTTTTGCTTTTTTTTATAGCCATGCACTGATATTGATAGATTTTAAAAAGAAATAATAGTGGCAACGCTTGTAATTGATCGCCATCTTAAATTTTTTTCAAAATGGACTATGTGCAATAAAATTGACTCTTCCATCTAAACACGGTTTGATCCGTCATATCAATATTGGTTCTTGAAATTTGTCAAAATTACCATAATTTGTACCATTTATCAATGCTTTAACACAAAACCAGTCCATAGCCGAAGTTAGGCATAATAGGAAAAACTTCCCAACAAAAATATATTTGAAGTTTTAACAAGGAACTTGGAAAAATTCTAAATTTTTGTTTCAATAATTCAAGACACTTTTCACATTAAAAGTTACAATACAAAATTTATTTTACAAATGTCATAGTTCTATACATCGATGGAGGATTAAGTTTTCATATATACCGTGATTTGAAAAGTTTATTTAATTAAATTTATTTATAAATCACCAAAGATTTCCAACATTATACCAAATACAAGATTGTTATTACTTTTTTGTTTATTCACTTGTACTTTTTATCATTTCCAACCAACAGGTATCGAACTCGAATAGCTGTTCAAAATGTATTAAGCAGGGCAACTAGAAATATTCTGTATCATGTTGTTTCCTGCGCGTCCAATTGAAAAATGGATGAGATACTTATCCGTTTGAGAACAATTGACGAATTCTGGCATCGATTTATTAGGGCATATCTTTGCATATTTTGCTCTTAACTGCGTATTTTTGCATATTTTAATCATAATTTAAAGGGGTATATGAGAAATTTCAAAAACTTTGGAGATTTTGAGGCAAAATCTTTTTTTTTTAGTTCATAAAGTTTTTTATGTTTAAATGTTTTTAAATGTCTGTTTAAAGCGGGGATGCAGTTTAATAAGAAATTCAGTTCAAGTAAAAAAACTTGAGAAATAAGAGGCATCTAAAACCAGTTTTAACAGACTTTGAAAATTTTTTAAATTCCTCATATATACTTTTTAATAGGGCAACCAAAAAACAGCTCTAAAGCAATATTTTAAGCGCTTAAAAAAGCTCGAAAACAGTAACATAAGCCGCTTAAATATAAAAACAAACCATTAAATTAAAAAAAATAAACCCTAAATTTTAAAACTTTTTATTGAAATCGTTACTACAAATAATTTTTATTTTTTTTTTTTGTTAAAGTTCTGCCTATTATGGAGGCTCTAGCTTTTCTAAAACTTCGGGTACTGATGAGATCTTTAGCCAGATCGAAATACTAATATCAACCTAGCTTATATGTTTGATTTGCTTCATTTTTGTAAATATACGGAGGTTGAAAGCTCGTTATAAATTGAATTTTTTAAGAAAAAAGTCAAAAAGTAGCTAATGTTTACAAAATTTTTATAATTGAAAGATCAGAACTTATATTTCGTCCTTTCAAATAAAAAACAAGCTTCAGCCTTTTTTGGTTGCCCTACTTTTTACTAAAGGGAACTTTGCAAAGAGATGTTTTATTATTTTACTAAAAAATTTCATTATTATTCTTCCACTAAAATGCATTCTATGTATCGTAACGTAATATTTTAGTGTCCTTTCTAAATAGCCCAACCCATGTAAGTTTCTTTTACTGACGTATTTATTTCAAGAGTTTTTCTGCATAAATTTTTTTTGTAAACAAATGTGGATCATTTTTGTTTATTATACTATTTAAAGATGCACTGAAAGAAAATAAAAACTGTTGTTAATTGATTACACTAGTTTGCATCGTTTTTGACTCAACTGAATGTGGGGCAATTCATGTAAACGAACTCGACCTTCTGACTGTGTCATGGCTTAAGATGTGGAATAGTATCTCTTCTTTCCAAAATGGAGTGGCGGAATATGTAGGTAATGAAGTTGAAATTTCATGCAACTATTTCATTTAAGTATTGTTAAGGTGATGCGTTTCGGAATGAAACCCGGACCTGGCTCAGTTTTGTCATTGTAGTGTGCTACTGCACCACTAGACTAAAAATGTGTCCCTTTTGTCCTATCTCTTTCGGTTTTCGAGATATGACCATTTTCTATGAAATGATGATGAAGTTATGATGCATGTTTTAGAAATAGTTATGAAAAGTTACATCAATATTATGAAAACTTTATAAATATTTCTATGTTAACTGAAACTGAAACTGTCAACGTCAAATGAAACTGTTTCATAAATATAATGAAACTTTTTTTACTGATTGTATGTGAAAGTTGTTATAAAAACTTAGAAACTTACAAATTAGTTCGTACACTCGTAGAAATAAACCTGTGAAAATAGCATAAAAAGCTTCTAAGAATTAGTTAAAATAACGTTGGAAAAAAACTCCTAAAATTAGCATATTTTTTTGCTAAATATTAATAAAATAATATCATCAAAAATAAAACTATTAATTTTACAAAATTTTAGTTATATTCGAATTAAATTTTATTTAAAATTAGCAAAAACTTTTACTAACTAAATATTTGTAGACTAAAACCAGCAAAGAAAAACTGTACTTTGACAATATTTCTGCTATATTTACAGCTTAAATAACAGTGTATTTTGCTTGAATCAAGGGACATTTTTGCTAAAAATATTTAGATTGCTGATTTTAGAAGTGCGGACTAAAAGTTAAATTAAAAAAAATAAAAAAATTTTTGTCTAAAAATATTTTAACATTTTTTTGCTGATTTTAACAGATTAATTTGTTACTTTCAATTAGCTACAATTTTAATGAATTTTAATTCAAATTTTGAAGATTTAGCAGATTTTTTTTGCTATTCTTTTCTAAGTAATTAACTTTTAGCAGTGTTTTCTTCAACGTAAGTTTTTACAAATTCTTAGTTATTTTAGCAAAAATGTTTTCATTTTTTTTTTTAGTAACTGAGAGTTTTCCTTACAGATAATCTGTAATTGATGTAATTGGTTAGTTAAACTCCTCACGGACCAAAAGATCTGATTTGAAAAACAACATTTATTTTTTGATATTTTTACAGTGTATTGACCGCTCTCTTAAAACTACCTCTTATTTATTGCACATATTTGAATTCTGTTATAATTTGCAACCCATTTTGTTGTTACTTTAAATTGTTAAATCAAACAATAATTGTTGTGTTTTGTACAAAAAAAAAATAGAGTATCTTCTTACCTGCATCTTTATTGCAATTAGTTTTATATTAATTTTATGCATTAAGGTTCCTCTTATTTAAAAAATATTTTACAAAAACGAGAGCTGCTTAATAATCCTTAAATTTGTTGACATTTTTAAATTTTATACTCCCATTTTTTAAATTTTTTTTTTAAATAAGTGTCATTCTAATGTACAAATTTAAAATTTAGAACATGTACAATTGGATGTCCTTTAAAATGACGATTTGTCGATTTTCATTCATTACACCACTCAGTTTTATTACAAATGGTTCCAAATAGAAGAAATCTTTTTTTTTTTGGAAAACGTGAAACCGTGCCACAAAATGGCCGAAAATGGCCCATTTTGGAAAAAAGTGCATTATTAAAAATTCCCAAAATACGAAGTTTCGAAAAAATTTATTTTAATTTTATTTATTCATTTAATATACTCAAAATTATTCAGAAATGCAATTCTGACTTTATTGGATATAATTAACCCACTTTAGCCTGGAATCCAAAATGTTCCATGTATTTGATAAAAATGCAAAAACCGTTTTTTGTTTAAATTAATTTTAATGATTTTATAAAATGTCGAATTTTTAGAAGTCGATTGCTATTTTTTTAATATAATACACAGAACAAACTAAAATCGAGTTTCAATAATATATTTGTTGATTCAATTGAAAGTTTAATTGAATGCGGTCCTATTAAAGAAATTGTAGTATCAATTAAAATAGTTTATTACTATTTAATTGAGTTTATTTTCAATTATGGTTTTAATCATATCTATTAAAAATGTAATTGAATGTTGTTTTTAATTTCAAACAAAATTTTAATAAAAACTATTATAAATTTATTTATAATTTGGAAAAAATAGTAAAAAATTAGGGAAAGCTAACATTTTAAACAAATCTCAAAAAATTTAAAAAAAAAATTTAAAATTGCTGTTTTAAAAAAACTTTAAATTTGAAAAAATCTGCCCAACAAAAAAAACATAGAATTAGATAAAAATCACCAAAATTTAAAAAAACACTCAGGATTTGCAAAATTAAAAAAAATTTAAAAATTACAAAAAACGCCAAAATTTGAAAAAAATGGATAAATTAAAAAAAATTGCTATAATTTATAAAAATCAACAAAGTCTGGAAAAATGGCTAAAAAATCGTCAAAATTTAAAAAAATCGTTAAAATTGAAAAATCACGAATATAAAATTTAAAACGTCTTTATAACGAAAACATTTTTATTTTTTTTAAATTCCACATTTTTTGTTTTAATTTTGGTGAATTTTTTTAAAAGTTGGTTATTTTTTTTAATATTTGGGATATTTTTTTTTTATTTTCACTTAAGGAGTTTTTTAAATTTTTACTTGACGTTTTTGTTACTTTGCTGATTTTTAAAATTTCTGCATTTTTTTCAGTGTTGTCCTTATGGGTTATAAAAACTAGACATTTTGTGAGCACCAACCAAATTAAATTACACAAATTTTCTATTAAACATTTAATACATATTATTAATCTTTTAATTGCTAGTGAATTTGAAATCAAACAAAAGTTTAATTGCTCCACTTAATAAAAATAATTATTTTATGGAACTTGATCTATTTAGGGTTAATTTTTACACTTTTGGCCAAAAAGACCCAATAGGAAATTTACAGAATAACACCTTACATATTTTTCGGAAAAATATCACTTAATTTTGTTAGACTATTATTATCTTTACTTTTATTTAAAAAATTATTAACCCTTAGTGGCCGGGGGACAAACAAAGACGCATGGAACTTAATTTGAAAAAAAGAATATAAAGCGTTTAAATGGATCAAAAACAGATTTTCCACTTGATGAAAACCATTATGTAGTGTAATGTTTTCACTTTTCGCCGAAAACGACCCACTAGAATACATTTTTCAGATTTTTCTTAAATTTGAAGACTTGGTAGAGGATACTGAACTAACGAGCGCAAACAACTAACGAACGGATGACGAGCTTTCAATCGTTATAAATTAAAAATAACTTAAAAATAATCTCGATGTATATACAAACAAAAAACTAATAAAATGGTAAAAAATATTACTTGAGCTAGAGTAAAAACTAAATCTTTTTTATATAAATAGAACATTTATGGTCTTGAAAGTTTAGTAACGGTATAGGAAAACACCGTAACCACGTGTTTGATTACTAAGAATATAAGAATGGACCAAAATTGATGAGTAATATGTTTTTTGTTAAAGCTCTGTCTATTATGGAGGCTCTAACTTTTCTAAAACTTTGGGTTCTGTGAGGTCTTTAGCCAAATCGAAATACTAGTCACAACCTAGCTAATATGTTTGATTTGCTTTATTTTTGTAAATATACGGAGGTTGAAAGCTCGTTATAAATTAAAAATAGCAATTCTTTATAGTTCCAATCTTATTTTTAATGGATAAAAAATTGCGGTCAAAAGTAACCTTAAAAATAATACTGGGACTATAAAGAATTTTGTTTGTTTGTTCTGTCACTTATCCGAATTTAATAAAAATCTGAAAAAGGTTATTCTGCAAATGTCCTAGTGCGTCCTTTTTGGTAAAAAATGAAAACGTAAACCAGATTATGGATTATATTACACAAAATAATAATTTTTAACTAGTAGAAAACTTTTTATTGATCCATCTAAAGGCTTTATAAACTCTTCTTGAGGTCGTAATCTGAATTAAGTTTCATTTGTCTTTTTTGTCCTCCGGACTAAGGGTTAACGATTTTTTTAATAAAAGTAAAGACAATAATAGTTTAATAAAATTTAAGTGATATTTTTCCGAAAATTATGAAAGTTGTTATTCTGTAAATTTCCTAGTTGGTCTTTTTTGGCCAAACATGTAAAAATTAACCCTATACGTATCCAGTTACATAGAATAATTATTTTTGTTAAGTGGAAATTTTTTTTACTGTCAGTTTTAAAGGGCTTACAATCTTGTAGTTATAATTTAAAATAAGTTTCATGGGTCTCATTTGTCCCCAGGTCACAAAGGGTTAAGGATTTTTTAGATAAAAGTAAAGATAATAATTGTATTATCAAATTTAAGTGATATTTTTCCAAAAATTTTGCAATCTTTAATAAAAACATTAAAATTGTGTTTAAATTTTTGTCAAAATAAGCAATTTTTATAAAATATTCTGGAAGGCAGTCGCTTTAAACACAAACTCGAATTGTTATTTTTCCAATATATTTTTTTCTTTGGTAACAACTATTATATTATAATAGCAATCGACATCTCCAAATTGAGCATTGTAAAAAAAATTTTTAAATAGATTAAAAAAAAAAAATTCTTTTTGCGCTTTTATCAAATTCGTGGTTCATTTTTGATTTCAGGCTAAAGTGGGTTAATGATACCCGATGGAGTCAGAATTACATATCTGAATAATTTTGAGTACATTAAATGAATAAAAGAAATAAAAAAGTTTAAACTGTGATATTAGTTTTAAAATATCTTTATTAAACATAAATTTTGTATTCCACATATCTAAAATTATTTATTTAAAAAACATTTTGTATTGCCAGAATTTAACAATAAAAAACTCCTGAAGAAATTGGAAATAAGCCAAAGAAACGTCGAGTGAAAAATTAAATAAATTGGTTTTTAATTTAATTATCAGACAATTGACCAAATTAGCCCAAAGGAAATACCTTACAAAGTTTCCCATAAAAAAACTAAAACGATTTCTTCCATTTGAAACCATTTGTAATAAAACTGGGGGTTATAATTACAAATATATTTTTAAGGGACACCCTAATTGCTTTAAATGTTGGTGGTAAAATATGCCAAAAGTGATCGTACATAAGTAGAAGATTAAAGAAAAAATTTAAATATTTATGGTTAAGTTAAAGAAAAGAAGAACAAACTGGCTAGGATTTTGTTTTAAACTACAATTAGCTACACTTTCTTTACTTGACATTAATATGTATATTATCCATAAATGGGAATTTTTCATTACCATTAGTTGATACTAGGGTTTTCACTCGAATATAAATTATAGGATTGATCGAAAGAAAATTCCAGCAAAGAATTTAAAAAACATGGTTTTCGAATAACGAATAATTCGAATAAATTTTGTCGATTAATCGACTAAAACGAATAATTTAAAAACTATTTTTTTTTAATAAACCTTAGGATACATTACCAAATTTGGATAAATTACCAAATTTAATTATAAATTATTTTTATTCGTGATTCGTTTGATTAAACAAACAATTTTAAAAATTTAATCATGTGATCGTTCGATCAAAATAAAATCCGAATAATTTACAACTCTAGTTGATACTAATGAAAATGAAAAAATTTCATTGCCATTTAATGATAATGAAATATTTTCCATTAGGAAAATCATTATTCATTATAATGAAATCACACCAGGCACATAGCTAGGAAATACAAATATTTAAAAATAGCCTACAAAAGCTCAAACTAATGTATGTAGCAGAGACCCTTAAACTATGTTTCCACTTACGTGTTTTGACAAAACATATGTCACTCGAAAAGTGATTGCAATTTTTTGTTTTTTTTGTAGCACTGTGTTCTTAATTGCAATGAAATTTAAAATCATTTTAATTCATCAATGAAATTGAATCCATCCTCAAATCATTATCATTAATTAAAAAAATGATAATAAAAAAGTAATTTCATTACCATTGATATCAATGCAATACAAATTCACCATTTCATTAGTCCACTTAATTCATTAGTCCCATGTATGATATTATCTGTCTAAAAACATATTAACTAGTTTTAAATAGCCAACATTTTAATACTCAAATAGTGTGAAGATGCAAGTAGCGTGTGTCCACATAATATCTCGTTTTTCTGTTATCAAGTGTTTTTCTTGATGTTAAACTAGTTAGGAGGAGAAATAGATAAAATTTTTGATTAAACTAAAATTTATAAAATTTTCATAAATACGATAAATCAGTTTCTGTCAATGTAGTCATCCAGCATGGAGTTTTTTAAACCTGAAATAATTTTCGATAACTCAAAAATTTTCTAGCACACTTTTAAATGGCTCAATCTTACTTTTACGAATTTAGCACACTTTTAAATTGCTCAATCTCACTTTTAGGAAATTAAAAATGGTGTAAGAATTAACTAAATTTGTCGTTTTTTGTGAGTTTTTCCTATTTCTTTTAAAGAAACAGCATCACTTCTTTTTCAATGGGATAACACTTTGCAACTCTTTACCATATCAATTTTATTTTATTTCATCAAATCATTTTTGCACCAAAATGACATAAAAAATTATATTTATTATCTGAACAAAATGGCCCATAGTGTGGTGCGATGAAGAAATTATGTCAAGAAAAAGTTATAACCCTACTGTGTAATCTTGTTTTACAGCGTATTTGTATAATTGTGTCATTGTAAATACTATTGAAACTCTTTTTTATGATCTTAAATAGCTCTAAAATTATAAAAATTCTAATAGATCCATCCCTCTCTATAGTACACAGTGCAACACTGAAAAAAATGCACGGACTCGACAGTATAGGTTCAATTGTACTACCAAAGGTTAGTAAAACCCTGTACTCGGTTTGGCCAGTTTGACTACCAATTTTCTTTTACGAACCTCAAAAGATTTTGAAAATCACTGCACCACTCAAAAAAAGGCGTCCTCAGTTTTTGGACAACAGCTAATTCAGACTTGATGATATTGCTTAACTATATTTGGAGTAATGTAGTGAAGAGTCTAATGAACAAATTTTAAAAACATTTTATGTGCAAAAAATCATTTTTTCCTGCACTCTTTTGAAAAATGTAGGAGAAAATTATTTTTTTTTTTTTGCTTTTTTCTCATAATTTTTCACTAACAATATATGACAAAATTGTAGCCATTGTAAATCTGAAAAACTTTTGTGAACATATCTATACAATCTGAATGTGTCTGGGCATCCAAAATAGCTTACCAAGACCACTTTGTACCTTATACATAGTACTGTTGAGTCCGTGCATTTTTCCAAAAGTCTTCATTTGTTGCACTGTGTTATACAACGTATTCTGAAGTTAGAATTGAAAGGAATAATAATGAGTAAAAATTAAGTTAATTCAAGAGTGCTTATTGCTGGTGGATAGTGAATTGCGTTCTACCGGCTTGCCTTTACGAGTTGAGGACCATTCTTTTTTAAACCACTCACCCGGGAAAATATGGTTTGTTAGTCAATATTGCGAAGACATCTTTAAACCCGTTTTTATTGTTATGTATTTGAATCCTATATAAAATTAATTCTCATTTGAGTAAAACTATATCGAAAAATGTGAAAGAGTATTTTAGAACCCCAGAGGAGTCTTGAAAATTATATTTTTATGAATTGGTACTTACAACATTTGGATCTGGAGATTTTATTGCAGTGTGTATAATATGCACTTCATTAAATATAATGAGGTGTCTAACATTGAAATCCATTAAGTACATCCAGAAATATGTTTCGGAAGGATTGTTTAACTTCGATTTTTGATAAAAACAAACGATAAAAAACAATAGATTGTTTTCGTTTATTTCAATACTCAGTATAAGAACTTTTTATTTTATTTGTTTTTATTTGAGCTAATGAGGCCTAAAGTTCTTTATGTAATTAAAAATGCATCTAATCCATATTTGCCCAACGTTTCGTGAATGTTATGTTCACTTTCTCAAGCTATTCGTTGTAAGAAAATTTTAACTTTTACCAAAAGTCCGTTGTTTTTGTTTATTGAATAACAGACAGAAAGTCAAAAATTATATTTCTTTGGTAATTTAACTGTATATTCCATTGAAACAACCTTACCGATTAAATTTTAAAATAACTGTTGAACTTTTATGGAAAAGTTCTTGTGAGTGTACGAATATATTGAAATTGCAGTTACGGTCGTTAATAAAATCGGTATTTTTAAACGTAAACGTGGGTAGGTGCATTATTTTGGTTAACTACATCATAATTAATCAAAAAGTCAATTTTGAATATTTTTTTAGTTACGGGCTTTTTGATTTTAGGTGTCGAAATGTTAAACATGAGGAGTGAGATCGAAAAACCCCGACACACATATAACTTACAACTGCTTTTGTATACGACACTAAACTTTTTTTTTTCTTATCAAGTTACCTTTAAGTAGATTGTCAGATTATGTCTGGAAATATTTACAAATGGAATCTGAACAAAAAGAGGTTTTTTTTTTGGCATCTTTAGAGTCCTAATTGAAAGCAGCAGAACATTTCCAAAAAAAGTGACTGTATTGTGAACTTGTTTTCGAAACTTCATCAATAATTTCAACAATAATCTTAATCTCATTAGATTTTTCTGAGTTCTCGACAATGAGTCAAGATTTTTTTGTGAGAAATTGTACAATTGTTTGTAAAAACATTACTCTTATTGCCCTTACTTTTTGTTCCAAGCCCATTTGTACACATAATCTGACGACTTTTTAAAAGATATATTTATACAAATGTTCACTTTTAAACATAACAAATTTGTAAGCTAAAGGGTGTTTTTTATACAGGTATAGAACTTTAACTGGCGGCCATTTTGTCAGCTGTCAAGTGATTTATGTTTAGTTTTGTTTGGCATTTCAACATGAATAGACTGACGCCTGAACAACGCTTCCAAATTGTGCAAATTTATTTTGAAAATAATGGTTCTGTTCGAAATACGTATCGAGCACTACGTCCATTTTATGGTTAACATAATGGTTCATCAAAGCTATTAATTCGATTAACTATGGAACGTTTTCGCACCACGTTTACTCTAAATGATAATATGCATCCACAGAGACGTCGTACAATGCGTACAGAAGAAGTCATTGCTGCTGTAAAGCGTAGACCCCAACCAGTCTGTCCGTCAATGGTGACTCCTATAGAGCCAGGATTACTGACTTTTTCGTTCATCAATTGAACAACCATGATGTGCAGGAGCTGTGGTTTCAACAATACTGCGGAACATGTGAAACAGCTCGTGCCACAATTGATTTATTGAAGGAAACGTTTGGTAACCGCATAGTCTCCCGTTTCGGACCCATGAATTGGCCTCAAAGATCGTGCGATTTAACGCCGCTGGACTATTTTCTGTGGTGATATGTGAAGTCGCTAGTCTACGCCAGAGAACGTCTTTGTGCGATTGAAAAAAAATCGCAGTAAATGAACACCAACAAATACACTCGCTTGCGGTCATACAATCAAACTTTCGCAACTGCAAACATTCGCTGCTGGTTTGCAGTCATACAAATAATTCACATCGGGCTTTGTTATTTATTCCATCGTTTAGCGTCGTTTCTCAATTAAGATGTTTGTGTGCTTGGTCCGACAATGATTCCCAGCATACCATATGCGCTCTAAATGAGCTCATAAAGACTCTTTTGTCTGAACGCTGACGCTCATAATGAGTTCATAAAATAATCATAAACAGTCATAAAACGCTCATATTTGAGTGGCTTTTTCCACTAAACTGGTCACTCATGAAAGAGCTCCAAATTTTATGCATAAAAGAGTATTTTCCCAGCTTACCATATGCGCTCTAAATGGGCTCATAAAGACTCTTTTGTCGGAGCGCTGACGCTCATAATGAGTTCATAAAATTATCATAAACAGTCATAAAACGCTCATTTTTGAGTGGCTTTTTCCACTAAACTGGTCACTCATGAAAGAGCTCTAAATTTTATGCATAAAAGAGCATTTTATGACTCTTTTTTTAAAACGCATTTTGAGCTCTTATTCCAGTGCATAAAATAACATTTTTGAGCCTCATTTTGCGTGCATCAAAAACTCTAAATAGTATCCTGAAAATGACGAAAAACAGATAATTATAAATAAATAATAAATAAATAAATGAAAGAAAGAAATAAGCTTGCTCTTTTCATTATTTTAATTATGTATTATTTTTGTATTTATTATAAAATAACTCACAATTTTGTCTTTACGCTTCCAAAAATATTCACTAATGAATCAATTTGTGTAACTTCTTTCTTCTGCTTAGCTGGAATTTACCGTTATCTGTCAGCGTGCAGAAATTACTCATAAAAAGCACATAAAATCTATCGTTTATGAGCTCAGAAATATGCGCGCAGAAACCACTCATAAAAAACTCATAAAATTTACCGTTTATGAGCTCAGAAATTTACACGCAAGAAACACTCATAGAAAGTCATAAAATCGATCGTTTATGAGCCCAGAAATATGCACGCAGGAAACACTCACAGAAGCTCACAAAATCGCTCATATATGAGCTCATATATAAGAGCGCTTCGATAATGGTATGCTGGGATTCTTTCTTCTGCTTAGCTGGAATTTACTGTTATCTGTCAGCGTGCAGAAATTGCTCATAAAAAGCATATAAAATCTATCGTTTATGAGCTCAGAAATATGCGCGCAGAAACCACGCATAAAAAACTCATAAAATTTACCATTTATAAGCTCAGAAATTTACTCGCAAGAAACACTAATAGAAAGTCATAAAATCGATCGTTTATGAGCCCAGAAATATGCACGCAGGAAACACTCACAGAAGTTCATAAAATCGCTCATATATGAGCTCATATATAAGAGCGCTCCGATAATGGTATGCTGGGTTGTTTTGGTTAAGAAAAAAATACCAACAAAAAGAAAAAATGCAAACAAACATTACTCATGTAGGCATGTAGCAGTTACTATGTAGTACGTAGTACGTATTAAAGTTTTTTCATATGCTTAATTCGAAAGAAAAAAAAATTTAAATGAAACACAAACACACATATTAGGTTTTCCATAGAAATTGAAGGCAATTTTTATTTTTTAGCATTTATTAAAAAGTACAGTAGTTCTGTATGTACATACGTGTAATTTTAAATAATCTTAAAATAGTATTTAATAAAAACGAAAAAAAAAATCATAATTTTAATTAAAATATATTATTTTTATACATATTCATTAAATTTTTTTATTAAGAATTTAAAAAAAGAATAAGATATATAAGAATCATCTCACAATCAAAACAACAAAGCAACTCATACTCATACCAATTTACATTCTTCGTTGAGGAAAACGACTACATGCATACAAAAGTACAAGAATGTTCGTCTCTTGAATTTACACAATTGTGTTATATTGCGTGCTTAATAAAAATGCAACAAAGCACTTTCAGTAAAAAACTCAAACATGAACGAATCAAATGTAAAGAAAACGATGGTAAAATTACCATCGTAAATTTTTGTTTTGCAGTCATGGAGTGAATGTAAATTTGAGCGTTTGCATTAATCAAGAAAAATAGTGATTTTGGGGTTCTCTGGTCTACGCCGATAAGCCCAAAACGACTGATCACTGGAAGGACAACATTCGCCGCGTTATTGCCAATATACGGCCACAAATGTAAGAAAAAGTCATGGAAAATTCGACCTCCAGATTAGACTACGTCCGAGCCAGCCTTGGCGGTCATATGCCAGAAGTCATATTTCAATTATTATGCCAGAAGATTATCTTATGTGTGTGAAGTTAAATTCCAAAGTTATATTCCATTAACATAACACTGTTAACTTAGCAGTTGATAACAGTTTTTGTTTCTCACGCTCATTCTCTTTCAATTTAATTGTTTTCTGTAGCATACTTACATTGCAAAGTTAAATTCCATTAACAGAACATAGCAGAACTTGTAAAATATGAAAACAAAAATCGCATTTAAGATCTTTCAATTTAATTTAATTTTTTTATTGAAAAAAATTAATAGGTATATACTAAATTAAAAAAAAAATAAAATTATATAATTTTTTTTTTGTTTGTTAAACAAAAAAGTATATTACAAACAATTTTTTTTCAATTTTTTCTCTATATATACTAACACTTAAATTAGGACTGTGACCATATTTGAAGAGAATAAGAAACCAGACCTAATACGTTTTAAAAGTACTGAGTTATAGTTTCCGATGATATATTCCATGTGACCGTGACTAACTCAGGATAGGAGCAATAAATTTTTGAATTTTAGACTTTTTCAAACTTTTTTTTTTTACATGCGCTAACACTAAAATTAGGACTGTGGCCATATTTGAAGAGAATAAGAAACCAGACCTAATACGTTTTAAAGGTACTGAGTTATAGTTTCCGATGACATATTCCATGTGACCGTGACTAACTCAGGAGTGGAGCAATAAATTTTTAAATTTTAGATTTTTTCAAAATTTTTTTTTACATGCGCTAACACTAAAATTATTACTGTGGCCATATTTGAAGTGAATAAGAAACCAGACCATATACGTTTTAAAGGTACTAAGTTATAGTTTCCGATGACATATTCCATGTGACCGTGACTAACTCAGGAGTTGAGAAATAAATTTTTGAATTTTAGATTTTTTCAAACTTTTTTTTTTACATGCGCTAACACTAAAATTATTACTGTGGCCATATTTGAAGAGAATAAGAAACCAGACCATATACGTTTTAAAGGTACTGGGTTATAGTTTCCGATGACATATTCCATGTGACCGTGACTAACTCAGGAGAGGAGCAATAAATTTTTAAATTTTAGATTTTTTCAAACTTTTTTTTTTACATGCGCTAACACTAAAATTATTACTGTGGCCATATTTGAAGAGAATAAGAAACCAGACCATATACGTTTTAAAGGTACTGAGTTATAGTTTCCGATGACATATTCCATGTGACCGTGACTAACTCAGGAGAGGAGCAATAAATTTTTAAATTTTAGATTTTTTCAAACTTTTTTTTTTACATGCGCTAACACTAAAATTATTACTGTGGCCATATTTGAAGAGAATAAGAAACCGGACCATATACGTTTTAAAGGTACTGAGTTATAGTTTCCGATGACAAAAAAGTTTGAAAAAATCTAAAATTTAAAAATTTATTGCTCCTCTCCTGAGTTAGTCACGGTCACATGGAATATGTCATCGGAAACTATAACTCAGTACCTTTAAAACGTATATGGTCCGGTTTCTTATTCTCTTCAAATATGGCCACAGTATTAATTTTAGTGTTAGCGCATGTAAAAAAAAAAGTTTGAAAAAGCCTAAAATTCAAAAATTTATTGCTCCACTCCTGAGTTAGTCACGGTCACATGGAATATGTCATCGGAAACTATAACTCAGTACCTTTAAAACGTATATGGTCCGGTTTCTTATTCTCTTCAAATATGGCCACAGTAATAATTTTAGTGTTAGCGCATGTAAAAAAAAAAATTTTTGAAAAAATCTAAAATTTAAAAATTTATTGCTCCTCTCCTGAGTTAGTCACGGTCACATGGAATATGTCATCGGAAACTATAACTCAGTACCTTTAAAACGTATATGGTCCGGTTTCTTATTCTCTTCAAATATGACCACAGTAATAATTTTAGTGTTAGCGCATGTAAAAAAAAAGTTTGAAAAAATCTAAAATTTAAAAATTTATTGCTCCTCTCCTGAGTTAGTCACGGTCACATGGAATATGTCATCGGAAACTATAACTCAGTACCTTTAAAACGTATTAGGTCTGGTTTCTTATTCTCTTCAAATATGGCCACAGTCCTAATTTTAGTGTTAGCGCATGTAAAAAAAAAAGTTTGAAAAAGTCTAAAATTCAAAAATTTATTGCTCCTATCCTGGGTTAGTCACGGTCACATGGAATATATCATCGGAAACTATAACTCAGTACTTTTAAAACGTATTAGGTCTGGTTTCTTATTCTCTTCAAATATGGTCACAGTCCTAATTTAAGTGTTAGTATATATAGAGAAAAAATTGAAAAAAAATTGTTTGTAATATACGTTTTTGTTTAACAAACAAAAAAAAAATTATATAATTTTATTTTTTTTTTAATTTAGTATATACCTATTAATTTTTTTCAATAAAAAAATTAAATTAAATTGAAAGATCTTAAATGCGATTTTTGTTTTCATATTTTACAAGTTCTGCTATGTTCTGTTAATGGAATTTAACTTTGCAATGTAAGTATGCTACAGAAAACAATTAAATTGAAAGAGAATGAGCGTGAGAAACAAAAACTGTTATCAACTGCTAAGTTAACAGTGTTATGTTAATGGAATATAACTTTGGAATTTAACTTCACACACATGATTATCTTTCGAATAAAGTAAATTTCATGTCAATTTAAAAAATTCATTTTTATTTTATTCCATTTCAAAGTTCTATGCCTCTATAAAAAAACACCCTTTATAATGTGTGTCGGAAATTTTTCGATCTCTCTCCTTATGACCACTATCTCTGAAGAAAAAGGTGTGAGTTTAGAATGTTATTTAAACTAATTTGAATCATACTTTTCGCTTTACAAGACTAAATAATTTATATTCATCTCGTATTTTATTTATTCTTTTATATTGTTTATTTTAAAAGATAAACGTTTTTTATCAAAGTTGAAAGAAATTTGTTCATAAATATATGAAGATGATTGCCCAGGTAGAAATTGCCAACCGTACCAAAAAAATGGTACTGGCAAACCACTGCAATTTTTGTAGAATCCACCGGAAAACACTATTTTGTTTGCAAAGCATGTGTTTTGCCCGAACCACACGCAATTTTTTTTGCCAATATTGTTTTTACCAGTATTTCAAACATTTAAAAGCATTTTTTTTTAATATTTTATTATATTTCACACATTTAAATATGATGTATGAGACTAAGACCGAACGGTATTGCTGCTTTTTAAAATTTTAAGTATTTATCAAAATTAATTTAATTTAGGCTATTTTCAAAGCAACACACTTTTTGAACTACCAACATTATGCCAACAGTAGCAAGTTTGCTCAAACCAACGCTTGGCCACTGTTATCAACACTGTCAAGTTTGATAATTCCACGTTCTGCCAACGCAAAAACGACCATCGCCGATGCTTTGCCAACACTGTGCCGATTGTATTTTTCTGCCCAGGAAGATATAGTTACCCTACGAATACTATACAATCTTTTTTATGTTATATTGCGTTAAGACAGTCTTACAATCATAATTATAGCGATGTAACATTCTCTGGCACCACAGTCACTACATTTATCGGGTTTCTTTTCATTTTAAGCTCTTGCGACCATACATTTTTCACCTAAGAGATTTTTTTTGGCGATTTTCGAGATCTTTGGCTAAATAATAGTTATGAAAAAAAAAATGGAAAATACTTAATAAGTAAAAGTCGATTCGGACAAAGTTGCATGGTCGAAAAATGGCAGTTATTTTTCCAATGAAACTCAAATCGAGGATCTAGCTTCCTTGCCTCTTAACTATTGGGAAAAATATCTACCATTTGTCCTGCAAACAATTTCGGCCGAATAGACTTTAATAGATTTGTTTTTTTTTTTGTATTTTTGTGATCTGTGACTAAATACTTGCCTGTGATCGTCAAAGGCTTATGCCCGTAATTTCAAGCAATATTTACCTACCGGTGCTTAGATACCTATCCGATTTTGTTCGTGTATACGGGTAGATATCTAAGCACCGGTAGGTATCTAGTGCTTGAAATTACGGGCATTAAAGATACTACTTAATTTATTTTCTTAAAAGAATCATAATTTAACCAACTTTACTTGTACCTTATTTATACTACAACCAAAAACTAGTAGTTTTTGAAAGCTTTTAGTTTTTAATTTTAAATCGGTATGGAATTTGATAACTAAATACAAGTAGCCAGATAAAAATTGTACTGACAAACCACTGTTATTTTTGTAAAACCCACCCTGTTGGAAATCACCAAAGTTGCAACTAATATTGTACTAGATGAACACAATTTCTTTTGCAAAGCAAGTGCTTTGGCAGTATCACCTACAACATTTTTTTTTACCCTATTAATTTTACTAATATTACAACTACACAGAAAAAATTATCAACCTAAAATATCTTATTAAAAATTTGATTTGAATTTAATTTGTTTCTAAACAAATATTTAATTGAATCAATTAATATTTTAATTGACTTTTAAATATATAAATACATATTTTATTTTAGACGCAATTATCATATTATTTTTTCATACACTGTATGCATAAATAGAAAATTTTCAGTATAAAATACCAAATACATTTGAAGTTAACACAAACAGACTCAGCATTGCAAAAAACACACATACCAACGTATAGATCACAAACTTTTTTGTGAGTATCATATTTTTTTTTTGTAGAAGTTATTTATTACTTTTTTTTCCTTCTTAATTTTAATAAAAGGTTTAATTGATAGTATCATTGCCGTGATAGATGCAAAATCAATTAAAACATTAATTGATTTAATAAATTTTTTAATTGAAACCCGTTTTAGTTTTTTCTGTGTATTCAGCAAAATTATCTTTTTTTAATATTTTATTATATTTTACTCGTTAAATCAGCAATTATTTATTGAAATGACTAATGCCGAACAGAGTTGCTGGTTTTAAAGGATGCGTGTTTTATTAAATTTTCATAAAATTAATAAAATTTAACGTATTCGAAGAAAATCCATTTTTTTTTTTGATTTCCAGCGTTATAGCAACGGTGGCAACCAACGACTGGCAGCTGTTATCAATCGGGTAACAGGACAATACTCTCAAGATTGTGATTGTTCAAACATTCTGCCAACGTATAACCGACCGTGAGCGACGCTTTTCCAGTACTGTACCGATTGTATTTTTGTGCCTGGGTAGTTTTTAAAAACTTCTATCTTATAATTATAGTATAAATGTAGTATTAAGAAAATACTTGTTTTTGACTCCACCTTTGGTTTTTCTCAAAACTTTGTTAAAAGATCTGTTCAGTTGTTTTTTTTTCTACACTCAGGGAACTTCTGCTTTAAAAATATGTAGTAGTTTGGGTTGTAATAAAGTTTCTTTATTTTTAATGTAAATGTCAGTCATTTGTAGAACAAATTAAATTTGTTACTAACCTTGTAGTTCATTTAAAAAACAAACCACATCAAATGACTGTTTTATGATTTTACATTCATTTTGTACAGCTCTTTTTTGTTACTTAAAGAAATAAAAAAAAATAAATGTTAGTTTATTTTTTACTAACATGTGGTTCAATTTTACTACAATTGTGGTTCATTTTTTGAACATTAAAAAACAAATGACAATGTTAGTTGAATTTACTGAAATGTAAGTCGCCCTTTCTTTAAGTGAAATTTCATTTGTTTTTAACTACATTTGCAGTGGTCTTTACTTACATAGTATTTCGTGTAGATTTTTTTTAAATGAAGTATTTAAAGTGTTAAATAATTCGTTGTATATCATTAAATAATTTACAATTGTTTATAATTTTTTGTTTGCTCCATTTTATTTTGCTTTCTGACGTTTTTGTTTTCTGTTTAAATTTAAACAAAAATAATAATTTCTTTTCAAACAATTATGTCATGTCGAAAATATGTTTTAATTTTCATATTCTTGCAGCTAATTTATATTTCGAAAATGTCAAAAATGTTAATTCATAAATTTTAATTAAAAACAAGTCATTCAAACAAAATAAAACAATATTTTGTTTTAATTTTTTAATTTTTTAGTTTAATTAGTTTTTATTTTTCTTGTATTAATTGTGTTTTATTAATATTTATAAATTGCCTTTTATGTTAGCTTTGAGGTTAGTCGTTTAATGTTGAGTTAATTTTTAAAAATTATATATAAAATATTTAACAATTACATATTATTATAAACTATTTTATAAGTTTGAGTTCCCATCTATAAAAATACTATAAAATAGTGCTTTATTAGAGCAGGAGTATATCCTGTAATAAGGATATAACATGTCCCTTTTATTAGTTTTACTGAGAGTTTGGATCATAGTGGTAGGGATTGGTAGTAGGCAGATACGGGTATAGAACTAGTATAGTTTTATTTCCAAATTACTTAAACAGCTGTAAAAGAAAATTAAGGAAATATAATTTTAGTTAGATATTAAATATAATATATTCGTGGGATGGTATGATGCTCATTTATGGAAGAGAGTGTACGATAGAGAGAAGGAGTCGGTGAAAGTGTTGGAACATGCAGAATAATTCAATTATGAGTGATTTTAAATGTATCCGAGTAAAAATAATATGATCTAATCTTAAATAATGTGATCCAGTTTTGTAAAATTTAATTTAGTTAAGTATGACATCATGTATAGTAAGATACAAATTTACTTGCCTTTATAATGTTTAGTACATTAAAAAAAAGGCTGTAAAGCCTACAACATTTTTGCTTTGATGATCCTTGCAGAAAAATTGCTAATATCAACAAAAAAAAATAATAAATTCAACAAATATTCTCTGAATTTAGCATCTTTCTTTATTTTTTTGCTGATATTGAGTTTGTGATTTAACATAACAAATATCTCTAGAAATTCTAATAACAAAGTTCCCTGAAGATTTCCTTGGGAAGGAATAAAATCCGGATAGGGACAAGCCTACAGCAGAAAACACAATTTGTTAAATAAGTTTTGGGACTCTAGCACATTTAATTACTATAAGTGCAATTAATGTTTATCCTGATGAAAATGAATTTAAAAAGATATTAGCAATTTTTCTGCAAGGATCCTCTCAGCAAAAATGTTGCTGACTTTACTGCAAAAATTTTTTTTTTGAGACTAAAACAGCTTATTTAATTGTATCTTACAATACAATTATTAGACGGGTAATATATAATCAGATTAGTAGAATTAATGGGATTAAACAAAACAATGTATTGCCCCATGTAAAAAATATATATTTTTCAAGTTGTGGAAAAAAAAGTTACGTTTTTGTTTTGAAATCCATAACATCCTGCTCAAATTTTGAATATGAACTCTAATATTTTCTTTGATAATATCTATTAAAATTATATTAAATTTAAACTGTATGTTAAATTTAAATTGTGCTTTTAGTAATCCATAATATCTAGCCTCTTACACGTAAAGAAAAAATATGGTTGAGGGAAACATATTCGAAGTCCTGCTCAAATTTTGAATATTAACTGGAAAATTTTCATTGATAATATCTATTAAAATTATCAAATGAACATCACAATTTAAAATATCAAATTCCAAAAATTTTAGTTTGATATACAAATTTTTGATTGTTAAGTATATAAAATTTAAGTTTAACTATACGTTAAATTTAAATTGTGCTCTTAGTAATCGGACCTTAATATCTAGCCTCTTACACATAAATAAAAAATATGGTTGAGGGAACCATATTCGAAGAGCATCATACATTTTTTGATTTATGATTCCGACAATCATGTTTCTACGGTTTTTCCACCTATACTCTTATCTGTTTCTGTTTCTGTATCATAATATTATAATTATATTACCATATTATGGTTCCAAATAGATCCCAATATTATCATATTATGGTTCTGGAATTTTTTTATCAATTATCATAATAAGAGCCCTGCATCATTCTCCCAGCATTCTGTTGAAGCTGGATTAAAATGATATGCATGTTTTTTAAATAGTATATTTATTTAATAATTCACACATTTAAATAAACTTAGGTTTACAATAATTTAAGTTATCATATTGTCTATGCGCTAAGGAATAAGCTTTGTGAAATATTATGTCCGCTATACAATCTATAAAGCTATATATCTGATTACAGCATAAAACACACATTAAAATATTGTTGTGTGCAGCAATCATAATATTTGCATTATAACCATATTAAAGTCCTAGTTATCATATTATTTTCATCGTAAAGAATTTCTTCATTATTTTTTACCGTATTATTATTGCATACATATTATGATCATTTCGTACTACAGACTTAAAAGCACGTGTATTTTGTTAAAATTTATCTTTCATATGTTTTATATATTTTTTTTTCTTTAAAAATTTAAATTTTGTGTAATTACAAACAATTAAAAAAAAAAATAACTTTTTTTCCATATAATACACAATAACTTTGTTTATTATAGACCAGGGTAGACCGGGTGGAAACTAAAGGGTGTCCCAAGAAGAACGCAATTTTTAAATCTGGCAACATTCGAAGTGTCATTGTTTGACATTTGAACAATTGTTATTGTTTGCTAGTAGTAGGTACGAGGTTAGTAAAAATGGAGCGCTACACGAATGAACAACGCATTCTCATTGTGAAATTGTTTTACCAACATGACAACATGAAAATGCTGATTTTGCCGATAAAATCATCTTCAGTGTCGAGGCCCATTTTCATCTTGATGGCTTCGTCAATAGGCAGAATTGTCGCATTTGGGGTGAGGAAAATCGTCGAGTGATTTACGAGAAGCAAATGCATCCTCAACGTGTCACTGTGTGGTGTGGTTTTTGGGCTGGAGGAATCATTGGACCTTTTTTTATGAAAATGAGGCAGGTCAAGCGCAAACAGTCAATGGTGTTCGGTATCGTGAAATGATAACCAGTTTTTTCTTGCCTAGAATTGAAGAAATGAATGTGGAGGGTATGTGGTTCCAACAAGACGGCGCCACATGTCATACAGCCAGAGAAACAATTCAATTGCTGCATCAGTCATTTCCCGGTCGTGTTATTTCGCGTTTTGGAGATCAGAATTGGCCGCCTAGATCGTGCGATTTAACACCATTAGATTTTTTTCTTTGGGGTTTTTTGAAGTCGATGGTTTACGCGAATAAGCCGACGACGACTCAAGCCTTAAAAGAGGAAATTGGACGCTGCATTAATGAAATACCGCAGCATTCATGCAAAATGGTCATTGAAAATTTCATTTAAAGATCGCGTGCATGCCAGCAAAGCCGCGGCGGCCATCTGCACGATATATAGTTCCATACATAACCTCATTCTGTCTACTTTACGATATAATAAAGTTTCACGATTTTTTTTTAAATATCTGTGTTTTATTTAAAATTTAAAAATTGCGCTCTTCTTGGGAAACCCTTTACAAACTTATTCCTTCTTCCACAAAATAAATCGCCTTTACAATCAACCCCACGACGGTGTTTGTCTATTTTTAATGTCTTTTTGTTTAATATAATTTACTTTGTTGGGGCTGACTGTTTCTCACAACTTCTTTTCCCAAAATCTCAAACAAGAATGACACTAAAAGAGCGAAGACGTCCATAAAAAAAAAACAGACTGTTCATCTTATAGTTGGCGCAACTATAACATGGCTATAGTTAGATAGATGAATATTATAAAAAATACTATATTATGATTGTAGACAATACTGAAAAAAAAGAAAAGTGGTTACTAGAACATAAAAAAAGAAAAGTGGTTACTAGAACATGATGAAAGCAAACATATTATGGTGAAATATGATTGTTACAAACAAATTTAATTGAAGCAACCATTTATGGCTGTAGGAAATATAGTTTTGTAGCCGCAATCATATTGCATCTATATTTTTTCTCTGCGTGTATCTATATTCAAATTAACAAATTTATTTTCATTGGATTGAATCGTATCAAATTATATCAAGCTCAATGTCATGTATTCCGAGCAGAGCTTTAAAGAATTCATTCAATTTTGGGAATGAAGTCCCTGAAATTTCATTAAATTTTTTAATTCAAGAAATGAATTCTTTAATAAGAAAATACTAAGAATGAATTCCTGTGAATGAATGAATTCAAATTTAGGGAATGAATTCTATGACTATAACATTAAGCATTAAAATTAAGGAATTCATTCAACAAGAAATCATTAGAATTCAGTTAATTTAACTTTTGATCAGGTAACTCATTCCATAGGGAATTCCTTAGGAATGCATTCCATTTTCATTTAATTCCCTTAGGGAAGTAATTTATTTTGTTCTTCTTTTTCCAGTGCAGGATCGAGGAGACTCTTGTCCCTCGGGAGGGGTGACTTGAGAACCCTGGTGTCTTACCTGACTGGACACTGCAATCTCAGATACCACCTGCTCAAAAGGGGTCTTTCGGACACGGATGAGTGTAGGTTTTGCGAACTGGTAGCTGAGACATCAGAGCATGTTCTTTGCGAATGTCCGAGGCTATGTGAAAGGCGTGCCAAGTTTCTTGGCAATCGCTTTGTCTCCCCTTCGGACATTATGAAGATTTTGCCTAATAGGATTATTGGCTTTATAGGTAGCTTGAATCTTTAGGGTAACTTTAGGCAGCACAAAAGACCTAAGTTGGTCGCGGTGCATAGTGCCATATAATCTAATCTAACTTATTTTGTTTAATTCCCTAAGGACTTAACTTTTTAGCTAAAGTCCCTAGGGACTTAACTCTTCTTTTTAATTCCCTGAAATAGGCTTATCACTTAATGCCCCCATAAAAATAACTTTTCACGTGATGCTATAAAAGGAGAAACAATGTATTCCTGGTTAATCAAGGGATGGGGGGAAAATAAAATTTTCCTGAAAGGAACTACATGATCTTTAAATACAAAACTACTTTTTGTATCAAAAATCGCATGTAAGTTTTAAAATGTATTATTATTTATGCATTTAATACATTATTTTTTTTTTTATCCAATAACCTATTTTTAAATTTTTGGAGTTTTTTCGTTACAAAACCATATCAGCCATTATTTGGAAAACATTAACTATAAAATATTAAAATACAGATCCGGTTTAATTGTATTTGATTAACAAACTGCTTTTACGTTACTTATTATTTTTATATTATTAGGCCCTGCATACAGTTACTTCAGGGAATTAAAAAAGTTAAGTCTAAACTAAAAAGTTAAATCCTTATGGAATTACATAAATAAGTTAAGCCCCTACACCCAGAAAACATACTCCATAGTAGCAACCGTATTTACAGCCAATCGAATAGTTTGGTTGTAGATATATAATATTTTGATAGTTATCATCGAATTTCTGTTAAGGAAATCGAAATTCTATTGTCGGTTGTCACAACCGAAAAATTTGATAGCAACAACCGAAGCATATTATGGGCAACAAATACGGTTGCAACTACCGAGAATGTTTACTGGGTGTAAGGACTAAAAGCAAAAATTAAGTCCTTACACTCAGGGAACTTCTGCATTAAAAATATGTAGTTGTTTAGGTTGTAATGCAGTATCTTTATTTTTAATGTAAATTTCAGTCATTTGTAGAACAAATTAAATTTTTTACTAACCTTGTAGTTCATTAAAAAAAAAAAAAACAAACCACATCAAATGACTGTTTTATGATTTTACATTAAAATTTTACAGTCGTTTTTTGTTATTTAAAAAAATCATCAAAAGTAAATGTTTGTTTATTTTTTACTACCATGTGGTTCGTTACAATTGTTAGTCATTTTTTGAACATTAAAAAACAAATGACAATGTTAGTTGAATTTAATGAAATGTAAGTAGTCCTTTCTTTAAGTGAAATTTCATTTGTTTTTAACTACATTTGCAGTGGTCTTTACCTACATAGTATTCTAAGTGTAGGGAATTAAAACAAAAAGTTTAGTCCCTAAGGAAATTATACGGGAATTGAATGAATTCTATTCCGCCATTCCGAATTTTGCTTGCTTTCTCCCAAAAGCATTTAACCTGATTTGCGATTTCAAAATAAATTAAGTTTATCCTTTAGCTGGCAATTTAATAATGTTTCTTGTTCATAATTTTTTATAAATTTTTTGATTAAATAACAATTTTGTGTTTTGAATTTAAACGCTTTCTGCCCTTAATCCTAAATTTGTTATTAACGTTTTACGTTATCATAACTTCCGATTAAGAATAATTTTGCTTATTTCCAAAGATAAAACTCCACTATTGCATTTTTGTAGAAGTGGAGAAACATAATCTCATGAAATTTTTATTTAGCACTCACTCTTTAGCGGCTCAACACAAAAATGCTTATAATTAATAGGTACAAGGGCGGTCCCTAAATTAGCCGACCTTACAAAGAAGATACAGCAATTTTGGGAAAATGTTTCTTTATTTCTAAACATAATCTTCACTTTTGTGTATTTTCTTAACCGTTTCTGGCGTGGATACCTCAATTGGTCGACCAGTACGGTGTTCGTCTTGGCAGCTCGTACGGCGTCGTTTAAACTCTTCCACCCAATATTTTATAGTCGTAAATGAGAGTAGAATCTTGCTTGGCTTTAAAATTGGTCGGACTCAGACCCTTCAAAGCATTGAACTACATAACGTTGACCAATTTTTCCACGTTTACAAATTCACTGAGATCGTTGATTTTTGATTTTTGATGGTTCCAAGAAAATACTAAACAACGTGGCACCTTAAAACTTAAAACATATATTTTATAAGGTTGCCACTTTGCAACAAAGTAATTTCTTTCAAACTAGTGCCATCATCTATACGTCATGTCGGCTAATTTTGGGACAGCCCTTGTATTAAAAGTATTTCTTTAAAACTCTATACATGGAACAGACACAGTGAGACAAGGAATTATTAAGGGGTTACTAAAAACAACACATGTGAGTAAGACATGTGTTAAATTGCAGCACATTATGTGCAAGAATGTAAAATGAATTTACTAAATATAGAGCGTATTATCATCATATGTATAGTAGGGTTATAACTTTTTTGTTGCGAAAAAATTACAGGGCACCAACTTATAGAAAATATTGTACCGATAAAAAATATTGTTTGCTTTTGGAAAAAAAATTAGGCGTCGCTACCATACTTTGATAATTTTCCCGATATATAACAATATTAATCTTTTTTTGTGTTACATACAACCATAAGTACCAAAGAATAAAATATTTAATTTTTTTTTTTAATTTTCAGGCAAAAACTGCAAATTTTTACAATATTATTCACTCTTTTCTCTGTTTGAATCCAAATACTTGTCAAAAATTTCTTATCTTCAAGGCACCTTATGTAGAAAATCGGTTTTCTATTTTATTTTTGTTAGGGCTTTTTCGGGCTTCGGTCAACAGGGGTTAATATATTTTAAAACTAATGATTTATTACATTGAAATTTTTGCTTAATTAAGAACTAAACTAATATTCATTAGGTTAATTTAAGTAAAATTCAGTTATAACAATCAATTTTATTTTGTGGGACAATTTTGACCTCCGGTTAACAAGGGTTAACGATGCGCCAAATATTTAATATTTCGGAACTTAGTAATTCTGATCTAATTAAAGAATTTGCAATGTAAAATTAGTTTTTTTCAATAAAAATATATTTAAAATTTTTGTTTTAACAAAAATACTGATTTTCCTTCAAATCCGCCATTTAGCTGACCAATCTCATGATTAGGGGTGAAAATGATTTTTCGTTTTTTTGAATTGTAGAGTATTTTTAGACAAATGGGATACCAAATGAAAGAGCTTTTGTAGACGCATTAACTGGTATAAGAAACATGTCTGATAACTTTCAAGTATTTTTGTTATTTAAAAAATGTGTTTTTATCATGGTAGACAAATACTACCCCTAAAATATTGATAACAATTCAATACCATTTCAAGGAACTTATAAATTCTGAAAAACAACTGATTTGTTACTGCACGGAACGGCAAGACTAATTATGGCTTTGAGGCTTTTCACAATGTTTACCAATTTAAAGTTTAATAATATATATTAAATGGTTAATTGAAAATGATTTTGGTGTATACAAAATTTCCAGTTCTTATAACGCATAATGCAGGCGCGGATCCAGGAAAAGATTTTGGGGAGCGAAGTTAGAGTATTTTTAAAAAACTTTCTAGTCTTTCATTTTTTTGAACTGAAAATTTTTATTTTGGGGTAGAAAATGTACCATTTTCCCTCCCCCTGGATTCGCGCCTGCATAATGACTATACAAAGAGAATTTCTTGGACGAGTTTTAATGATGAAGTTTACTTCACTATGTGAATAAAAAATTACTTAATCTTTCTGAAAAAGCTATATAATTTTAATGAAATTTTTAATAAATAAAATTAAATTTTTAATTAAAAAAAAAAACTGCCTCAATTAATTGATAAGTTTCAATGGACGAGTTCCTGTGACATTTCATAGGTCTAATGCAAAAACTCATTGATAGCATGCCGATAATTCTCTCAATGTGAAAACTGAAAAAATGCCGAAATTTAAAAAAATCACCAAAAAGAAAAAAAAAAATCACCAAAACTGAAAAAAACGCCAAAATAAAAAAAAAAATATTAATTTAAAAAAATCGCCAAAAATTGATTTTAAATTTTAGCGATTTTTTTTTAATTTTGGCAATTGTTTTTAAATTTAAGTGATTTTTTTTAATATCGATGTTGATAATTTTTTTTTAATTTCGCTATTTTTCAAGTTTAGAATTTTTTTTTGTGATTTTTTTTTATATCTTGGCGTATAAGTTTTGTGCGGCCCAAGGTCAGGGGTTTAAATAGTACAAATTAAATTTTAAATTTTGCTTGTTTTAAATTATTAATTTTATTTTAGATATTTTGAATAATCATCGTTGTTCGTCTTCAGGAAAATATTTGATAAGACTAATAACCTAGGAGTTGAAAGCGTGTTTTTCCGCTTACAATATCTATTGCGTATTTTTAACTTTTTTGCACATTTTGTTTAGTTAAATTTTTAGCGATTTTGACAGTATTTAGTCTGTTCGATTACTTTCCCAGTAAAGTCCAGTAAAAATTATTCAGTTACAAAATTACAGAGAATAAGACAAATTTACAAAAAAGTAAACGAACGGAAAATTTGTAAGAATTGGTAAAATATATAGAACAGCTGATTTTAAATACCAAATATTAAAAAAAATCAACTGGTCGTATGGAAAATATAAAAGTTAATTAAAATTGTCGACCAGAAATACTTTAGAATGGTTTTTACCTTCTTCCATAGTTAATTCTTTAATATTTTTCACTTTAAATCCATAAACAATTATAATTTAATTTAATATTTGTTTTTGTTTGCTAAAAATACAATCATATTTTTTCAATCATATGTTTTTTTCTTCTTACAAATTCTTACTGGCACAAATTTATCCAGTAAAAACTTGTAAGTTTTTTTTACATCAACCTCTCACTTTACTCTCTCTTTTTTCTTTTTTTTTTACTGAGTATTTGTGTAAATGAACACCTTCCAATAAAAACTTGTACAAATTTTTGAGGAAGCGAACAAACTTATTTTCTCAATTTTTATATTAATTTTGGCATTTTTTGACAGATTTTTTCCAATTTTTAAATTTTAAGTTTTTGTTTTGGTTTTTTCTTTTTTTATCAATTTTTTTTTACCAATTTATGGCGATCTTTTGCAATATTATTTTAATTGAGTTAACAAATATTTTAATTGATTTTAATAAATATTCTAATTGAAACTTGATTTTAGATTTTTCTGTGTATGACCACTGTATTTTCAGTTTGCATCACTGTGCCCACTGTACGCAGTAGGGTAAAAAAGTATTTAATAGCAAGCGCACTACGTTAAACAACCACACGCACTGTTTGCGGTTGGAATATTTGTTTTTTTTTTTTTTTAATTTTCAGACAGTTTTTTTTTCCTGCGATTCCTCTACTGACACTCATCTTGTGGGTTAACTTTTTCTTTTTGTTTTTCAATTGCCATCAGTGTTGCCATGTATTTTTTTCAAAAAACTGTAAGAAAAAACTGTTTTTTTAAGAAAAAAACTGTTTTTTTTTTTTAATAAAAAACAGTAGAAAAAACAGTTAATATGTGGATTTTGAATTCAATTGCATTTTATTTAAACATAAAACAACATTAAACACATAACATATTTATATACACAGAAAAAAAATATTTTTTTTTGTAGACTAACTTTTAATTATACTAACAAAAAAAAATATTTTCAAATTTATGTTATTACAGATCACAAGTTGTGCTCTGTTATAAAACTACATTTTAATTAACAATAGGAATAATAGGTTTTTTTTTCTGTGTACTTGTTTAAAGTAAAAAAAAATATAATATAAAAAACATATTTATATTTATATTATATAGCAAAAAACAGCTACAAAACCATAAAAAACAAAATAATTCATCACATTTTGAGATCTTACTTAATTACATAAAAATATCAGTTATACACTTTTTGATTAAATTTGATTTTCATTTCGTTTGATTCCACAAAATTTTAACACAAACAAATGCTAAAAAGGGAATTAAAACTTACTACACAGTTGCATTCAATGTGTAGTATTGTTTTTTTATTGAAACATTTTGTGCAACTTTTGTATTAAATTTATAAACTCAAGTAAAAGAAAGTAAATCGAGCAGGTGAACTGTTAAAAACTGAAAAAAACTTGAAAAAAAGGCTGAAATTAAACAAAAACTGTTTTTTTTTCATGAAAAACTGGAAAACTGTTACGCATCCTAAAAAACTGGAAAAAACAGTTAAAACTGGCAATATGGTAACACTGATTGCCATGTAACATGAATAGACCAGACCTGAGTATGTATTGTAATCATATGGTGTGGTTGTATGAGTGGAACACACAGACAATTTTGTTGTATTTTTAGTACGATGCTGCATGTGGCTGAATTGGAAAAAGAAACACTTATTGGATGCTGGAAATTCATTTACCACATTTAGTCATTATTAAGGCATTTTTTTTTTTTTTGCATGAATCTTTCTCAAATGTGGTTGGTGATGGTGGTGGTGTCGTAATTTGACACCACTTTCAATTGTTTTCAGTTTTGGAAATTCAATCCAAATTTATTCCCATGCTATGACTGACTATAGTATATGAAGTTAAAGATGATGATGATATGGTGTGGTATAGAGATTTTCTGCTTCAATTTTATATCATCAATTTGACATCATGCTTTGAGGTGGTATTATTAGCTTTATCATCTGATCGTTGATCGTCGTCATCGTCGTGGTGGTGGTGGTGTTAACGGAGCATCTCCCCTCATCTAGTTTTTTCCAAACATATGCAGACACTATTTGTAAATGTTTACTTCAATTATTTCATGCTTGTTTACTTTGGCTTTAATTTTACAAGTAGTCACTATTTCTTGATAATTATGAAAATTCCTTGGGGGGATATTTTTTAATAAAGGGTGTTTTTATAGAGGTATAGAACTTTGAAATGGAATAAAACAAAGATGAATTTTTTAAATTGACATGAAATTTATTTTATTCGAAAGATAATTTTCTTTCATTATAATTTAAATATGATTTCTGGTATATGACCGCCACTGCTGGCTCGTACGTAGTCTAATCTGGAGGTCCATTTTTCGATGACTTTTTCCAACATTTGTGGCCGTATATTGGCAATAACGCGGAGAATGTTGTCCTTCAAGTGGTCAATCGTTTCTGGCTTATCGGCGTAGACTAGCGAATTAACATATCCCCAAAGAAAATAGTCCAGCGGTGTTAAATTGCACGATCCTGAAGGTCAATTAACGAGTTCAAAATGTGAAACTATGCGGTTACCAAACGTTTCCTTCAATAAATCAATTTTGGCACGAGCTATGTGAAATGTTAGACCGTCTTGTTGAAACCACAGCTCCTGCACATCATGGTTGTTCAATTGATGAACGAAAAAGTCAGTAATCATGGGCTCTATAGCAGTCACCATTGACTTCCTCTGGTATATTGGTTTTCTTCTACGCTACGCTCTACAGCAGCAATAACTTCTTCTGTACGCACTGTAAGACGTCTCTCTGGATGCATATTTCATTTAGAGTAAACGTGGCGCGAAAACGTTCCATAGTTAATCGAAATAATTGCTCTGATGGACGATTATGTTGAAAGTAAAATGGACGTAGTGCGCGATACGTATTTCGAACAGAACCTTTATTTTCAAAATAAATTTGCACAATTTGGAAGCGTTGTTCAGGCGTCAGTCTATTCATGTTGAAATGCCAATTTAAACTAAACATAAATCACTTGACAGTTGACCAAATGGCCGCTAGTTAAAAAAGTGTTGCCATCATAAAGTTATATGCCCGTATAAAAAACACCCTTTATTTTTTATATGTATTGAGTATTTCCATTTTATTTCAATGATTTTGATAAAGTTTGGTCTCCAATTTTGATAAAATTTTGATAAACGCTTGGCAGTAGAAGATTTTTTTACATTAAAAACTGGGACAACCCTGAAGCTTTGAAATATCGCAAAATTAGGGCTTGGCCCATCATTCAAAAGTCCATAACTAGTGGTGCGTGAAAGATATTGAACAAATTATTTTTGTATATGAACAGTAAAAAAATTTTAAAGTTCAGAAATTCTATGAGAAAACTTTTATACATTTTTTTTATAAATATAAAAAAAAATTTAAATAATAAAATAAATTTTTTTTTTGAAAAAAATCGCCTCCCAAATTTTATATTATAAAATCAAAATTATATTTTGATTGATCTAAAAATTTCAAAGTGGAATCTCTTTCGAAATATCTGAAAAAATGTGTTACGTACTAACGTATTTTTTTTTTACTTTTTCGAGCTTATATGAGTTCTCATGTAGTGGGGAAACTAGGTTATATAAATGTTTGATGTTTGCTTGGGATTGTCATTTCTTTCAAAACGTGTTCTGATAATGGGAACCTAGAAAATTTAAGAAAAAAATAGAGTATGGCCTCAAACTTGAATAATTTAAATTTAAATTTTTTTTTTATTTGTGTTTATAAAATTTGTAAAAAAATATATAATTTTTTTTATTTGTGAACGCCCAAATGTTCCCTATTCCTATGCAAGTGATTGTATTAATATATTGCACACAACAAAAGTTATGATCTTTTAAATGATGTCCCAACACTTAATTTTTCGATATTTCAAAGCTGTGTTTTAGAAAAATGCGTTTACTGCCAAACATACTCAAAAAATTTGACCAAAATCGGAGACTATCGAAAAATTAGTCCTTGAAATTAAATGGGATTGCTCTATTTTCAAAATTGTGAGATTTGAAAGTTTGTTTATTAAAGATTATGTTCTTTTATAGTTTTTTGTATTTAATTGTTTTTAAATATGAAACGTTTATGTGTTTTCCTTGTTTCGAACACATGTGTCGAGTAATTGGACATATTCTTCTATGCATGACCTTGTAATATATTCCTTTTACAAAAATATCCACTTGAATCTTTAAACAAAAGATTTCATGTTCTTTGCAGGCACCATTTAAAAGAGGAAGGTTGTAAAATAAAAATAGAAAATAAAAATATTTATCATAAAATATATTAACTAAATTTTGACTTCGATCACTTAAAACATTACACGTCATTGGATAGGACAAAAGTGGTTATTAGAAAAATATTTTTCACTTTATTGCGTATACAGTAGGGCGGGTCGATTTAAAAATCGCTCAACGTTCAAGGAAAATCGTATTCTAGGGATCAAAATAAGAAACTTTGCCGAAGGAACTATACCTCTAAAACGAATTCTGATGTCCCGACTTTTGACCCGTATTGTCAAATTTTGAAAAAGCCCACTTTGATATTTCAGAAAGTAGGAGGAATCTCTCCAAGATTATGGGAGATACTTCTAGCAGATTAATGCATAAATCATCATTCTAGGTGACCGTTAAGGGGTTAAAATTTAAGTTGAAAGAGGGCCTTTTTAGCCGTGTTTTTATAGCAAAATGTACAAATCTCGGGATAGAGATAATTCAGAAAGTAGGAGGAGTCTTTCCAAAGTTAGGGTCTCTATTTCTTGTTCGGAAGACGCTCTAGTAGATGAATGTAAAATTATATTCGATTGGGTTGGATTCGATTGGGGCACTCTAAATGGGTCAAAGTAGGATTTTTTAAATTTGACCCTCGGATCAAAAGTCGGGACATCAGATTTCGTTTTAGAGGTATTGTTCCTTCGGCAAAGTTTCTTATTTTGATCCCTAGAATACGATTTTCCTTGAACGTTGAGCGAATTTTTTGCCTCCATACAAATCGACCTGGCCTAGTATACAGTAAACGAAATTCCTTTGGTTGCAAAAATATTTGTGAATTTTAGTTAGAACAAATTTAAAAGCGACAAAATAATGCTTATTCGATTTGTTATCAATAATAAGACTTTATTTTTTAATCGATTTTACAAATTAAACAAAAAAAAAAAATTTGAAATTGTTGCGAAATTTTTATTCTTTTTGATATTTGACTGAACAAATTTAAATTTTTGTCATTAAATTCAAGATTGGAGTCTTTTGCATCTGAAAAAGATATATAAGTTTACTTAATAAACTAATTTTTCAGATTTTAAAAATTATTAAATAATACTACACAGAAAAAACTAAAATCGAAATTCAATTAAAATATTTGTTGATTCAATTAAAATTAGAATTGAATTCGGTCATATTAAATAAATTATAGTATCAATTAAAATTATTTGTAACTATTTAATTGATTTTATTAACATCTATTAAAAATTTAATTGAATATTGTTTTTGATTTCAAACAAATTTTTAGTAGATACTATTAAAATTTTCAAAAAAAAAAAACGCCAAAAATTTATGAAATAAAAAATCCTCGAAATTGAAAAAAGAAATCCCAAAATAAAAAAACGCTAAAATTGGAAAAAGAATATCAAAAAAAAAAAAAATTCGCTAAGATTTAAAAACTCTCAAATTGGAAAAAATTAGCAAAATTTAAAAACTCGTTAATGCTTTCAAAAAATTACCAAAATTTAAAAAATTACTCAAAACATCTATAGCTAGTTCTTCAATTTTATTTATTTTTTCAAATTGTGCCATTTTTTTGTTTGTCGTCATTATGGGTTATAAGAACTTGAAATTTTGTGTGCACCGAATAAATTTTCAAGTAAACATTTAATACATATTATTAAACTTTTAATTAACGGTGAATTTGAAATCAAACAAAAGTTTTATTAAAATTATTTTGGCAATATTTTTTTCTCTGTATATTTTTTAAATAAAAATAAAGACTTTTATATTCTAATCAAATTTATGTGATATTTTTCCGAAAATTATCCAAACTTTGATAAAAAGATTAAAACTTTGTTCAACTTTTAACAAAATAATTCATTCTCATAAAATATCTCTCAAAGAACTATCTCCTCTCACAAATGCGAATTATCACTTTTTATAATAAATAAATTTTTCTTTTTTTAATTACAATAACACAATTTTATAAAAATATCAATCGACATCTAAAAATTAAGCATTTAAAATTGGGACACCACGGGTATTAAACATTTTAAAAGTCTGCCAATTTTATATTTATCAACTGATTTTTAGAAATGAAACATTTCTCTGATCTGTTTGTAATTTCGAACAATAAATATGCTTACTTATGTGGGTTAAAATTTCCTAAGTCAGTTTCTATGTAACTATATATAATTCAAAAATCGCAAAATTTTTTACGAAAATAGTATACAAGTTTGCGGAATTGCAAAATCCCTCCAGAAAAAATTTTTAGAACAGATTACCTGTTCTAGAACAGCTTACATGGAACCGGTTACATGGAACCGTTTATAAAACAGGTTCCTTGGAGTCAAATTGTAAAAATTAAATGAAAAATTCGTATTTGGCGAATTTATTTTTCGTTGTTATTCGCGTTGTCGAATGAAAATATTCAAAATTAACAAATCATAGATTACATTTTAAAAAGTTACGAACATTATTTTAAGTAATTTCAAGTATTAATCAACGATTTCTTAAGCAATAATTAAACCAAAATAAACATTGGAGATAAATCATGCCTGAGTTAAATAATTAAATTTCAGTGCTTTAATTCTGAATATTTATTTATTTAAAAACAATATCATAAAATGGATGGATAACGTAATTTTTGAAGTTTATCGGTTGATATATAAAATAATTTAAATACTCGAGGTGTCCTATTTTGAAGTCTAATTGATCAGCGCCTGATGGATTTCATGGCAATCCAATCAGCCAATAATAAATAGCTGAATTATTTCCAAAATATTTGTTTTACACCCCACTGTGCGTTCGTAGACCACGTCATGTTGTTGTTTGCACACACATAAGGGTTAGCATCACTTTTCATATAAATGCTAAACTGAATGTTTATAAAAAAATAACAATTTTAATGCGATTTAAAACGGCCAAAAGCTTTTTTTTAAATTATATTAAACGCTCTTTCTGAATGAATTAAATAAGATGTAGGGTTTCTAAAAAACTGTCGTAATTAGTAGCAGCCAAAGTTAAAAAAAAAATAAAATCCACATATGTATATGTACATCTGAAAAGTTCAACTAACGATATTTCTAGATCCGTGTTAAAATTGAATACAGCGTAAGAATTGAGTAATTTAAAATTTGTTAGACTGTAAAGTCTAAAAAAAATTGGTTTTCAACAATAATCTTTAGAATTTGGTAGTGCTATTATATATTTATAGACCATTTCCTCTATGTCTAACCATTTCCTCTATGTCTAAATATTAACCGCCTTTCCCCAAATTTTGCATCATCTTCATTAATTCGCATCAAAATAGTTTTAGCCAAAAAAATTTGTTTTTCAATTTTTGCGATTATGTTAAACTTATATTTTGCAAAAAAATATTTGTTAATGCGTATTGTAATGAAATTTAGTTCTAAGCTGAACCTTGCTATTGTTTTTATTAAAACAGGACAAAAAAAAAAATCATATACGACTAAAGAAAATCCCACAATTAAATCCCACAGTAAAAGATCCTAAATATGAGACTTTTTACTTTTTTTTTTAAAAAAACAGATAATACTATCCATATTTAGACTAAATTGGATTGCACCATATTTTAATTTTACAATTTCGGTGGTACAATAAGAGAATTGGTTAAATTTAAAATGTGAATAATAACATGGTCGAATTCGGAGTGGTCTGGGGAATATCATTTCCATAAAACTCAATTATGATGTTAAAATGCGGATAATGTATTTATTGTTGACCATTACAAGCAGATTACTGAAATTTTTTAAAAACGTTTAATAAATATCGAACTGGTAAGCTCTCAACATTTTTGTATGCCCTATGTGTCCTAATTTGGAACAGAGCTTCTATGGAATTAATTCAATTTGAGCTTAATTCACAAAAAATTAAATTAAAAAATGTTTATACATCATTCCGTCAATCCATTCCCTAGGAATTCACTCACTAGCTGCAGTCAAAAGCTTTAATTGTTATTAAATGCATTCCTAACTGAAATGAATTTAATTTTATGTTCATTCAACATTTTACTAATTGAATGCAGAAATTTTAGCATAATTCATTTAATACAATGAAGTTTTACATAAACATTACTATATAATACAGAAGAAATAACAAGCACCTTATAAAAAACGCTGCTTACATGCTAGCAGGTTTGTAAGGGAGTTAGCAGAAAATAATCCCTTACAAACCTGCTTACATATGTCATGATTTTTATATGGCGAATTCCCACTTGGAAGCATTACTTTTTGGCAAAATAAGAGCGGATTTTAGCGCTTATAAAAAGCTGTGCTTTCATGGCTTTCAGTAAATCATATTTCATGTCTACATTACTGCAATTAAAAGTAATAATATGAATATTATATAAATTATTTCACATAAAATTCTACAGATTTTAATTTTTTGTTGTTAAAATTTTAGACATATTAATATAATAATTTAATTTTTTCCGCACCACGTGCTAGCTCTTCAGAAACAATTAAATGAATATTTATTTTGTACAACATACTCAAAAACACCAAATACAATCGGAAATTACTCGGGAAAACAGGTACAGATCGTCTATAACCCACGATATGAATTTTTCTGCATTACAACCTGCATCCTTGTAAGGGATTAAGGTAAGCTGCATTACAACCTGCATTCTTGTAAGGGAAATCAGAAAGCACAAACAGTTTTTTTTGTTTATTTTTATACGAAAATTAGTCGTTTCTTTTGCTGCTTCTCAGCATCAGATAATAGTAAGCACCTACATCAGCGCATTTGTTTTATCCTGCTTCTAAAAACACGATTTTTTTTACTGGCATAAACTAATTTTGTTTTGTTGTAGACTAATTTAAAATTTTTTTTTTTTTTGTTTTATGCGAAAATTTCAGTTAGATTGTGACAAAATTCTGTTAAATTGTGCAAATCATTTAATTCAATTGTTACAAATCATTCGACTAAATGATAGAAAACAAATCTTTCCTCATTCACCCTTTTACTAAAGGAATTAAGAAAATGTTTAATCATTCAAAATAGAATTCATTCATATTATTTAAAGCTTTTGAGAATTAAGCTAAGAATTCATTACTTAAGAATGTTTTTTCGGAATGAAATGTTACTCAAATTTCACTTTAGAAAACTAAATTAAAGAATTAAGCCTTTTCAATCTATGATTTGGAGTCTAATTGATCAGCCTGGTAGATCTAGTGGGTTAAGCTTAAAATGTGTTGATTATGGCTGTGTCAAATTTCATGGCTGAATTATTTCCAAAATATTTGTGAAACGCCCCACTGTGAGGTCTGCATAACAGGTTTACATACTGACTTTATTAAATATATACATATCTCCAATATTTCGTCATTCTTTGAGGGATCATTCTCAGGGAGTCTAAAATTTAACAATTTTTAATTTCAAAGAATAAAGAAATATTGGAAATATATAAAATATATAAAATACTAAAGAATAGTTTATAAATACATAGTAAAATATTAAAATCCATTTTAACAGGTTGCAGAAAAACTTATAGTGTATTATAACCGGTTCTAATTTCTGTTGTACAACCGATTCTTTTTATATAGAGTTTGTCCTATTTGCAATAGGTTTTTTTACCTTCAAACTATAACCTTTACCTTCAAACTATAACCGGTTCTAGAACCAGTTATAGAACTGGTTCTGGGACAGTGAAACCTTACAGTTTGACTCCCAGGAACCTGTTCCAGAACCGGCACCATATAACCGGTGATAAAAGAAGCTGTTCTAAAGGGTCCGCCATCTAACGTTTTTTTTCAACTAGTGCTTATTTCGTGAATGGTAACACTTAGCTCATGTCTGATCTGATAGATAATTAGTTTTATCCTTCCGCAGAACGAATATGGTTGTGTATACGCTTGAACAACGCTGGGAAATATTGCGACATTACTTTGAAAATCATGGTAATGTTGCAGAATGTGTGCGAAAATTGCGTACGGATTTTGGAAGAAGAGAAGCACGTTATCGGGCCATGTTGAACGAATTTATGTTCACAAAAGTTGAAGAGGAGGATATTGGCAACATTTGGTTTCAACAGGACGGCGCTACGTGCAACACAGCCGAAGCTACACTCGATGTTTTGCGCCCTGTTTTTGAAGATCGCATTATCAGCCGCAGAGCTGATGTCGTTTGGCCACCTCGGAGCTGCGATTTGACACCGTTGGACTATTATTTGTCGGGTGCCGTCAAAGATAAGTGTTAGGCCAACAAGCCAGAGACAATTGACGCTTTAAAGGACAATATTCGTGAAGCCATTGGTAAAATACAGCTGCACACAATCGATAATGTGCTCAAAAATTGGACCGATCGTGTAGGCTACTGCATGGCCAGCCGAGGCAGCCATTTGAATGAAATTATTTTCCATTATTAACCGGAAGGATTGTACTTTCAAATAAAAAAAGAAATTTGAGAAAATATTCAGTAGTTTTTTTTTATAGCATTTTCAAAAAAAAAGTTATTTGGTGGACCCTTTAGAAGAGGTTGAAAGGAAATAAGAAATGAGATCGAATAAATCCTAACACAGATTATCACTTATAACTTTTTTTATGTTTAAAAGTGAACTTTTTTTGAATCAAGTTATCTTTTAAAAAGTCGCCAGATGATGTGTATAAATTATTAGCGAAATCGGATCATTACTTTTAATTGTAATCTGCTTGAAGATGAAAATCTTACTACCATTATGTCCACTCTTAATTTATCCGCTGTCAACACTACTAGGCCTACACATTTCTCAACTACAACAAGCACATTGCTTGATTTGATTTTTGTAAGTAACAAGCAAAAAATATTACATTATGAGCAGTTGGCAGTGTCTACATTTTCCAAGCATGATTTAATCTTTTTATCATATAATTTTACATCTTTAAATATGGTTCAAACGTACAGCTATCGGGATTTTAACAGTGTTAATTCCACAGAATTACAGCGTGCTCTAAATAACACAGAGTGGGACCGAATTTACTACTTACCAACGGTTGACGAGCAGCTTACTTTTCTTAATACATTAATACTGCAGATTTATAACATTCATGTACCAATAAAGACAAAATCAATTAGGAATAGAGTTAGGCCATGGTTCACAAATGATATTAAATTGTTAATACACTTAGGAAATTATGTTGGTAAAGACGACAGCAATTGTAGTCAAAAACAAATGAAATTTCATTTAAAAAACGGAACGACTTACATTTCATTAAATTCAACTAACATTGTCATTTGTTTTTAATGTTCAAAAAATGACTAACAATTGTAGTAAAAATGAACCACATGGTAGTAAAAAATAAACCAAAAATTTTTTTTTTATTATTTTTTTAAATAACAAAAAACAACTGTAAAAAATGAATGTAAAATCATAAAACAGTCATTTGATGTTAGTTGTTTTTTCAAATGAACTACAAGGTTAGTAAAAAACTTAATTTGTTCTACAAATGACTTACATTTACATTAAAAATAATGAAACGGTATTACAACCCAAGCAACTACATATTTTTAAAGCAGAAGTTCCCTGGGTGTAGTTCATCGAGACAATCTATACCATAATTGGAAACGCTACAGAACACCTGAATTTAAACTGGAATATCGTTTAGCACGAAAAGGTGTTGTCTCAAAGATTAAACATGAAAAAATCTTTATATTATTTTAATAAGTTTAATAGAGCAGTTGACAGTAAAAGTAAATGAAAACATATACACGATATTGGCATTGGAAAGTCAGTGGACAGTTCGTTAGAAGTTGATGTTAACTTGTTAAATGAAAACTTTACCAATATTCCTTCTCCGGTGATTCAGTCTCACTTTTATGACGAAATTTCAACTAATATTTCAAGTAGTGTATTCAATTTTCAATTTCTAAATGTGATTGAAGTAGCTGAAGCGTTTAAAGCGATTAAATCTAATTCAGAAGGATTAGATAACATTAATCCTAAATTTATAAAAATGATTCTACCATGGATAATTCGTTACATCACACACCTTTTTAATACAATAATAATGACTAATACTTTTCCTATGGAGTGGAAACATGCCAAAATTGTTCCGGTGCCAAAAACTGGAAATGAATATCGTCCAATTGCGATCCTCCCCTATTTATCCAAAGTTTTTGAAAATTTATTACACAAACAAATTTATAAGCATGTTAATGACAACAACTTATTAACTGATCGTCAATCAGGATTTAGACCTCACCGTAGCTGCATTACAGCATTAACTGATGTTATAGAGGAAATTAGAAGAAATTTAGATGAGAGGAAAATAACGTTTTTGGTATTATTAGCCCATTCAAAGGCTTTTGATACTGTGCACCATTCATTATTATGTAAAAAATTGTTAAAATTATTTAATTTCTCTACATTTGCTGTCAAATTGATGTCGTCGTACCTCTCAAATAGATCTCAATCAGTTACCAACGGTGGGTCTGTTTCGCAGCCTTTGCTGGTTACTAGAGGTGTCCCGCAGGGTTTAATTCTTGGGCCCCTGTTATACTCGTTATATTCTAACGATCTTCCTCAACAACTTTGTTACTCCAATATACAAATATATGCCGACGACGTTCAGTTATATCTTAGTTGCTCCAAGAATTAATTACAACTAAAATACAAGAATTGAATCATGATCTTGATAAAATTAGTTTATGGGCTTCGGCCAATGGTTTGCGACTCAATCCTAACAAATCAAAATGTATAATAATACGAAAAAATCATTTCAAATAAATAATGAACTAAATATATTACTTGGTGGTTCAAAAATTGATATTGTTGATTCTGCTAAAAACTTAGGAGTAACATTTAACAAAAGTCTAACCTGGACTAATCATATTACCCACGCATGTGGCAAAGTATACGGTATGCTGCGAAGCTTATGGGCCACTCAACACTTTACCCCCTCTGAGTATTAGAATATTACTGGCAAAAACGTATCTTTTACCGACACTTTTATATTCATCCGAAATTTTTACTGGATGCAACTCACATGATATGAGAAAGCTTACCGTAACGTACAATAATATCGTCCGTTATATATTTTCTTTGAAAAGGTTTGATAATGTATCGCAGTATTCTTGTCGTGTACTGAACATGTCTTTTTCAAACTACCTTAAGTTTAAAAACGTTATTTTTCTTTTCAAAATTGTTATGACAAAAGAGCCTAAATATCTTTATGAACGTTTACAGTTTTCAAGATCAAGCAAAGGAAAAGATATAATTCAATTTCGGCATCGTGACCATGCTTCAGAATGCCAATTCTTTATATTAACCATACGTCTCTGGAACCATCTTCCAAATAATTTGCAAACAGCTAGCAACGCAATAAGGTTTAGAAGCTTACTTAGGGAATATTTTTCATAAATTTTTATTTTTCATAAATTTTTAATTTTAATTTTACCTTTGACTTTATTTTTATTAAGTTAAAATTTAATTATTATATTTATTATTATTATTTATATTATTTATTTTTTCTTTTCATTATAAATGTAAATCTTTTATTACTATAGATTTTGCTATATTGTCTAAGTTAACTTGTCTGATTCTAATACTATAATTTATAAGATATTGTGTCTTGTTGTATTAGGAAATCAATTTAATAAATACAAATACAAATACAAATACTTTGTTTACAAATGGAAGCTGAACAAAAAGTGAGTAAAGGAGCGTTTTTATTTTGCCAGTTTTAGTGCCCTAATTGATAGGAGCGGACCATTTCCAAAAAAAAGCGACAGTATTGGGAACTGGCTTTGTAGCCTTCATCAATAATATTAAAAGAATCTTAATATAAATTATTTTTTCTGAGTTCTGAACAATAAAGCATATTTTTTTCTACGAAATTTAAGGTTTTTTTTGTAAAAATGCTAATTTTTTTGTTTTCATTTTTTGTTCAAAGTCCATTTGTAAACAGAGTAATGATCCGATTTCGCTAATAATTTATACACGTCATCTGGCGACTTTTTAAAAGATAACTTGATTCAAAAAAGAGTTCACTTTTAAACATAAAAAAAGTTATAAGTGATAATCTGTGTTAGGATTTATTCGATCTCACTCTTTATGTTCTAAACAATTTTGCTGGGTACAAATGTGACGTAGAGCTCAATTATTTAATAAAGTCATTCATTTCAAAGGTCGAAATATATTTCATAATTTATAAAGGATTAAATACTATTAAAATTAATGATAAATTTATTAAATTTTAATTAATTGGAATTTAATGCTTATAAGATTCCAATTATTTAATATTTTCTTAATAATATTTTTCTAAAACAGCTGCTTTATTATTAATTTTAATAATTCTTGTACAAATATTTAGAAAAATCAACTTCTTAAGAAATATCAAAATCATTGATGAATTTGTTTAATTAACACATCCGGTGCAATTTATTAAGAAACATAAAAGCCAACACCTACAACAACGATGCAATGAAAACTAATTAAATTTTAACACTAATTGAACAAAAAAAAAAATAAACAAATTAATTTTATGAAATTATAAAGGATGTCTAATATAAACAGCTGAATGAAAAGAAACAAATGTGAAAAAATATAATGTTTGAGAATTCGAATGGGAACTTAAAAACAAAAAGTTGAGTATATTCTTCAACCAAAATGCAACATGATCAGATAAATGTAACATGGATTGATTTTGTATTTTTTTGAAAAACTTACCTTTTTCTGCAGAACCATTACAACCATTTGTCCTCATGTTAATATTACTCGAATCTAAACCATTTGTAGTATTTAACGATGACTTCCTGCTGTTGTTGGCCGGTGTAGTGGAACGAGAACGTACTGAGTTTTGTGGATTATCCGAAGGAAATTCTGATACGGCTATAGTTTTTGTTGTCACATAACTAATGGACTCAACAGTTGTTTCCCATTTTTGGAATGTATTTATTTTATCACTTTTCAATGTTCTACTAGATGATCTCAGGGGCGATGAACGCAACGATAGCGTTGATGTGGCGGATGTTAGAGAATTTGAACCCAAAGAGTTACCAGATGATGAAGAAAATGATGCAGATTTTCGTAATTTATTATGTTGATAATCTTTGTGTGGTGTTGTCTCTCTTTCAATGGTATGATAATATTGACCATGGTTTTCATTTTCATGACCATTCTCTTGGGGTTCTGTTATCTGTAGTATTTCGGTTTGTGTGCCTTGATCTAAAAGAAAAAAATACAAAAATTTATTTTAAATTGATTTAATTTCGTTAAAAAAAAGTACACACACAAAAAATAAAAACCCATTTCAATCACAAAAACCACCGATTCAATATCTTTAATTGTTGAAATTCCGCAAAAAAAAAAAATTGTTAATTCAATTAGATATTGATAGCGCTTTAATTGAATTATTTTTCAATTAAATAATAAATCATTTTATTAAAAAGTGATCAATATTGTATACCTTCTCAAAAAGCAAAAAACAATTGTATAAAGTGTTGTTGTCATACGAAATGTTTTTTATAGTTTGAATTTATAACATTGCATTTAAACCTGCATTTAATTCTCACTTAGTTAGCAGATTTATAAATACTTATTGTGAACAAATTCATACAGAAATTATTTTTTATTTGTGAAAAAATTCCAAATTTTGTACAAATGTTTTTGAGATTTGCGCATAAACCTTATAAACTATTGGTAATAATTTCTCAAATAAAGGGTTATTCCACATAATTCTCATGTACCATATTACTCGCACTTACTCTATTTTCAATACGGAATATAAAAATAAAAATTAAATAACGTTTTCATTTTCATAATATTCAAGCAATTAAGAAAGTTTTTCCTTTAATGATCTCAATTATTGTTTATGTGAAAATATATTTTTTTAATACAAAAAATAAGAAAAAAACATATAAATTTCACTCTCATTTTGTTTTAACGACTTTTCAGTTTATTATTTCAATATGGTTTTTATTATAAAATCTTCAAACAAAAAGAAAACATATTTTAATTTTAATACATATAAGCAAAATATTTATATAGAGCATTTCCACTTTATTTCAACGATTCATTTTTCGATGGTCTCCGATTTCGAGAACATTTGTTTAGTGCGTATTTATTTTATTCCAGATGAAAAAAGTTCCGATATAGGTATATATAATCATATATAGTCATATATATAATTTCATATCAAATCATATCTTAGTTGATTCGAAAAATGACATGTATAACCTTATCTAATGTGATCCCATGGAATCTCCTCTGATATAATTTGGTCCGAAAAATGAGATCAACAAAACCATTGTGACAAATTGCAAGGTTTTTCATATTATATTCAAGATCGATATACCGGAAACCACAAATATACACATGAAATTGCATATTTGAAAATATTTAAAAAAATATCCTAGTTTACAAAACAAAAATTTTAAATGATATTTTTAATTTAACAATGATTTAAAATTACAAACCGTATTATTTTTAAGTTATTTTGTGTGGTATTATATTTTTTCAACCAGTTTGGAGGGGAATATATCACACTCATTCCCGCCCCACTGAATCCGCGTAGATATATTTAAAATAAACAATAAAAAACATTCTTGCATGTCTGTTTTTTTATAATATTATTTATTAATTAGTAATTCTCAAAAGGTATATAAAGAGTGTTTTTATACAGGTATAGAACTTTAAGTTGGCAACACTTTTTTAAAAGGCGGCCATTTTGTCAGCTGTTCAGGGAGATTTATGTTTAGTTTGGTTTGGCATTTCAACATTAATAGACTGACGCCTGAACAACTCTTCCAAATTGTGCAACTTTATTTGAAAATCATGGTTCTGTTCGAAATACTTATCGCACTCTACATACATTTTACGGTCAACATAATCGTCCATCAGAGTAATTAATTCGATTAAATATGGATGGTTTTCGCACCACGTTTACTCTAAATGACAATATGCATCCACAGAGACGTCGAACAGTGCGTACAGAAGAAGTCATTGCTGGTGTAGAGCGTAGCGTAGAGGAAGACCCCAATGAGTCTATCCGCCATCGTGCAGAGGAATTGGATATGTGTCCATTCACTTTATGGAAGATTTTGCGGAAATATATTGGTTTGCGTGCTTACAAAATCCAACTCTTACAACATTTGAAGCCAGACGATCACCTAGCAAGGCGTAGATTCGGTGAATAGTCCCAAAACAAGATTGCCGTTGATCCCGCTTTTCATAAGCGAATTTTGTTTAGCGATGAAACTCACTTTTAGTTAAATGGATACGTCAATAAACAAAACTGCCGTATTTGGAGTGACGATAATCCTCAAGTGTAGGTTGAGACACCGTTACATCCAGAAAAACTGACTGTTTGGTGAGCTTTATGGGCTGGTGGAATCATTGGTCCGTACTTCTTTAAAAACGATGCTGGTCAGAACGTACACAGAAAAAAGTATCAACCTAAAATATCTAATTAAAAATTTAATTTGAATTTAATTTGTTTCTAAACAAATATTTAATCGAATCAATAAAAATTTTTATTGACTTTTAAATATATAAATACATATTTTATTTTAGACGCAATTATCATATTATTTTTTCATACACTGTATGCATAAATATAAAATGTTCAGTATAAAATACCAAATACATTTGAAGTTAACAAACAAAACAAGCACACACACAAACAGACTCAGCATTGCAAAAAAACACACATACCAACGTATAGATCACATACTTTTTTTGTGAGTATCATAATTTTTTTTATGTAGAAGTTATTTATAACTTTTTTTTTCCTTCCTAATTTTAATAAAAGATTTAATTGATAGTATCATTGCCATGATAGGTGCAAAATTAATTAAAATATTAATTGATTCAATCAATTTTTTAATTGAAACCTGTTTTTAGTTTTTTCTGTGTAGCAGTCAATGATGACCGCTATATAGAAATGATTACTGACTTTTTCGTTCATCAATTGAACAACCATTATGTTCAGGAGCTGTGGTTTTAACAAGACGCGCAACATGTCACACAGCTCGTGACACAATTGATTTATTGAAGGAAACGTTTGGTAACCGCATAGTTTCACGTGTCGGACCCGTGAATTGGCCTCCAAGATCGTGCGATTTAACACCGATGTACTATTTACTGTTTGGATATGTGAAGTCGCTAGACTGCGACGATAAGCCCGAAACGATTGACCACTTGGAGGACAACATTCGCCGCGTTATTGCCAATATACGGCCACAAATGTTGAAAAAACTCATCGTAAATTGGACCTCCAAAGACTACGTCCGAGTCCAGAAGTCATATTTAAATTATAATGCCAGAAGATTATCTTTCGAATAAAGTTAATATCATGTCAATTTAAAATATTCATCTTTGTTGTATTCCATTTCAAGTTTTATACCTCTATAAAAAACACCATTTACTTTGAAGAATATAAGTAGCTTAGTTTTGCCACCTATTAATTAAGTAATCAATTTCAAGAGTATCTTTTAAGTTAATGTTAACTTAAATATCAAATTTATTACTTAAAATTAACTTGACAAAACTAAAGCAGTTATATAATATGAACTATAAATAAACCAAATGAGAATTCTATAGGTTTAAAAATTTTGTTTTTCTTAAAGAAGATATTTACGAAGTTATTTTACTTAATTTTAAGAAGTTAAAATTTATAAACTAAATTTAAGTAAGCTGCGTATTCGGTTTTAGTTTTTTCATACAATTTTAAATATCTTAACTTTTAGTTTAATAAATTCTTAACATTTAAGATTTTTTCCTAAAGAGAAATGCATTTTCTAACATTTTGGAAGAATATTAACATAACTCAAGAAAGGAAAGAGTAAAGAAAAAGGCTTAGTATTTTTGAGTTCATGAAATAATATTATGAACTAAAATCTTATAAATTTGCATTATTCGTGAGCAATTTTATTTAGTTTAAGGAACGTTTAAGAAACTAAAGTTTAGTAAGGCGTTAACTTAATTTTAGATAATACTTCTTTTTGAGTGTGTCTCTTGATCAGGCGAGGTTAAAAGGGGATGGGGGGAATGGGAAATTTCCTCCCCGCTTAAAACCTTTTCCTGGATCCGCGCCTGCTCTGGATAAAGTGTTTTATTTTTACTTTTTTTTTTTAGAAAAATCAGTTAAACTACATATTTTTTTGATATCTCTAAAAGCCGGAGATTTCACTCTGAAACTTTGAGGGTGCTTACACTTAGAATACTATGTAGGTTAACCCCACTGCAAATGTAGTTAAAAACAAATGGAATTTTACTTAAAGAAAGAAGGACTTACATTTCAGTAAATTCAACTAACATTGTCATTTGTTTTTTAATGTTCATAAAATGAACCACAATTGTAGTAAAAATTAACCACATGGTAGTAAAAAATATACAAATATTTTTTTTTTTTAAATAACTAAAAACGACTGTAAAAAATGAATGTAAAATCATAAAACAGTCTTTTGATGTAGTTTGTTTTTTTTTTTTAATGAACTACAAGGTTAGTAAAAAAATTAATTTGTTCTACAATTGACTGACATTTACATTAAAAATAAAGAAACTGTATTACAACCCAAACAACTACATATTTTTAAGGCAGAAGTTCCCTGAGTGTAGAACACGATTTGGTAAGCAGTAACTACATTTGTATGCTTTCAAAATAGCGCTTAACTGCCTTGCATACAATAAAGCAATGAGGGAAGGCATTCTGTTGTGCTTCCCGAAATGCCTTCTTTGAAGCAGTGAATAATTCATACAATGAAGGAAAAATGTTGTCAACACACAATAAAAGCGCATTTTATTGCCTACGAAGGCATTCATTTATCACTTCTTCTAGCACATGAAAGAAACGCTGGTTACCTGTTTAAAAGAGAAATACCAAGTGGGTCATAGGGAACAAAAAGCATGCCTTCTGGATTTGTTTTGTAAGTGCTCGGTGATTAAATAATGCCTTCCGGAACTGCTTCTGGGTAAGCACTATTTTTTGATGGATATCTATTTCTATAAAAAATATAAAATGTAAGTGGATTTTTTTTCAAAAAGTTATTTGGATTTTTCTTTATAAAAGGAAATATTTAAAAAAATGTTTATTTCATTGCATAATTAAAGGTCGAAAAAACATAATTTTAATGTTTAATAAAAATTAAATCGAATTTATAATTTTCTCTAAAATTGTGTCTATGAAATTTCTGAATACGAGGGCGGATCTATAAGTCAGTGACTTTTTGAATGAAACACTGTTTCCAACGTTTCTCCAATTTTTGTATCCCTTCCAAAAAATAGGATTTTTCGAGGTCCATTAAATAGGCATTTGTTTGATCAATAATATCATCGTTGGAGCTAAATCTCTTTCCACCGAGCCATTTCTTTAGATTTGGAAATAGGAAATAGTCAGTGGGTACTAAATCCGGAGGATATGGAGGATAAGGTACCAATTCGTAGCCCAATTCATGGAATTTTGCCATTGAGACTGCACACGTGTGCACCCGTGCATTATCTTGATGAAAAAGAACTTTTTTCTTGGCCATATTGGGTCGTTTTTTTTCAAATCCTCGTTAAATTGGTCAAATAAGTTGGCATTTCCCTTTTGAAGGTAATCGATGTGGATTATACCGCGTGCATCCCAAACATTTTTTTTCGACATTTTCTGGGTGACCGGAACGTTCAGCGTCATTTTTACTTGTGCGACCACAACGAAAGTCAGTAAACCACTTTTTTACCATTGAAATCGATGGTTCAGAGTCCTCATAGTATTTATCAAGCTTTTCCTTGGTTTGATTGACGGTTTATTTTCACAAAAAAAATGTTTAAAAAGCACTCGAAATTCACTTTTTTCCATTTTTAAAAAAATCCACGAGGTTGTATGTTTTGAACAGCTGTTAAACGCAAAATAAATGACGGAACTTGCTCAAAATTTGACAGTAGTTTATCAACAGGTGGTACTTGATGGGAGCAGTGTTGCATTTCATATAACTACGAGGGAAGTTCGAAAAGTCACGGACTTATTAATCCGCCCTAGTACCTATACAAAAAGAATTTTTTTCAATAAATTTCACTCAACAAGCGTTATGACATTTTGAATGCAAATGTCCCAAAACTTCAGTTTTCGGTATTTCAAAGCTTCGGTGTTGCCGTAGTTTTTAAAAACTTGAAAAAAATCATTATCTTTAAAATATGTGTTTACTGCAAAACATACTACCCTAATTTTATCAAAATCGAAGACTATCGAAAAATGAACCGTTGAAATAAATTGGAAATGCTCTATAGAAAGTGTCGAAAAATATATTTAAGAAATATGACTTTTTCAAGAAAATAAATATTGTAAAATAAATGAAAAATATGTGTGTTGGCAAAATCAAATTTAATGTTCCCACAATGACCTTGTTATTTGAAATGTTATGAGAGAAGCTAAACAAAACTAAAACTTTGGAAATAATTTTAAAATTTTGGCAAAGTTTTTTATATAATTAATATTAAGCAAATATTTACCAAAAAAAATATTTATGTCAAGATGAAAAAAAAAAATATAAATAATAGTTTCTTTTCATTTTTGTTTACTTAAAAATGTCAAGGCCATTGAAGACGTTTTAAATAATAAAAAAAAAATAGTTAGTAAATAGGATTATTGGGAGAAATAAAAAATATAAAAAAGATTGTGGACATTTTTTATCCTTAATGTTTTTTTTTTGCTCTTGGGAATATTTCTATAAATAAAAAATGATCTCATATATATATTTTCTTTTAAATAAAATTAAATATCAATGAGATCTTAAGAAAATGAATAATTTCGAATATTTTAGATTGTGTTTTTAATGTTATTTTGTGGGGGTGTCACATTAGATGCTTTCTAATGTATAATAAAGCTGAATAAGAAAGAACACACTTTGGGTTAATGAAAATTTAAATATTTTGGTTTTTATTTTATTAAGGAAAATTATATTAAAAATTATTGTTCAGTATAAAAAAAAAAAAAATTAGATCTTAAATTTTAACTATTTTATTTTGTCGCCAAAAAAGAAATAATTATAATTATACCCTACGCTTGGCATTTTAAGTTGATTGACAAGTTTTGGCTATACATTATTTGTTTTTCCACTAAAAAAGTCCATTAAGTTTGCAAAAAAGTTAGTTGGGTCAGCAACATTTTTGCTGGTAGGATCCTTGAAGAAAAATTGCAAATTTTCTTTTGTTTTTGTAATACGAACGAACCTCCCCACTAACTAACCCACCCTTACCGACCGAGAGGACTCGTCCCCATAACGTGGATACCGCGTACACACCAGGGCCTAACCCTTGTCGGATCTTAAAATGATAAGTAAGAAAAATGGCATGAAGTATCCCGTAAAATCAGCTTCAGATGAAATTATCAGCTGATAATAATAATAATAATACTAACAAGAAATGGTGTAAAAATATAAATATCACAAATAAATAAAAGGTGATTTTTTAAGAGCTTTCGGATTTGATTTAAAAAAAAACACATAAAATTTACAGAAATGTATGAAATCTTCATTTGAGTCGATAGAACGATGTATATAATTTAATGTTTAAAGTTGATTTTATGTAAATGTTGACCGCGGCTAGGCCTCAAATGGTTCATATGCTGGGTTCAATTTTGGCAAACTCTCTCCAACATATCGGCCGGTATCTTACGAATAAATTCTTCAATATTGGCTTCCAGTGCATTAACCGTTGCGGGCTTGTCCCTAGCGTCACGAGCTTTAACATAACCCCACAAAAAATAGTCTAAAGGTGTTAAATCGCACGATCTAGGCAGACAATTGACCGGCCCCAAACGTGAAATAAACTGTTCACCGAACTCGCCTCTCAATTGGGCCATTGTTTCGCGTGCTGTGTGGCATGTGGCACCATTTTGTTAGAACCACATATCACCCAAGTCCAGCTCTTTCATTTAGGGCAAACAAATTTCTAAGCATCGCACGGTAGCGCTCGCCATTTACAGTAACGATCCTGCCTTCGTCGTCTTTAAAAAAGGATGATCCAATGATGCCACCGGCCCATAATTCAGACCAAACAGTGCATTTTTCGGGATGCATTGGCAGTTCTTGCAATGCTTCTGGCTGCTCTTTACACCAAACACGGCAATTTTGCTTGTTCACTTTAACATTCAACCAGAAATGAGCTTCGTCGCTGAACGCAATTTTCCGATAAAAGGTCGTGCGGCTTTAATTCTTGCACCAGTTGTATTTTAAAAGGTTTTACACCCAAATACTTCCGCAAAAATTTCCACGTAGTGGAGTAACAAAGGCCCAATTGCTGCAAACGGAGCCGAATCGATAACTCACGGTCATCAACAACACTGACGGATACAGCTGCGATATTTTCCTCTGTCCGCATTCTACGTATGCGTGATGGTGGTTTAATGGCCAATAATGTAAATTTGGTGCGAAATTTAGTCACAAGATTCCGAATTGCAGGCTCAGAAGGTCACCCAAACTGACCACAAATTGGGAGTAGTGCACGATGCACTTTTTTAACCGTGCATGAATTTTGATAATGAAGTTCAATAATCTGCTAGCGTTGTTCGTTTGTTAGTCGTTTCATGGACCAAACTGAACATGTTTAACAGTAACGTGTTGCACAAAAGCAGCTGAGCTGCCAAAAACAATATTGCCAAAAAGAAAGTTGCTAAAAAAATCACCCTTATTAGGATTCAAACTGAGAAAAAAGTGGTAAATAATATACAAATTTTGCTTCTTTGCTCTACGGAAAATATGAGTTTACGATGCGAAGAATATTAAATGTTTTGGAACTCAGTAATTGTGATTAATTAAAATAATTTACAATGTAAAATTAGTTTCTTTCACCAAAAATATTGGAGTTGTACTTCTGAGATTATGTATGCAAGAACAAAAACACTGTGTATTGAATAAAACTAGTTTTAATCACAATAAAACTCGACCTGACGATAGATCAGTTGGCTAAAGCGCTCTGTCTAACGTGTAGTGCGAGTGCATGTGGCATTAGAAATCAGTTTATCTATACCACGGTCAGTGATTGCACAGAAAATTTCATATAGACGCAATCGAACAAATAAAAACATAACAAATATTACATTATTCAAAAAACAGGGTCACTGACGAAGGTTCAATACCAGAAACTGCGCAGTCTGATTCAGAAAATTGAAAATTTACAAAGTAGTTAAGATTTTTAGAAAATACACTCATTCTTCTCTACCACGCCTTTCACAATAAAAACTTTTTGTTATCAGTAGTATTTTTTTTTATTAATTCTGATGATATTTTTTTAATTTGCTATTCATAATTGTAGCTTTGAATATAATGCAACATTTAAGACATTTTTTTTTGGCCTATGAGATTAAGGGTTAACAATCTTAGAAAAACTAAACATTTTTTTTTCTGTATATTTGGGGTTTAATATAATACAAAAATAATAATAAAATTAATATATGTCCTTTTTAAAACTAGGGAAAATTTTGAAAGTCTGCTAGCGACTGCTATTTTTTTTCGAAAACTTTTGAGATTTTTTTATGATTCTTAATCTATTCCAGTCAAAAACTCGACGTTTTTATTTTTTAAGAAGCAGCCTATTGTTGGTTTTTCGAAAAATATGTTGATAATCCAATTTTAATTTTAAGGCTTTAGGAACCAATTTCTCTATTGCACCATTGTTTGACTGACGATGTTCCAAAGAACAAATATTACACAAATTTTATTTTAATTAATGTATTTACTTTGTATTAAATATGTTAATTAAAATAAAATTTGTGTAAAATTTGTTCTTTGGAACATCGTCAGCATTTTTATATTTAAAAAGTTTATTTATTTTTTATTTTTTTATTTTTTTTTTTAAAGAGAAGCAACACTCAGAAAATTCTTCCTATTAATTCTGTGTTGCTTTCTTTGGAAAGGGGATAGTGGAGAGATGAAAAGTGGTGCAAGATGAAGGGCTTCAAACATGGCAACACTGTAATTGCGCGAGTAGATAAGTCTTAGAACAGTTGTTGTTCGCCACCTGATGAAGAGTTGTCGAATTTATTGAAGCTTTTTTTTTGTTTCATAGCCCTGATTCATTATTTTACTTCGGTGGGTTTAAGTGCTATGGGAACACCGAAGGTGGGCGCAGCGATACATATAAGTGATAGAAAACTCATACATATTATTTTTCTAAATTGATGTTGTCGTCACCGGGAATCAAACCCGGGACCATCTGTGTAACAGTCCAACGCGCTAACCATTACACCACAACGCCCACAAGTTCGCTCAAATCGTACAATCGTTCTTTTTTGCTTTGACTTGTGACTGATCTGCGTGTGGTGAACTGTGTCGTTCGTTTGACAATTATTACGCACTATTCATGTTTGACGAGTTGTTTTCACAAATTTTACTGTACATAGACAAAAAGTGTTATAAAATTGCCACTTTTCTAACAAAAATTTATTTATTTTGTGTAAAAAACATTTTATTTGTATGACTATAATTGTTTTTCCTAATTTGAAACAATATTATTACTATTTTCTAAAAAAAATAATTGCTCTTGCAAGCAATTTGATTGAATAGAGATGCAATTGTTGTATGAATAAAAAGAACGAAATGAACGATTGAACGAAGTGAACGATTGAACGACAAGATCGAATATTGGTGACCGAATCAAATCGTTCAATTGAGTGAGTCTTTCAATTGAACTAGTTCGTTCAGGAACGACATAACTCTAGTTTTTAGAGATGTTTTTTTGGTTGCCCTACTTATTACACTGTGCACCAATTTTTAGCTTGTCGTACTGTTATGCTTTGCTAAAACGCTATCGTTTTACTGTCGTGATCGCTATTTCCACTAATAGTAGTAGTAGTAAATCTTTATTTTCATTAAAAAAAAATTATACAAAAAAGTTTACAATTATAATAGATTTCAATTTGTTTCTTTTCTTTGAAAATGAAGATATTACGACATTGACCATAGTCGTCTGTCGAACAAGAGAATTATTTTCTCCTTAATTTAAAAATCATAACGTGTTTAGTTTTGGTTTACATAATAATTAAAATGTTGTTGTTAATAATTATATTCATCTATTAATATTTTCCTGTACCTTAAAGCATTTCCACAAATATATTATATCAAGGATAAATAAAATAAATATCCGAGGTAACTTTGTAAATTCTTTTGGAGGTTTTGTATATTTTTTAGTATACTGCAACTTTTTATTGTAATTATTCAGACTGAAACCCTTTGTTGCACTGTGTTAATAACATCCCAATTTCTAAAACCTTCTTCCAATACATCCATTTTTTTATTGATTTGTTTCTCATACATTTCAAAATGCTCCACTGTCACTCGTTGGGGTAAGGATTTAATTCAATAAATTTCTAGTCATTAACAGTTGTTGCGTTTCTGTTGAAATTTATTCTGGTCAATGTTTTTTTGTTTTTTTTTAAATTATATTTATGTAATTTTTCATAATTTCCGCATTTAAGCAAGGAAAACCTAAATAATTAGAAACAAATTTACAATTAATTTTCCGAATGTATCTAATGGCTGTCATTGGTTGTCTTAATTTAACTCACAGCAAATAACTACATTGTGTAAAAGAACGCCAATTAAATTAAATATGATAAAATTGGCTAAATTTCAATTATTTATGTGTATAAATTAACACACGCTTAATAAAATCATAGTGACATTTCCGGATTTTGTAAGGTTTTTTTTTTGTTTTGTGTTCATTGGGCATAAATGTTTATTTTCTTTTTGAAATTTACTTGATCCCACACAATTCAAAACTGTTCTAAAGAATACGGACGGATTTTGTAAGGAATTTATATTAAACTACATGGTAAATGTCTAACTTATAATGCCCTACACTGAGATAATTATCGGCTTAATATAAATTAATTTTTGAGTTAAATCGATGAAATTGCTCTGGAATTTATATATAGAAATTTATGCAAGTTTCATGAAATTGTTAGGGAATGTTCCCTAACAATTTCATATATAAAAGAAAACTAAGTGGAATATTTCAAATCCAAATACATCCGCTTATATGCCAACTTCCTAAGCATTTTTCGGCTGAAGATCATTTTCTTCTGATAACTAAGTTATATAACAATTTTCAAAACAACTCAAAATAACCACATTTTGGAATATTAGACTGGCCCACGCTTGTTTTTAAAAATAAAAGTATATTCATATTCTTTTTCCACAAGCTTGCTTTTGCTCCTTTTATCAAAATATACGTGTATACTAGGGATGACAATTGGTAAAAATACCGCGAGTCGGGATTTTGTAAATCGTGATTTTGGGATTGTTTTAAATCTCAGGGTTTTCTGTATTTTTCGCAATATTGGTATTTATTTATGGTACGAAACAAATTCGGTAACTATTTACAACAAAACCATTTGATTGCCAACAAATTCGATCTTCAGCATGAATTCGTTTTATCTGTGCAACTTTCGCAGAGTAGTTTCCATAATTTTGATGGTAAAAATGTTCTGAAAACAATACTACGCTCATAATAATCCATACTCAAAATACGAAAAAAATTTAAAAACTACGAAATTTTTTGGAAAATGAATAAATTTTCGTGTATTTTACGAAAGTTTTTGTTATTTTGTCATTTTTTTTTTTTTTTGTAATTTCTAGACATGTATTATTTTCAGCGTAGTTACATTCGGTAATATAACATCTAAAATTTGTGTTCATCGATTTTTTTTGTGTTCAAAGTGCACATTTTTTAACTATGATAAAGTTTTGCGCTAGTCACCTAATTTACTTAGAATTTATTTTTTTAATTCAGCGAAACGCCGAAAATCTACAGCCGTGCCATAGTTTTGCCTGCCCCGGTTTAAGAAATCGTTAGCTAATCTCGAACAAAAATTACTTGTGATATGAACACGATATCGATAACCACTAAATATTTCTCAATATCGTTTATTTATTTAAAATTTTATGTAAAAAAAAAAACAAATTTGATCTTGTAACTTTTATAACTGGGAACAGATGTATTTTTGTAAAATGCGTAATTTCAAAGAGAAATAACGTGAATGCAGTGATTGATAAGCTTTTTTGATTGATTTTATTGTCTGTGACTCACCCAACGTTGTATTTTTCGTTTTTTTTATATGTAATACAGTAAACTTTAGTTTTTAAGTGAAAAAAAGTAATTTTTTGATGAAATGTAATTTTTGACTACATATGTAGTTCATTTAAAAAACAAACCACATCAAATTACTGTATTATGGTTTTACAATTGTGGTTAATTTTTTAATATTAAAAAACAAATGACAATGTAAGTTGAATTTAATGAAATGTAAGTCGTCATTTTTTTAAGTGAAATTTCATTTGTTATTTACTACATTTGTAGTGGTTTTTACCTACATAGTATTTTAAGTGCAGCAACGGGGTGCTGCAAGCAAACGAGCTCAAAAAAGGAATAAAAATATTGTTTTTGTAAGTTAGTAGTTCATCAAAAGAACATTTTTCATTGAAAGACCCATAAAAAAGACTAAGCTAATTCTATAACTAAGCAAATTCTATATCCTTTCTTTGGAATTTTTTATTTATTCAAAAAATGTATAAGTTTCTTCACACTTCATGATTTGTAAATTTCGAATGGAAATTCTCAATTTCATTTGATAGGAAAACAAAAAATTATTTTTGCACGGTTTATGAAGCTGTTTTATGAAATGATGAACATTTATAAAACATTAGACATACATTTTTATGAAACTCTTCATCATATCTATGAAAACTTCATAAATATAATGAATAATTGATGACAAACGAATTATTTTACTTAAAAGCTATGACGTACCAAGTTTAACGTTGAAACGTGTCCACCAAAAGTATTGATGGCAACTCCATGGCTAACTCCACCGATTGAGCACTATGTGAACTACATTTTGGATTTATTAAATCGAAGTGATTAAAAAACTGTTTTATTTGAATTTTGAATAAAGTTCTTACCGTTTACAAAATTCCAACTTTTATTTTTACGAGAAATTTCACTTTATATTGTTTTTTTTTTTTTTTTTTTTTTTTTTTTTCATTTCACAATAAAACAAAGAAAAACGTGTACATTCAAGTCACAACTTTTTTAAAACAGTGATAGCGGAATTTTAACTCGATGACCGTTGACAGTTTTGGCATATTCATGCAAAAACGCGAAAAAAATGAAAGGACCACTTAAGGGAACAGGCCATAATAAGGAACATTTCCTTATAAAACAATAGTATTTTTTTTACTAAAAGTTTCATACACTCTATGATAAAATTTCATTAAATAACTGGTTTCATAAAAAGTATGAAGCTTTTCCTTAATTTTAAAACAATTTGCGTTTATTTTGTGAAGACAAGTTTGATTGATTTACTGAAATTTTTTATTATTTTTCGTCCAACTAAATTCTCTTTGTGTAAGTTTGGTTGATGAAGGACTGTAAGTCTTTTTCCTCTTACAAGGGCACTATAACGAAGAAGACCTTAAGATATCAGTGAAACTTAAAATTAAATGAAAAAACTAAGTAACAACTATATATTTTTTGGCTGCACAATCCCATATTTAGGGGTAAAAACGTGGGTTTAAAAGTGAACCCAATTTTTGTATTTTTGCGTTTTATTTACAGTGCTTGAAAAACAATATTGGGTATCAAATGAGAGGTATTTTGAAAATCTATTAAGTGGAGCCAAAAAAATATTGAAAAGTTCTCAAACAAAAAAGTTTCGAACAAACTTCAAACCCATTGAACTCCCAATAAATTAGCTTGGGCAGGTAAGCTTCGTAGCGAATATTTCTCACTTTATTCCCCTCTATCACATACCAACGTTTTATTGAGGGTTTAGTGGTCCGCGCCGTAATACCGCGCTTGATAGTTGGCTTTATACATTTTTAGGACTTGCAAATTGCTTTCATTTGTTTGTATTAACACATTTTATAATTATATAATTCTCTCATTAACATGACCCAAATATTTTTGCGTGGTCTGGTTAAAAACAGCAAATTATTATAAATAAATTTATATATGAGTTGTTTAAATAGTTTAAACAAAAACTTGAAATTTCATAACAATAGAAATTAAACACTTGGTACGATAAACGAAAAAAATCATTAAAATTAAAATATTTTAATTAAAATATAAAAACTGATGAAATGTAAACATTTTGCTAAAATATGTTTCAAGTCAATTTAATATAACAAAAATTTTATTTTAATAATACACGCAGAAAATTAAGACGATAGAAATGACTAAAAATTTACAGTTAAAATGTCTAGAAATGTTATTAAAAAGGCGATGACTGTGTTTATCATACAAAGTGTTAAAATTGTTGTAATTTTTAACTACACTCAAAATAATCCATGCTAAAAATACGAAAAAAATGTCAAAACTACGAAATATTTTGTAAAATAAACAAATATTCGTGTATTTTACAAAAGTTTTTGTTATTTTGACATTTTTACGTATTTTATTGTTAGTGTACCAAAAAACAACTACCAATGTAGTAAAAACTATCATAAAACAACTAAAATTTTGTAAAAATTACTAATTGAAATCAACTACGTTAACATTTGAAATAACAAACAATGCTATGGTATTATCTAATAAGGTGTGTATTTATAGTTTAGAACAAATTACCTGGTGCTAAGGTGGGTTATACTTAGGGTTTCGGGTACGAGAATTTTCGGGAGAAAATTCAAATCAATTTAACATAACAAAAATTTAATTTAAAAAAAATTTAAATGGTAGAAATGACTAAAAATTACAATTAAAATGTCTGCAATTGTAATAAAAAGGCGACGACTGTATTTGTCATACAAATTGCTAAAATTGTAGTAATTTTTAACTACCAAAAACCAATTACCAATGTAGCAAAAACAACCGTTTAAAAATCTATCATAAAACAACTAAAAATGTAGTAAAAATTACTAACTGAAATTAACTACATATACAGTTGAAATAACAAACAATGCTATTGAATTAACTAATAAGGTGTTTATTTATAGTTTACTTGGGTTGTTCTTAGGGTTTGGGGTACGGGAAATTCCGGGAGAGAATTTTCGGGAATTCCCGGAATAATTCCGTCGGGAAATCCCGGGAAAAATTTTCAAATTTCCCGGGAAAACGGAAAAAATTAATTTATTAATTTATGCAGTAATATATTATTTCTTAACATTTTTATTGGCTATGATTTATTAAATTTTAAATTCAAAACACGTTATAAAAAAACATTATTTGACATTGACTTAGCAAATTTATGGAATGATCTACATGTCGCAGGCCTGGAGATGTTAGTGGAAGTTTTGAATCGCGTAAGAGACGCACTATGTCAACGAGATTCTAATATTTTAGCAGATAATGCTATTATAAATATACTTTTTGAAAGAAAAAGTTAACCAAAGTCGTATTTGGACAAAAGATTAGATAATTTATATAATGCTCTGTTAACAATAAAGCCAACATCGGTAGATAGTGAAAGGGGTTCTCTGTTGCCGATAACTCTGTCCCAAAAATTAGAAATCGGATGTCAAGCAAATTACTAAACGCTTTATTAGTATTAAAAATTTATTTTTTTTAACGAACTGATGCATTATTTATTTAATATTATATGATATTTATTATCAACTTAAAATTATCTCTAATCATTTCATTAACACGTTTTTGTTTTAATTTGCCTTAATTATTTAACATTCCTTAGACACAAATTACTTGTTTTAAATAAAAAAAAAAGAAATTTAACGGAAATTTCCGGTATTCCCTGGAAATTTATAACTTTTCCCGGGAATCCCGGGAAATAAAACAGTCCGGGAATTCCCAAACCCTAGTTGTACGATATAATAAATTCTAAAAGGAAATAAAGTAAATCGCTAAACGTTCATGACTTGATATTGTTACGTTTGTAATGTTAGATGAGCGCAGGTTTGATTCTTACAGCCGCAGGTTGTTGAAAAATTTATCATATAGATACAATCTGACAATTTTTAAGACACAAATAATAATAATATTTAAATGGAAAATCACTGATGAGCCTGCCCATAAAAAGGCAGAAACTAGTCTAGTCTGATTTAAAAATTAATAGTGTATAATTTTTACAGAAAAACGTTTATTCTTCTTCTTAGCCTCAACATTTCTAAAGTAATTTACATTAAATTAAACATACAATTTATTATATTTTTATATGCCATATTAGGTTAAATCGAGCCACCTATTAAAAGACAGAAAGCTATTACTGTTATCAAAAATTCTATTCCTGAAAGGAAAACAATTATCTTTTACTAATAAATTAAGCGTTTAATTTGTTTTAATAACTTACCGATTTAATTGATTTTACTATTAGTATTATTTATTTAATTTTTTTCCTTATTGAAAAAGGATTTTTATTTGCAAAACTATAAAAATGGTTAGCGCGTTGGACTGTTACACAAATAGTCCCGGGTTCGATTCCCGGTGACGACAACATCAATTTAGAAAAAAAATAATATGTTTGAGTTTTCTATCCCTGCTATGTATCGCAGGCCCACGTTCGGTGTTCCCATAGCACTTAAGCCCACCGAAGTAAAATAATGCAACAGGGCTATGAACCAAAAAGCTTCAATAAGCTCGCCAAATCTCTATCAGGTGGCGAGCAACAACTGTTCTACGACTTATCATCTCGCGCAATTACAGTGTTGCCATGTTTGAAGCCCTTCATATTTCCAAACCTTTTATCTCTCCACTATCCACTAAAGAAAGCAACACATAAATAAATAGAATGAACTTCCTGAGTGTTGCTTCTTTCTCTTTATAAAAAAAAAAAAAAAATTAAAATTAACTACCAAAACTTAACGTTATACTATTCATAACTTTTTACAGTTATTTGATGATTAAACAAAACAACTACTTAAAAAAACTGTCACTACAATTCAGTATTTTTGATTAGTTATTTTTTTAAATGACTGTCACAAATAGTAATTCTATATTTAGACATAGAAAATCAACTGCAGTTACAATTAAAAATAACTATTAATGTTTATCTCACGCGAATGACATACAAGTAGTTACTGTAGAAATATTCTCAGTGTATTTTTTAATAGATCACAAGTGCAATTTATATATTTTATTTTATTTATTTAAGGTAACTATATTATGAGTTGAAATGTTTAGAATTTAAAGCAAAATAACCAAATTTTAAATAACAGAAAATTATATTGGCAAAAATGCGAAATTTTCGCAATAAATTGTTAATTTTAATGCAAAAAAAAAAAAAATACTTTAGTTTAAAAGGAAGAAAAAAATAAAACGCAATTTATTAAAAATCTCAAAAAAATTGGAAAATATGCTTTCATCTTCAGAAATAAAAATAAACATTTTAAGTACATCCAAAGTCGTGTATTCAACTAAATTATTATGACATAAATGTTAAAAGTGTCACAAATAAGAAAACCATTATGGAGTATACATTAGGCTGCTTCTTAAAAAAACGAATTAACGAATTTTGGACGGGATAAACCTCCAATTGATTAACCCTCTAAGTGGCAAACGATGTTTTGCAACGAAATTTATACCATGTTTTCCACTCGAAAAACAAATAATAAGTTCTTCAACAAAATTGTTTATTGTTGCCTAATTTAGGCGATATGAGCCAAAATATTTTAGGATGCATTTTGAAAACTAAAGCATATAAAAGAGAAGTTTTGGACAAAAAATATTTCTCTTACCAATATATAATCACGCTCGAAAAACTATTTTCTTTTTCTGCTCCTATTTAAGAAAATATAGGGATTTTCGGTTTTTGGAAAAAGCGAAATTAGGCGAAAAAGTATCTAAACTTCAATTTATATTGTTCAAACTTCAACGCTTTTCTATTAATGCTTAATGTCTTTTTTGTGCAAAATTTCATAAAAATCTGTCTATTAGTTTATAAGTTAAGACGATGTCCTTTAGAGGAATCCTGATAAAATCCTGTGAGTCCTTGGACTAAAGTAAGGACTTATTATTAAAGATGAAGCTTCAATCTTACTTACATTTTATTATAAATAATTTTTAGTCAACTTAAATTGGTTTATTAGATTTTTGAAAACTTTTTTTTTTAAATAAATAGTTCTTGAAATTTTTTTGAAGCTTTCTCGCTTCCAAACCGTGGACGGCACGCGAAAAATTTCTTCGCAAAATATTTACAAATTTAGTTTTCTATCGGCATATATTAATTTCTTGACGCATTTGTGGTAAATTTTATGAAGGCTACCCTGAAGCACCCTTACCTGTTAGAGGGTTAAGAATTATAAATAAAAGTTCTCAATTCTTTTCAAAATTTTAGAAAAAAAAGTAGGGGTTCTTAACAGAGTTTGAAAATTTTCCCAATTTTCAAAAAGGGCATATTTTCATAAAAATAGTTTTAAATAAAATCTAACATTAATTTTTTTGTATTACATTTATCCCCAAATACTCAAGAAAAAATATTTAGTTTTTATAAGATTATTATGCATTAACCACACTAGGACAAAAAAATTCGCAATATTTTCAAAGCTTCAATAATGAATTAAAAACTAAAAAAAATTTCAAGATTGCAAATATTAAAATAATTTTGTACGCTTTTCTTTAAGGACATCATGAGAATTAAAAAAAAAAATAATTATGTTGTAGGGATCCCTTAATACACTTAGCGTGTCGACCGATTGAATTTGGCCTATTTGAAGGAAAGTCAGTATTTTTGATAAAAACAAATTTAAATATTTTTGACAACAGAAACTAATTTAACATTGTAAATTGTTTAATTAAATCAAAATTACTTAGTTCCGAAATATTAAATATTTGGCACATCGTTAAGCCATGTTAACCGAACGGTTAAAGTTACGTGATATGTCATTTTAAAGCCACTGTTGTCGTGCTTTTCATAAAACTGGTTTTTTAAAACTTTCATAAAATTTTTTTTTATTCCAATATTGCATTGCCAAATTAATATGTGCTGCTCTTAGAGGATTCAAAATTAGGGATAAAAATCTTAAAATAGATGCTAAATATGGTAGAAAAACAGAGTTACATTAAACAAATAATTTATTGAAAAAAGTGAAAATAAAAGTTTTGCAAAAGTAGTTGCAAAAGTAGTTGCACATAATTGCCCATATCTTCTTAAGAGTTTAAGCTACAAGAGTCATTGATTAAGGTACTTAAATCGTGGTTTTACTGGTTCACAAAAATAATTCACTTCTTTATAGTAAAATGCATTTTATTCAAAATCCGTGGTTCCAACCGCTGTATTTCAAAAAACTGTTTTTCTAAAATTTAAAAAAAAAAATATATGTTAATTATAAATTATTCTTGTCCATCGTCACCAAATCCCCATGTAGTACTCCTACATGTTTCTGAGTTATCGGCTATTTAGTTACATTTTTTTTACAATTTTATTCGTAACTCAGGATACCGTTAGAGCTCCATATAGGAATTTGGAAATGGCATAGGGTAGTAATTTATAATTAACCTATATATTTTTTAAAAAAATTAAAAAAAAAAACATTTTTTTTTAAATTCAGCTTTTTGAACCACGGTTTTTGAAAACAAACAATACATTTTGCCGTGGGGAAGTGAGATATTTGTGTGCACTAGTAAAATTCCTAGCTTTAAAATTATGTAGCAATGACTATTGTAGCTTAAGCCGTTAAAAATATATGGATTGTTAATTTTTTTTTAATTTTTCCGAATATTTTGCATATTTTTCAGCGTGATATTTCAAGATCAACTGGGATTATCTGTCCTACATTTGTACGAGGTTATAGTTATATAATGTACTTCTTCTATACCAAGTTTGGTTGAAATCAGAAGGGATGGATGAACTCAAATGGTACACTTAGAAAACTATATAGGTAAAGACCACTGCACATATAGTTAAAAACAAATGAAATTTCACTTAAAAAAAGTACGACTTACATTTCAGTAAATTCAACTAACATTGTCAATTGTTTTTTAATGTTCATAAAATGACTAACAATTGCAGTAAAAATTTTCCACATGTTAGTTAAAAATAAACAAACTTTTATTTTTTTTATTTTTTTAAATAACAAGAAACTATTGTAAAAAATTAATGTAAAATCATAAAACAGTCATTTGATGTGGTTTGTTTTTTTTTTTTTAAATGAACTACAAGGTTAGTAAAAAATTTAAATTGTTCTAAAAAGCACTGACATTTACATTAAAAATAAACTGTATTACAACCCAAATAACTACATATTTTTAAAGCAGAAGTTCCCTGAGTGTAGATTTCATATGTTTTCAGTCATTTTAGCTAACGTATATTTTCTCTATTATTAGTTAAATAATGAACATATTTAAAAATTTGTTTACCAATTTACAAAAAACCACGATTTTTATTTTTTTCATTTGACACTCATAAAAGGTACACTGGTACTAACTAGCACATATTGAACTTTCTCATGTCAAATGGATGCAAGTTTGCACCGGTGCACCGTTTGAGCGTTAAAATATCGTTAGTTTGATACCGATTTTAGTGTAGATTCTTTTACACAAATTTGAAAAAAATCGCAAAACAGAAAACTGAATCCATTTTCGGCCCTACTTTTTCAACTCTTAAAATTAAGATTGGAACGATAAAGAATTAAGCTTGCTCATCAATTTAGTACACAAAGAGAATAAATTGGTTGGAATTCCATTGTAACCAACAAAATTTAATTATTGATCAATAATTTTAATTGTAGGTACTTAAAATTCATCATCAGAATAATTAAACTATATTGTAAACAGAAAATATATAAAGTTAACCAAAACACAGTCACATCATTCAAACTATTGGTTTTTCTTATTAATATTAAAAAAAATATTAACTTCTACATTTTCTTTAATACCAAGCAACCACTTCCACTCCCTGACATTCCGACTAGAGAGTGGAAGGTTTTGCATGTCGATAAAGGCAGCAAGGATGGTCAAAATTACATACTGCAGATAACAAAGGAGGCTGAGGACCTATTGTATCCGCGGTATGGTAAAATGTCATGGGGCGTGGGTAGTGTGTTTCTGAAACTCAAGAAACGACATCCGAGAGACGCAAACCCCAACACCTTAGAGGCCGATGAAGTGGAACGGGATTTAGCCGCTGCCACCGCTGCCGCAGCTGGACTTATTTTGGGTGAAACAGCCGCTGAAGCTGAGCCCCGGCGGGAGATCTTGGTTGATAATGCTAAAGATCCTGCAAATAAACCTCCAGCACAGTAAAATGGCTTCGGTCGAACTCCTTCTTGTTCTAGAGGAGGGTCGCTACGACGTAGCTTTGATTCAGGAGCCCTGGATCTCTACGGGAAATCAGGTATCTGGGTTAAGGTCACGTGCATTTTATACATACTTCCCAAAAGTTGTAAGTAGAATTCGATCTGTTATACTTGTTAGGAAGAACCTATGCTCACATATTCTCTTTAATTACAGCACCGATGATCTCACGGTAGTGGCAATAGAAAATGGCAAAGATGATAATCTACTCTTTGCATCTTCTTATATGCCACATGGTAAAGATGCCCCTCCAGCTGAACTTCAGAGACTTGTCGTAGAAACTTGTGCCAAGAAGCAAACTCTGGTGGTGGGCACTGACGCGAACTCACACCACACGATATGGGGCGGTAAGGACATCAACACTAGAGGTGAGTCTCTTATTAGCTTTATATTACAAACTAACCTACAGATTGCTAACAGGGGTGAGGCACCGACTTATATAGGGCCCACCTCCAAGAATGTTCTTGATTTGACACTGTATATGGGTGAAAGAGTGGGGGTGGAGGATTGGAAGGTATTATCACGCCCCTCCTTCTCTGATCACTGTTACATCTCTTTTAACGTGTGTTTTAATACACCGGACAGTAGGGTATTTAGGAATCCTAGAAGAACTGACTGGTCCAAATACTCTTCTCTACTGGTCAGGGGACTAAGCCATCCGCGGACGTTAAACAGTCCGGGTGAGGTAGACTCTGCGGTTGACGATTTGGTGACGAAAGTTGTAGGTTCCTATGAGGCATCATGTCCACTTACACGGACCAGGCGTAAGTCCAAACCTCCCTGGTGGAACAGGGATCTGGACTGTCAAAGACGCGAACTCCGTGAGCTCTTTAAATTGGCGAAAGGTGCGGACCAATTAGAGTGCTGGGGGGAATACAGAGATGCACTGAGATCTTACAAGCGTGACATACGTAAGGCTAAGCGAAGCTCGTGGCGAGACTTTTGCGGCAACATCGAAGGGTTTGGGGAGACCACCAGACTAAGGAAGATGCTGGCTAGGGATCCGTCTATGCCAAGCACTATATGTACGGAGAATGGGGAGTGGACAGGAGGTAGCGGGGAGACTCTGAATGTACTGTTAGATACTCACTTTCCGGGCTGCACTGACCTGTCTACCCTTGTTGAACCGGATATCTATCCGGGGGATACTGATGACGGCTTGATCACCCGGGAAAGGGTCAAATGGGCTGTCGACTCTTTTGAACCATATAAGTCACCTGGGCCGGACGGTATATTTCCGGCCTTGCTGCGATATGGTGGCCACTGTTTGGTATCGTGGTTGGCCGAAATTTTCAGGGGTTGTCTGAGACTTGGGTATGTGCCTGTATCCTGGAGGACAGCAAATGTTTTATTTTTACCGAAATCGAGTAAAAGCAATCACTTGTACCCAAAGGATTATAGGCCAATTAGCCTTACCTCATTCCTCCTGAAGACTTTGGAGAGAATTTTGGACTTCCATGTTCGAGAAAGCTTGGAGCCTAATTTTCTATGCGACAACCAGCACGCTTACACGAAGGGAAAATCTGTTGAGACAGCACTCCATTCAGTTGTTTCACAGATAGAAAGGGCCCTTCATTATGGGGAATTCGCCCTGGGAGTCTTCCTTGATATAGCTGGTGCTTTCAATAATGTGCATACAGATGCAATTTTGGAGTGCTTGGCAGGAACGGGAGCTTCTATGGGGGCTATAAATTGGGTAGGCAACCTGCTGGGATGCAGGATAATCTCAGCGGATTGGGGAAGCGCCAGACTGCAGAGGGTGGCGCGTAGGGGAACTCCCCAAGGAGGAGTTCTCTCCCCTTTGTTGTGGACACTTGTTGTTAACGGACTTCTCGAGGAGCTTAAGTGCGATGCGGCTTCAACGACTGTGTATGCAGACGATGTAGCCGTCATTGTCACTGGCAAGTACCTGGATGTCGTCAGTTCTGTGATGAAGACTACACTTGGGATCATTAACAGGTGGGCGACCAAAGTGGGACTGGGCGTAAATCCAGAGAAGACGGATTTGGTACTTTTCACTCATAAGACCAAGGTGGGCCCGTGGACCACACCTAGGCTAGGGGGAACCAATCTTGTTTTGACGGACCACACAAAGTACCTGGGGGTCATATTGGACAGCAAGCTGTCGTGGAAACTCAATGTAGAGGAGAGAGTTAAAAAGACTACAAATGCGCTCTATGCATGTAAGCGAATGTTAGGCAAGACTTGGGGTCTATCTCCCAAACTCATGCACTGGGTTTACACGGCAGTGGCTAGGCCAATTTTACTCTATGGAGTACTTGTTTGGTGGAAAGCGTTAGAGAAAATGTCTTACTGTAGGCGGCTTGAGAGCGCGCAGAGACTCGCTGAACTTTGTATAACAGGCGCACTTCGCAGCACGCCTACCGCGGCACTGGATGTAATCCTAAATCTACAACCGATTAATCTAGTGGCAGAGGGCGCCGCCAGGAAATCCGCCGTTCGCCTTTGTGCTACGGGGCGATTTACGACGAGACCTTATGGTCACATGAAGATCATTGAGGATAGGATCTGTAGCAGTGACTACACCATCCCGAAAATTGGCTTCACCACTGGCTTGCGTGTTACCCTGAGTGAATACGGCTGGTTGGCGGGCCTTCGTCCTGACCACAGAACCTTCAACTTCTTCACTGATGGTTCAAAGATGGGGGAGGGGGTCGGGGCAGCGGTTTTCTGTCGAGAGCTGGGTATCGAGGAGTCATATAAACTTCCCGATTACTGCAGCGTCTTTCAGGCGGAAGTTATGGCGGCCAAAATGGCTGCTGACCTTGCTCTTGTTTCTGAAACGGAGGGCAGTTACGTTAATTTCTTTATTGATAGTCAGGCGGCTATCAAAGTTATCGCCGCCAACTTGACCTACTCTTCGATTGTCCAAGAGTGCAAGAACTCTCTAGGGAGACTTGGGTCCGGAAGGAGAGTCCACATCTATTGGGTTCGTGGGCACCGGGGTATTGAAGGGAATGAGGTTGCGGATGAACTGGCTAAACGGGGAGTCCATTTGCCAGTTGAAATGGCATTGGATGTTCGCGTGCCACTTCGGTCTCTGAAAAGGGATGTAGAATCCACGATGATGCGAAGAGCTGATGCGGTTTGGAGAAATGCCGAAACATGCAGAGTATCTAAAGTCATGTGGAAATCCTACGATCCCGTAGCGACCGAACTTTTACTGTCCTTATCCAGGAGCGACTGTAGACTTCTGGTGGGGGTTTTAACTGGTCACTGCTGGACGGCAGTTCTTGCCAAGAGAGCGGGAAGGCTGCAGAGTGACGAATGTAGATTCTGTGGGGTACCGGGGGACAGAGAGACAGTGGAGCACCTAATGTGCCACTGTCCGGCTCTTGCACGCTCCAGGGCGAAATGTTTAGGGGACCACCTATTCCGAGATCTGGGAGAAATCTCAGAAATCGGAATCTTGAGACTTCTGTCATTTGCTAAGAGGGTGTGGGGAACTCTGGCTACCATCACTGACGACTGACCTAACGTGGGGGTTATCGTTTCTTATCTGGTAACGCTAGGGACCTAATGGTCTATGCGGGGTCTTTGACCGGCCAGCTCAACCTAACCTAACCTAAGCAACCACTTTTCGGAGATTTCATTCCTTGAATAAAATATTAGCAGTTAAAACAGTTAAAACAATCACTCTATCTAAAGTATAAGTTTTCGTTACCAATTTTAAAATAATATCAAGTTTTTTAATAGTTTTGGTAACTCTAATAATATATTAAGATTAGCCACCCAATTTCAGTTGTACATACAAATCTATTTTTAGACATTCATATATAAACTTGAAAGAAAGAAAATATTCGAGATAGAAATTTGAAAATACAAATTCAAATTGAGTTTAGGCTAGATGTAAAGTAATTGCATGACAAGCAGGTGGTCGCCGGTTCGAGCCCAGTTCGAGGCATATAATTTTTTTTAATAAAATAAATTTTGTTCAACGTATGTGAAATTCACATTGTGAATCTATTTATAGAATATTATAGTCCATAAACAAATATTCAATTGTAACAATAAAAATTCGAAATTTGTATATAAATGTCGGTTGTTACAATAGTATTAAAATTTAATAATAGTGATAGTACGTGGAACCACACAAATTCGGTTGCCAATAAAAAACTGTTTTCTGTGTGTACTCTTAATCACATATCTGAAAGAAGTTATTGTGTAAATTTCGTAGTGGGGTTTTTGGTAAAAAAAATTAATCAAATTATATAAAATAATAATTTTTATGAATTGAATTTTTTTGTTTATCAATTTGAAAGCTTTACAATCTTGTAGTCATAATAAAAATTCCGTTATATGAATATTTTTTGTCCCCAGGACGCAAAGGTTTAAGATTTTTTTAATATCATCTTATTTGATATTTTTACAAAAATAATGAAATTTTTGATTAAAATATTTAAGTTCTGTACAACTTTTGACTAAATTATCAATATGTAAAAAATGTTCTAGAAAGGAGAGCTCCCCCCTCATACACAAACACGAACAATTTGTTTTCAATTTATTTTTTTTTTTTTTAATTTAAACTATTATATTATAAAAATAGCAATCGACATCTGCATATTAGGTATTTCAAAAACTCTTTCAATGTAATAAAAAAAACACGTTTTTGCATTTTCATAAAAATTTTTATTCTAAGCTAAAGTGGAAGTGAAAGTCAAAAATCCATTTCTGAATAATTTGGAAATGAATTTAGGGATGTGCGATTAACCAATTAATCGAACATTCTGATTAATCTAAATCCTCATTTTTCAATTAACCGTTTAATCAACAATTCCAATTAATTAATAACTTGATTTATCGTTTATTTTTTATCAGTTATTTTGATTACTCCAAAACATGATTTTGATTAATCATATTTATATATAGAATTGAAATATTTCTTGGTTTTTCCTACACTCAAATAAAAAAGTTAGTAAAGGCAGCAAAAAATGTTGCTGAGTCAGCAAAATTTTTGTCAGGAGGGTACTTGCAAAATAATTGCTAATGTCAGCAAAATCTTTTGCTGAAAATCAGCGAGCTGATTTTTAGCAACAAAATTAGTAGATTCAGCAAAAGTTTTGCTAACACTTAGTGGATTAGAAATTAAAAATCCCTTGCTTAAAATTAATAAAATTTTTGCTGAATATTAGTAGACTGAACAAAAACTTAAAAAATTTGTAGAAAAATTATACTTTAGTTAATATATTTGCTGAAAATCATAAAACATATTTTTGTGATTCTGTTTAAAATAATTTATAATACGTTACAATATATAAAAATGTACATGCTTCCAAATTGACGATATTAATTTAATATCTAAAAGCAATAGAAATAATTATATATAACGTAAAGCAAATTATCTGTGAACTACTTACATCAATGATTGTCTAAATAATGCTATATTTTAAAGAAACGCAAATGCCGCAGATAATTATGGAAACGAAACGAAAAACTAACAAAATATAACATATGCAACCCTTTTTGGCAATAAGAAAAAGGAAACAAAAACATCTACCTAAGATGTATGTCTTTGTCTTTCGCTTTAGTCTGTCTACTTATTGCATATTTGTTTGCAATTTGACCACACAAGATTATTAATTTATATAAACATTTAGTTTACAAATACACATTTAATCTTTATTAAATTTAAATATTTTATTTTGTCTTTTATTTAATTAATAGACAATTACTTTCACAAGCCGGTGACAACGCAAAATTTAAGTTGGTTTAATCCACAATTTTGTTTTATGTATGAAAAACAGATACAAAAATCTTCCATGGTTGATTTTTTTACATTATGTCTTACTAGAGTTGTACTTTTTAGTATAATTTTCCTCGTCACTACTACATCGTGACATGCCGCGATATCTAATTCATTCTGAGTATATCTTTCAGGCTGGTTGTCGTTCACACTATTGATGTAATAATCAACACAATTTTTTAAGCAAAATAAATTAGTAAAATATTAGTAAAATATTAGTGAAACATTAGTTCAAAACAGTTAAGTACTGAATAAGTCTAACTAAAATTGTAGTTTAAAACATAATGTTAGCAAAAAATTTGCTGAAAAATAGTATACCTGACTTACAAAATGTTTTACTAAATTTTCTACTAACTTATTTTTTTGAGTGTATAGCTGATGTCTTCTTTCGCCAATTAAATTCTGAAATATCGAGTATAATAATGGTCATTAGAAAAACATGTCTAACCAGTGGTCTATTATAGCCGACCGTATCGTTGTCTTTATTTAGAGCAACGCTACAAAGCAAATATTAAATAAGCGCGATTTGTAAAGGGTGTCCCAAGAAGAACGCAATTTTTAAATCTGGCAACATTCGAAGTGTCATTGTTTGACATTTGAACAATTGTTATTGTTTGCAGTAGAAGGTACGAGGTTAGTAAAAATGGAGCGCTACACGAATGAACAACGCATTCTCATTGTGAAATTGTTTTACCAACATGACAACATGAAAATGCTGATTTTGCCGATAAAATCATCTTCAGTGACGAGGCCTATTTTCATCTTGATGGCTTCGTCAATAGGCAGAATTGTCGCATTTGGGGTGAGGAAAATCCTCGAGTGATTCACGAGAAGCAAATGCATCCTCAACGTGTCACTGTGTGGTGTGGTTTTTGGGCTGGAGGAATCATTGGACCTTTTTTTATGAAAATGAGGCAGGTCAAGCGCAAACAGTCAATGGTGTTCGGTATCGTGAAATGATAACCAGTTTTTTCTTGCCTAGAATTGAAGAAATGAATGTGAAGGGCATGTGGTTCCAACAAGACGGCGCCAAATGTCATACAGCCAGAGAAACAATTCAATTGCTGCATCAGTCATTTCCCGGTCGTGTTATTTCGCGTTTTGGAGATCAGAATTGGCCGCCTAGATCGTGCGATTTACGATATAATAAAGTTTCACGATTTTTTTTTTAAATATCTGTGTTTTATTTAAAATTTAAAAATTGCGCTCTTCTTGGGACACCCTTTATTTTTAACCCTTTTCAACATTAATCAAAACTATTCAAGCCCTGATTAATTAAAATACAAATTAATCGATTAATAATAGTCCTGATTATTCAAATTCTTTATTGAACAACTAATTGATTAATCAAAATTCTGATTAATGATACTGTTTGTTTAATCGATTCATCGAATTTTGGGAGTTTTTTTTTATAAAAAATACTCCTTAAGGTTAACACTATCATATGGTGTTTTCTATGTTGGCTCTAATATGGAAGATACATCTGGAAGACATTTTGAAAAGTGCGCCCCGGTAGGCTAGTTGGTTGCGTGCTGGCTTATCAGTGCGGGTGTCGTGTGTTCGATTCCCATCAGAGGCATTGGTCTGTTTTCGTTACAACTCGCCGAAAGCCATAGCAGCTAGTGCTCGGTTAGGGAAATAAGATATAATTTGTAATTATATGATTATTTATTTATTAATAAAAAAAACAAAAAAAATTTGAAAAATATTATTTAAAGGATATTTTTCTATAAAATACTTCATAAAAATGTTGTTTTCTCAAATGTTGTTTTCTCAAGGACACCTAATTATATTTAAATGAATATATTTTAGGTACTCTGTTAAAAAGCGACATTTATGGATCCATACATGAGTACACATGCTTCATACATATCAACATGCATTCATACATGATTCATATGTGTTCATTAATGATTCATACATGTGCATTAGGGTCGTCCTTATTTTTAAACTTGCGATTTTTGGGGCTGCCCGCCTCTTAAAATATTTGTTTGGATACAAAAATTCACCATGCAAAAAATTAGAGTGCTAGTATAACGGGAAATGCACATATATTTGGGGTGTACCTAAAAGTTACTTTTTTACAATTTTGAAAATTTTATTCAACAAAACCAAAAAAACTAGTTCTTGCTGTCAAATGTTTTATTAAACACACCCCAAATATTAAATAACATAAGTATTACGGATATCCGTTGGCAAAAATTTTTGTTAGAGCATTTTGATTCTAGCGGATTTCAAGGTTTTTTTAAATTTGTATAGACTTTTTTTTAAAAATATTTTTGTAATATTTAATCAATGTTATTGTTTATGGTATTTTATATAATTGTAATAACTTTATTATAAAGTATAATTTTTCGTGGTCATAGTTAACCTGTGTTTTCATGGGGTCACAATTGACCCTCGTATTTTAAAGAGTCAAAAATCACAAAGATGACATAAAATTAATTTTTGTTTACGTTTCTAATTGTAATTTATTTACATTTTAAAATTAATTAAAATTAATTATTTAGTATAAATTCAGATATTTGTATTCATATTAAAATTGATTTTTTTGTACATATTCAGGAGTATTTTCGAAAAACGTATTTTTAATATAATAGTGTAAATTTTTTTTCCTCAAAATTTTTATTATGGAAAAGTTTTAAGTTCTAATTTTTACTAAATTGACCTACTCGCAGACTTGAAGCGGTTAACGAAAATTTTTTAGAATAACTATAAATTGAATTATTAATTTTTTTTTTTATTTATAAATTTTGCCATAAAGCTGCATTTTTCTTACGTGGGTCATATTTAACCCCAGGTTAACAAGGGTTAACTATCAACAGAAAAAATAGTATTTTATAATTAAGTTATTACAATCATATAAAAGAACATATACAATAATATTGACGAAATATTATTAAAACCTTGTTTTAAAGTGTGTGCATTAACAAAAATTGAGGAAGTATTTACATGTATAATCATATATGTCCATACATTTCCATACATGATTATATGTGTACATTAACGAAAATTGGGGTAATATTTACATGTATGATTGCATATGAACAGCTATGAACATATACGAATGACATGTGGAGATATATGGACATTTATGAACTCCAATGTCTTCATATGTAAACATAAATGAGTTCGTACATGTCCATAAATGGATACATATATGTTGATTTTTAACCGGGTATTTAAATCTTATTATTGTATAACAACTTTCAGTATGACGCCAATCAAAATTATTTATGATTCATAGTGAAAAATACATAAATAATGAAGAAAATATTTAACACCTGCAAACAAAATATTTCTAATATATGTAAAATACTCTTATATATTTAAAATTATGTCATTCAGTCAGTGAGTAATATCATTTCTAAATGTTCTTTGTCTTTTTTTAAATTTCACAATTTTTGAAATATTTTTTTTTTAAATATATATTTGTAGTTTTGTAATTATTAAATATATATTATTAGTTTTGTAATTATTAGTTAAAAAATCTCAATTTGCATTGAATGTTGCTGCACATTCCGGGAAAATGTTTATAAATTTGATAATAACCGTTTAGAAAAATTAGAAATCGCTGATGTATATTTCGAAGTGGATCGAAACATTAGGATTATACCTTCAATAAGTTTGCAAATATAGTAAAAATACTAACACACATAATATAATTTTTTGGCGGTTTTCAGAAATGTTTTTTTTTTTACTTAAGCTAAAAATCTATTTCGCCAAAATTTAAAATTAATTATCGTAGACTCTAACGACGCGTATCGATCTTAAAGGCCATACAAGCTTTTACAATTTACGGTTTTCGCATATTTTACACTTATTTTGGTTTTGTTTTTTAAATGATCAGAAAATGCTATTTATATTATACACTCATAGAAATAAAAATTACGATACAGAAAAAATTTATAAATTTTAGTCAATTGAAAATACCAAATTACTCTGCTTAAATCAGCAAAAATTTTTGCTAGATATTTGTAGAAAAAAATCAGCAAACAAAAACTGTAATATCAACAAAATTTGTGCCATATTTACCTTAAACTTATCTGAATGCACACAATAGTACATTTTGCTGAAATCAACAGTAGGGTGTCCCGAATCAAAAAAAAAAAAAAAAAAAATTCGGAATACCACGCAATTGATGCGTATTAAAGAGCTAAATATGGGAAAAAAGTAAAAAAAAATTGATATAGATATTCGGTTCCCTACCAGCGATTGAAGTTACCGGATGTGGTGCAATTTCGTATTTGCGCAATACGCTCAAAAGTTTTGTAAGTTTTGGCTTATTACTGGAAAAATATATATATATTCCCGTCGTTCCTATAAGGAGCATAGGGCCTCAAACTGGAAAAATATACCGTTATCCATTTATAAACCGTTTCAAATTGATAACCGATACAATACCAATACCGAAACACGTGAATTTTAAAATACCGGTTTATTGCAACCGTTTCCCCTAATATGGGTATTGCATGGGTTTAAAAAAAAATAGATGTATTTTGTAAAAAAATACAATTTTTTTTTATGTAAAACATCAAAAATTGTTAATCAATTTAAATTTATAATTTTTTTTATAAAAAATCGACAACACTTTTGTGTGAACTTACACTCAGGGTTGTAATACAGTTTCTTTATTTTTAATGTAAATTTCAGTCATATGTAGAACAAATTAAATTTCTTACTAACCTTGTAGTTCATTTAAAAAAACAAACCACATCAAATGACTGTTTTATGGTTTTTGCATTCCTTATACAGTTGTTTTTTTGTTATTTAAAAAAATAAAAAAAAAAAAATATAAGTGTTTGTTTATTTTTTACTAACATGTGGTTAATTTTTACTACAATTGTTAGTCATTTTTTGAACATTAAAAAACAAATGACAATGTTAGTTGAATTTACTGAAATGTAAGTCTTCCTTTCTTGAAGTGAAATTTCATTTGTGTTTAACTACAATTGCAGTGGTCTTTACACTGATAGAATTTTGTTCATTGTATAAATGAAATCCTTCATTAATACAATGAATTTTTCATTAAAAAGTCCCCAAAGAAAGTTTCATTGGCTCAATGAAATATTTTTCATTAATCAAATAATAATTGAAAAAAATATTTTTTTTCTTGTTTCATATTTATTTTGTGTTAATTTTTTCTTTTTTATTATCTTATATTTATTTTTCCGTTTTTTTATCTCACTGAACACGACTTGAACCCGCAACCATCACCATACAAACAGCACCGCCTTACCAATTGACCTAAATTACAAAACCAAAAGGATGTGCTTATTTAGACTTTTGTAGGAAAATATTTTTTTTCAATAGTTGAAGCGCCTCCAGTGGAAATTTTATGGAACTTATTGTTTGCTGTACAAAAAATATTTATGTAAAAATGATTGCATATTTTAAGGATCAAACAAATACAGTTAATGAAAATTTCATTCAGTCAATGTATTTTTCATTAATTTAATGAAAATGTTTCATTCAACCAATGAATCCAAGTTAATGAAAGACATTCATTAATAGTATGAAGGAAAATCCTATCAGGTGTACCTACAAAGTATTCTAAGTGTATAAACTTTTTTTTTTATATGATCTCGATACAAATTCTAAATATTTGTAGTAAACCAACTTGTGTTCAAAAATATTTTTTTTTTTTTTATTAATTAATAATCATATAATTACAAATTATATACTATTACCCCAACCGAGCACTAGCTACTATGGCCTTCGGCGCGTTGTAGCGAAAACAGACCAGTGCTTCTGGTGGGAATCGAACCCACGACCCCCGCACTGATAAGCCAGCACGCTACCAACTAGCCTACCGGGGCGCACAGTGTTCAAAAATAAACTTTGGGTGTTGCTTTAAACCAAAACCTAAAATTAAAAGTAGACTTTAAATTTAAACAAACGGTTTTTTTCATTTCTTGTATGAAAACCCTATAAGATTATTTTTTTTAAACATTTTCATTAGCGGAAAAAAATATTTATTTTATTTTTTTTATTAATTAAAAATCATATAATTACAAATTATATCCTATTACCCTAACCGAGCACTAGCTACTATGGCCTTCGGCGCGTTGTAGCGAAAACAGAGCAGTGCCTCTGGTGGGAATCGAACCCACAACCCCCGCACTGATAAGCCAGCACGCTACCAACTAGCCTACCGGGGCGCACTGGAAAAAAATATATCTAATCACAAAACTTGAAAAATAAACCAAGTCAATGCATACTACCGCCCAAAATTCTAAATTTCAATTAAAGGTCTGTTTTATATTTTTATATAGTAAGAATGTTTGTTTTAAAAAAGTAAAAATTTAAATATTAAATATTTTTTTTTATAATTTTATGTTCATATATTAAAATAACGTACATAAACTATAAGACATTTATATTAAAATTAATAAATTTGAGTCTTTTTAATAATTTAAATGTTTTATGTATATTTTTTTGAAAAATTTTCAATAATACCGGTACATACCGCTATAAATGTTTCGGTGTCGATTATACTGATACTGATACTGATACGCATGAGATGCCAATACCGAAACAAACAAAAACTCGATACCACTAACGATACTTATACCGTTATTCGTTTCAGTAGTCAACCTTGAAAAATATTTTTAAATTTTCTGTAGAGTAATTTTGGTCTACCAAAGGATTTTTAGGTTTGAGCAAGTACAATTGCTTTATGTACAAATTTAAGAAAATAAAGCACACACAGAGAAAAATGTTGCCATTTGCCGACATAAATTCTGTTAGTACGACTTATTCCTAGAGCCCGAGTTTTTATTCGTAATACTCGCTTATCTAGTAGAGCTCATCCGTTTGTAGTTGATTGTCCTGTGTTTCGCACAACGCATTACAGAGAAATTTCGTTTTTTAGTCGAACGATTCGTATATGAAACAAACTTCCCGCAGAAGTTTACAATTTAGAAAAATGTAAATCAAATATTCACAAACACTAAGCCCTCTTTCCTCCCTCCCATACCCTATTTTCCTGATCAATACAATGCACTGCATGAGTAGGGGGCATCCCCTGAGTATTGGTTAAAATTAAGAAAAAAAAAAATCAGTTGGTACAACTGAAATCGGTTGCCACAACTGAATATTGGTAATCACAACAAAAGTCGGTTAATACAACTAAGTTTTAGGAGAAGCAACTAACATATTTAGAAATCAAATATAAATATGGTATTATTAAACGAATTTATTGGTTGTTAATACAAAAACAAACTTTTCAATTTGGTTTTCACTTTATTTATCTGTGTGTATTGTGTGTACTTTGTCTACATTATCTGTGTGTACTTTGTCTACATTAAAAAATCCTCTGGTAAACCAAAATTACTCTATAGAAAATTTTAAAATATTTTTCCAGTAATACGCCAAAATTTACGAAACTTTTGAGCCCTATTTCGAAAAAATAAATTCGAAATTTTTTTTTGCTCAAAATGCACCACAACCGGTAACTAAAATCGCTGGTAGGGAACTGAAGATCCACTTCATATCCATTTCTCATATTCTACTCTATAATATGCATCGATTGAGTGGTAATATACAGCCATAATTGCTAAACAATTGCAGACTGCTAATATCAGAAGATAGATTTTGATTCGCGTAAAAAAGCTGCTAAAAAACTTTTAAACTTTAAATTTAATTTAAACGACTTCGTATAGTATTAGAATTAAATATTACTCAGATTTAAATCACTATAATAAAATTATTGAATTTAATAAAGTAATAAACCTAATGATAGTTAATAAAATCTAATTAAAATTGAAGCAGCGCATATTTATTTAAGTTATTTCTTGTCTTTAATTTTCATTTCACTTCATTAATCCCTGATAAATTCATTGTGTTAATATTTTATATTTATTGATGAAAACATACTTTTAGATATCTGAATTATTTAAAAATTTTAAATATTACTATAGTTACTATTATTTGTTTATAACTTATAAACAAATTATTTATTATAAATACAATTGAATGTTTGATATTGGATTAATTAGCTTTCTGTTGTCTTCCAAGTAAGTAACATTGCCTAGGCTTATTAAAAAGTACCAGACGTGAACTTACTAAGAAAACCTCAGAAAAATCTACTAAAGGAAAAATTGTTAAAAAATATATTTAACCAAAGTGCGTTTTAATGCACAACCACAATCTTTGGAAGAGGATTGATTCAAAATGAATTTAAAATATTTATTACTAATGCATAAACATTTATAAAAAAAAAAAACTGCATACATAAATATTACAAAAAAAAAAAACAACAAGAATATGTTTTGAGCGATAGTATAAAAAAATGTAGAGCAAGTGCCGAATTGTGAGCAAATATTTAATTAATTCAATTAATTTTTAATTGACAGCTTTTAAAATTTTAAACAAATCGATTAAATTGAAAAAAGTATGGTAATATTTTTTTCTGTGTATTGTACTATGATGTCAACTGGGAGCAAGAAAACATTTTATTTTAACTTTTTATTTTTTTTTTTTCAGTATTTTTCCGAAAATGACAAAGACTGGAATTAAAGGAAACGTACTTAAAATACCTATACAACGATATTCAGCGACCTAAATAATTTGAAAAAAATTCGCAAAAATTGATTGGGCAACAAGATTTCATATTCCACTTCAAGAGTTGCTAAAATCCAAAAAAGTTTAAATGCTTAAACTCATTTTAACCTGGGGTCTTTATTTTCTCATTGTAAACACATCTTGCACTTTCATGCAATATCAGATTCGACTTTAATTCAACCTAAAATTTTATAGAAAGCTAAATATTCGATTAAATACAGAATTGAGCGCCCCGGTAGGCTAGTTGGTAGCGTGCTGGCTTATCAGTGAATGGGTCGTGGGTTCGATTCCCACCAGAGGCGCTGGTTTGTTTTCGCTACAACGCGCCGAAGGTCAAAATAGCTAGTGCTCGGTGAGGGTAATGGTATATAATTTGTAATTATATGATTATTAATTAATAAAAATACAGAATTTTTTGTTAGTTTAACCTTTTGACCTTTTTCTTTAGTCATTTCTTAAAAATGTTTAACATCCACTCAAATTCCACATCTCTGCAATATTTTCTGAATCATCCAAATCTTAAATACGTAAAAAGCAAAATGGCGCTGACCTCTAACAGAGCTCGTGTCAAAGAAAATTCTGAATATTTGGCACAAGCTCATCATGAAAAAAAAACTGAAAAAATACCTTGTGAACAAATATCTTGGCCTTAACGAGTTAGATTCTTGTTCACTGATCATTTAATCTAAATATTGCATTTTAGCATTTCTTTGTGCCCAAGACCAAACATTAGAAAATACATAATTAAATTTAAGATAAACATATTAAATTTTATTTTCAGAAACATTACTAATTGAAATCATTTTAAATAAGTGATTAATGAGGTTCTTGAGCCAATTTCTAAATCATTTATTTTGGCAGACTAAACTAGAAAAAGTTTTTAACAAAATGAAAATAATATAAAGAAAATAAAAACAAAAATCGTTAAAAACTTTTTACTGATCGCCAGTTTTGTTAATGTTAATATATTGCAGCAGATTGTGTTGTCTTAATGTAATTTTCGTTAAAATTTATTTTTACCAAGAAGTGTGTCACAATAACATTTTCTAGAGATTTTCTACAAGAAATGCGTGTGCCAAAGTATTTCACAATTTTTAAAATGCATTTATTTTTGATATTTTTTTATGTTTTTAGTTTGGTGCTGTGCTCTACTCTGCCAATGATTTGATCTGGTTGTGCTGCCTGCCCATTGACATTTTAGTATACATAAAATATTTTTTTTTTTATTTTGAACTAACAAAATACTGAAAGATTTTCAAAATAAATTAAAGTATTTTTAAGTTTTTTTCTTCATAGAACATTTGTCGCTTTTTCAAATTTATAATACAGCCCGAACTGTTTATACTATTTCAAATGTTTTTTTTTTTATTTAGAATCTGAAAATAACAAACAACACAAATGTGAATGACATGACGTGTATCGAATTAGAAACTTGCAATGTCAAGGATTTACACTTGTTGTTTCTTTACTTTTTCTTCGAAAGAAAAGTAAATTTTTCTTTTATTTCACTTTATTCATATTGAAAATGTTTGGCTGTTAAACTAGACCAAAATACCTTGAAATCACCTGCTAAATGCTAAAATATTATTTTTCTACTCGTATTTACATTTATTTTGGCAAAGAATTTTAATTTCTTTGTTTACACAAAATTCAGGAAAACCGCACCCAATATTGATTTTAACGGTATTGTATTCCGAAAGACAAGCTTTTAAAACTAATAACAATAGTTTATATGAATGTTTGATGTTTTGCATGGAAACCCAGAACATTATATATTATTATTATTATATTATATATTATATGAATGTTTGATGTTTTGCATGGAAACCCAGAACATTATATATATTATTATTATAGTCTAAGTGTACTTTTCTCATTTGATTTATGAATTCCGTTGGTTGTTTCATCTTATTTTTTTTTTAAATCAGGAAATAGAAAATCAGGTATAGATCCGCTGGATATATTTCAACCAAACTTTCCAGATATATAGAGATTTTTGTACTCTTTTCGCGCCTTAAAGCACCCTCTAGTGAAAATATCGGCAACCAAAGTTGAAACTAGACGGTTTAAGATATTTTAAAAATTTAAATTTTGTGAAAAAATCTTAATTCAAAAATATATGAAAAATAATTGAAAATGAAAATTATTCAAGTTCGAGGCCATACTCTATATTTCTTCATTAGGATATTGTCCTAACAAATAATCTATAGAGTTCTTTGTTTTCAAATTTATTATTTGACCCTTTCAGGAATGTGTTGATAGATCTATTTCGGGAATTGTCTAGGTTCCCATCATCAGAACACGTTTTGAAAGCGGTAACAATCCCATGCCAAACATCAAACATTCATATGAACTAGTTTACTCACTACATGAGAACTAATATACATATGAGTTTGAAGTTAAAGATTATAACCATTGATCAAAAATAAATTGAAAACTTGTTTGACGTGCAAGGTCCACCTCTGGTGGATATTCAATACACGTTTTTTTGTTTAGTTTACAAACTAAATAAAATATAAAAAGGAGAGAAAAACAAAAAAAACGGGATTGTTACCGCTTTCAAAACGTGTTCTGATGATGGGAACCTAGAAAATTTCCGAAATAGATCTATCAACACATTCCTGAAAGGGTCAAATAATAAATTTGAAAACAAAGAACTCTATAGATTATTTGTTAGGACAATATCCTAATGAAGAAATATAGAGTATGGCCTAGAACTTGAATAATTTTCATTTTCATTGCATTTGTTTTTAATAAAAATTATAACAAACTTGAAAACTAATTGTTTTTAAGTTAACCGATTTTTTAAATTTTTGGCCAAAAATCCTAGACGGTTTAAGTTATTTTAAAAATAAAAATTTTGAAAATGTTAAATTTTCTTTGATCTTCTTTTATTTTATTCTTCTTTGTTTAAACGAGCTTAAGAGCATTTATTTATTAATTACTTACTTCCAATATTTCGTCTCCACATTTTGTGAATTCTTCAGGGAACAAATATTACAATTTGAAAAACTAGTTTTAATATTAAATTAAAATTTTGTGAACAAATCTTAATTCAAAATGTATGAAAAATAATTTGTTTTAAGTTAACCGATTTTTAAAATATTTGGCCAAGAGATTGTGGTTTATGAACATATTTTAAAATTGCCATATGCCAACCCTGACGATTTAATTTTTATACGTTTAGTAGTATTTTAATAACAACCATCTATTATTTATGTTTTGAGTGAAAACGGAATAAATGTTGGAATATTTTACACTTTGTGTATTAGAAAACTTCATCGTTAGATCGATCACATTTTCAGAAATTATTTACAATCGATGAACTAATTTCTAGCAGAGAAATACATTTTTATGTTTTTTCATCATTATAACAATCAAATATATAAGAGAATAGTAATTTTTATAGTTTTAAATAATTTTTGAAAAAAGTTCATTCAAACAAGGTCAAAAAGTGATTTTTTTAAATAATTATTTGGAAACTATGGAGTATGAATATTTTTTTTTTATTAATTAATAATCATATAATTACAAATTATATATTATTACCCTAACTGAGCACTAGCTACTATGGCCTTCGGGGCGTTGTAGCGAAAACAGACCAGTGCTTCTGGTGGGAATCGAACCCACAACCCCCGCACTGATAAGCCATCAACTAACCTACCGGGGCGGACATACTAAAAACATTGATTTCTTCATTCAGATGTTACTCAATATATTTTTTAGCTTTAATCAGTCAAAATCATGAATGTTAACCGATTAGATGCGGGTATCGGTAAGGGTAACGTTATTTTCATTTATTTCGGTGACGTTATTTTAGGGTTAAGGATATTTCAGTTATTTCGGTAACGGGGTCTATGCGTAAACGGTATTTTACTTATTTTGTTTTCGGTATTTTAGCGGCAACATTTTTTTAATTATTTCGGTGACGTTACTTGAGCGATGACAGGGTTTCAGTTATTGCGGTAACGGTACAAGAACTTTTCCATAAAATTTCAACAGTTATTTAAAAGTTAATCGGTCAATTTTTTTCAATGGAATATACATTTAAATTACCAAAGAAATATATTTTTTAACTTTCTGTCTGTTATTCAATAGACAAAATAAACAAAAAACGGACTTTCGGTAATAATTAACATGTTTAGTTAAAATTTTCCATTTAAAACAAAAAGTTGTAAATTATATTGAGTATTGAAATAAACGCAAACACTCTATTGCTTTTACCGATTTGGTCAATTAATTTTTCAACAGTTGAAAATAAACTAAAAAATACAATTGTTTTAAATAAAAATAAGTAGTCCTGTTTTTAACTGATTTTCAATTAACTTAATGTGTATATTCAATAGTCTTTACGGAAAAAATATTGTGAGGGTATTTTAAGGATAACACTATTTTAGTTATTTAGGTACCCGAGTAAAAATTTTAATATGGAGTCTAATAAAATTATATCTCATTTGATAAGTTCCCATATATAAGCACATACAAATTAATAGGGAAAATGGCTCATCTACATGCATCTAATAATATCATATTAGATATAATTTGATACAATTTTATCCGAGATTTGTTCATATCCGTGACATTAAATTATATCTAATTAGATATACATATATCTGATTTTATAAAATTTTAGCCGATAATAGGTATGCTTTTTGTAACTTGAAGTTATGCTTAAAAGTATTTGAGTTTAATTATAATTAAGTGGTATTGTCTTATGAAATGTACACATTTTTTTATTTGAAATTATATAAAATAAATCACTTGCAAATGATTTAGTTTTAAAATTAGTATGGTTATATGTGAAGCCATATGTAATAAAGTCTTAACTTGCGGACAGCTTAATTTGATATTGAACTTTACCAAAATATGTATGTGATATACAGTGGCGGGTACAGCTCAAGTCTTTATGGGGGAAATTTTGAAAAAAAAATTTCAATAAAAACTTTTTTTTAATGCCAAAATTGTTTTGTACACAATATTTTATTTTGTTGGACACTACATACTGAAAACATATAAAATCTAACAATTCTTTTTCTCCGCTCTATCCGATTTCAATCAATCTTCGTATATGATAGCTAGTTTAGGAAAACTAGTCCCATAGGATCTTGAAAAATAGCGTTTCAAAATAAATATGCAAAATATTTTAAAATTTCGTTCATGTATTCGAAAAAATCACAAATTTCATAAAATAAGTCGTATAAAATCGTTTATATTTTTTAACGGTTAAAGCTACGTGATTCGTTAATATCTGATTTTAAATGAATTTAGCAAAAATTGTTTGAAGTTAATCCGGGGACCGCAGGAGTACCATACCGGGATTTTGCAACAGTATATATATATAACAGATATTTTTTTTTTTAATTTTGGAAACCAATGTTTTTGAAATACAGCGGTTTGAACCAAAATGAAATTGAATAACTCCACCGAAGTAAGAAAAACGAGGAAAAACTTGCTATAAAAAATATATTTGAAGGTTTAACAAGGAAGTTCGAAAAATTCTTAATTTTTTTTAAAATAAATTTTTCACTTTAAAAGCTACAATTCAAAATAATGCATTTATTTAACAAATGTCATAAAGGGTGATTTTTTAGCAACTTTATTTTTGGCAACATGTTCAGTTTGGTCTATAATTTAACCACGAATCCACTTACAAACGAACAACGCTTGCAGATTTTTGAATTTTATTATCAAAATTGATGCTCGGTTAAAAAAGTGCGTCGTGCACTTCTTCCAATTTATGGTCAGTTTTCTTGTGACTAAATTTCGCACCAAATTTACATTATTGGACTTTAAACCACCAACACGCATACGTAGAGTGCGGACAGTGGTTGTTAATGACCGTGAATTATCGATTTGGCGCCGTTCGCAGCAATTGGGTCTCTGTTACTAAACTAGGTGGAAAATTTAAAATACAGCTGGTGCAAGAATTGAAGCCACACGACCTACCACAACGGCTAACTTTTGGTGAATGGGCGTTGGCAAAGTTGTATGAAAATCCACTTTTTTATCGGAAAATTGTGTTCAGCGCCGAAGCTCATTTCTGGTTGAATGAACAAGAAAAATTGCCATATTTGGTGTGAAGAGCAGCCAGAAGCATCACAAGAACTGCCAATGCATCCCAGAAAATGCACTGGTGGTGTGGATTATGGGTCGGTGGCATCATTGGACCGAACCTTTTCAAAGACGACGAATGCAGGAACGTTATTGTGAATGGCGAGCGCTATTTGCGATGATTGCAAACTTTTTTTTTTTGCCCAAAATGGAGGAGCTGGACTTAGGTGACATGTGGTTTCAACAAGAAGGTGCCACATGCCACACAGCACGCGAAAAAATGGCCCAATTGAGAGGCGAGTTCAATTGGCAGCCTGGATCGTGCGATTAAACGCATTTAGACCGTTTTTTGTAAGGCTATGTTAAGAGACAAGCCCGCAATGGTTGACGCACTGGAAGCCAATATTGAAGAATTTATTCGTGAAATATCGGCCGAGAGTATGCAAAAATTGGACCCAGCGTATGAACCATTTCAGGCGTAGCAGCGGTCAACATTTACATGAAATCTTCTTTAAACATGGAATTATATAGATCTTTCTATCGACTCAAATAAAGATTTCATACATTTCTCTAAATTTTATGTGTTTTTTTTTTAAATCAAATCCGAAAACTCTTAAAAATTCACCCTTTAGTTATAAACATCAATGTAGGATTAAGATTTCATACATACAATGATTTGAAAAGTTTATTTAATTAAATTTTTTTTATAAAATACCAAATATTTACAATTGTCAATAAAATACAAGATTGTTATTACTTTTTCGTATATTCACTTGCACTTTTTATCATTTCCAACCAACAGGTGTCGAAATCGAACAGCTGTTTAAAATGTAATAAGCAGGACAACCAAAAATATGCTGTATTATGCTTTTTCCTGTGCATCCTATTGAAAAATAGATGAGGTATATTCATCGGTTTCAAAACAATTGACGAACTCTGGCATCTATTTATTAGAGCATTTTTTTTTTGCATATTTTGCTCTTAACTGCGTATTTTTGCATATTTTGATCATAGGAACATATTTTTGGGAAAAAATTAAGTTTTTTAGGATATAGCGGTACTTTTTGGAGCAAAGCCCATTTTGTTTTATCATATTTTTCGGTTTTTTTGAAAATTCAAAGTTTTTTTTTCTAAATTTTTGGGGGTTATAAGACTAATTTTGGAAATTCAAACCCCTTTTGAAAATTTGAATTTTCAGTTTTAAGGCTACTGATTTATGGATAATTAATCTTTTATCTACTCTTTTGTTAGCAATTGAAATAAATTTTACAAAAGTTAGTCGAACTGTATTATAAAATAAGCTTTAGAATACGACTTTGGAAGAAAAATGTGTTTATATTTTCTTAAATATTTTTCGTTTTTAGGGCATTTTTTGTGGGCATGAAATCGATTTTTAGAGCATATTTCTGGTTTCCAGGTAATATATATCGAATTAATATTACCTGGGAACATAAAATATAAAAAACTGCATATTTTTAACAAGGCATCACGTGTTTGCCAATAGATAACTTTTCAAATTTCATCTAATTATGCATAACAAATGTTTTATTTGTTCTAACTTCAGTCTTTTTCTCTCGTTTTTTTCCTTTCTTTCTTTTCCTTCTTTTTGTCCTTTTTTCGATTTTGCTGAAGTTGGGATTTTTGTTATAACGGTGTTTCAGTCATTTCGGTAACGGTATTTAAAGTATATTGGTATTTTAAATATATCGGTTACGGCATTTTACGAATAACGGTATTGCAATTATTTCGGTAACGGTAGTTTAGGGATAATGATAGTCAGTTTAAAGGGTTTTAAATTGATAACCATATATTACGGGTATTGCCTGCCACCCCTGGTTAAAATACATATTTTACCTTCACTTTAGTAAACATTGTTTTGTTAACACTTTGAAAATGTTTTTCTTTATCTGCATTCTTATGTCAACAAGTATGTCTGAAATTTGGTAAAAAAATTATTGTTTTTGTATTATTTAATTATTTTTTTTGACAAGATGCCAAAAATTTGGTTTAAATAAAGTTTTTAAAAACATTTTTTTACAATTGTGTGTGTTTTTTTCAAAATACACTCACACAAATGAGCTTTTATATAATTTAATGGAAATTTTTGAGTGTGTGTTGAAAAATTCAATTTTCGACTGATAAATATTTTCTATTTTTCAATTATATTTTAAACACAGTATGGCCATCTGTTGCCAAATTGGTTTTTATTGTTTTTGTAAAGCTTAATAAAAGCTATTTTCAAAATAAATTTTGAAAATGTTTAACACATGTACAATGCTAACGGTATAGTTCTTTTGAAAATATAACGTTTTTTGAAGAAAATATTCGTTGAATATTGTTCTTTATAATGTTTAAGCTCTAGTAGTTAATAAAATTCCTTACACGTCATGTGGTTTTAACATAGAAATATTGGAATATTTATAAAGAACAACTGGTCCCAGTTATACGATGCTACTTTCTGGATCGATAGAAAAATATCTAAACTTTTTGTTATTTATTTTTTTAAATTCTCCATAAAAAAATAAATTAATGTAGTCAAATCTCTAGCATTTGCCAAATTCCTATTTAGCTTATTTAGCGCACTTTTTGGAAAAATTAAAAAACTTGTTTCGTTATTTTATTGTCTATTATACTGTTTGGGTCATTAAATCTTTCCCGAATAAGACCAACGGAAATTGAAAATAGACTATCAGTAGACCAAACCCCAAAAGGGGTTCCAAAAGCTAGTTCGTTAATTTATAGCCTTTTGAAGTTGGGCTATTTTGAAGCAAATTTTTCGGTTATTTGTTTTTACATGCAATCCAATGGAGTACATCAATATGTAAATTAACCAATTGGTATTAAGTAAAGGGTGTTTTTTTATACAGGTATAGAACTTTAATTTGGCAACACTTTTTTACTTGGTGGCCATTTTGTCAACTGTCAAGTGATTTATGTTTAGTGTGGTTTGGCATTTCTACATGAATAGACTGACGCATGGACAACGCTTCCAAATTGTGCAAATTTATTTTGAAAATCATGGTTTTGTTCGAAATACGTATCGCGCACTACGTCCATTTTACGGTCAACATATCAGAGCAATTAATTCGATTAAATATGGAAAGTTTTCGCACCATGTTTACTCTAAATGATAATATGCATCCACAGAGACGTCGAACAGTGCCTACAGAAGAAGTCATTGCTGGTGTAGAGCGTAGCATAGAGGAAGACCCCAATCAGTCTATCCGCCATCGTACACAGGAATTGAATATGTGTCCGTCCACTTTATAAAAGATTTTGCGGAAAGATCTTGGTTTGCATGCTTACAAAATAAAACTCATGCAACAATTGAAGCCACACGATCACCTTAGATTCGGTAAATGGGCCCAAAACAAGATCGCCGTTAATCCCGACCGCAAAGTTTCACGTTCCGGACCAGTGAATTGGCCTCCAAGATCGTGCGATTTAACGCCGCTGGACTATTTTCTGTGGGGATATGTGAAGTTGCTAATCTACGCTGATAAGCCCGAAACGACCACTTGGATTACAACATTCGCCGCGGTATTGCCAATATACGGCCACAAATGTTGGAAAAAGTCATCGAAAATTTAACCTCCAGATTGGACTACATCTGAGCCAGCCGTGGCGGTCTTATGCCAGAAGTCATATTTAAATTATAATGCCAAAATAGTAAAGAGTACAGAGTAAAGTAAATTTCATGTCTATTCAAAAAAATCATCTTTTTTTTATTCCATTCCAAAGTTTTATACCTCTATAAAAAACATCCTTTATTTTAGTTCTGTAATATTATAAATTATAATTATAAATTTTTATATATTTATGTTTATGGATTGTAATATTCTACAAATAGGTTCTCGTGCGTTCCACAAAATTATTTTATTAATAAAAACTTCTAATGCCACGAACTGGGCTCGAACCGGCGACCTCCCGTTTATCGGACAATTACTTCACCTCTAGCATACACACAATTTGAATTTGTTGTTTTAAATTTCAACTTTGAATATTTTTTAGATTCAATTTTAAAAAGATTTGTAGGGAAACTATGTAGAAATTCGGTTGCTAATGTTGCTAATCTCAAAATAATATCTTTTATAAGAATTACCAAAACTATAGAAAAAATTTATATTATTTTAAAATTGGTTAGGAAAACTAAAATATTAGACAGAGTGATTGTTTTTTTGGGGGCAAAACTAATATTTGATTTTAACTGCAAATATTTTATTCAAGTGACAAAATCTCCGATAAGTTGTTGGTATTGAAAGTAATGTATAATGTGATATTTAGTCAATATTGATTACAAAAGGCCAATATTTTGGATGATGTGACAATGTTTTGGTTGATATTGTATATTTTCAGTTCATAATTAAGTTTGATTGCTCTGATGATGAATTTTAAGTACTCTCAATTAAAATGATTGAAAAATTATTAAATTTTGTTTATTTATTAATTTATTTCATTTGAGTGTCCCTTAAACGAAGATGTGTCATTACACAAACCAGCTTTATTACAAATGGTTCCAAATGAAACAACTATTTTTTTTTTTGGGAAAACAATAACCTATGTCCGAGAATGGGAAAATAGTGTATTATTATTAAAAATTCCCAAAATACGAAATTACGAAAAAAATTTCCTATTTATCCATTTATTCATTTAATATACTCAAAGGTTTTCAGATATGGCATACTGACCACATCGCATATCATTAACCCACTTTAGCCAGTAATCCAAAATGACCCACGAATTTGATAAAAATACAGAAACGTTGTTTTTTTTCACTAATTTTAATTTTAAAATGCCTAATTATCGCTATTTCTATAATACAATAGTTGTTACTAAGAAAAAAAAAAAAAAAAATTGGAATAATGATAATTCGGGTTTGTATTTGGATCGACTTCATTTAGGACATTTTATTAAAATGGCTTATTTTGTGAACAATTTTAACAAAATTTTAATGTTTTCATCGAAGTTTGCATAACTTTCGAAAAAGGGTCACTTAAATTTATTAAGACTATAATTATTTTTACTGATATTTCAAAAATATTTAAGCCTTGGTGGCCTGGCGACAAAAACAGGCCCATGAAACTTAGTTTTAATTATGACTACAAGATAGTAAAGCTTTTAAATTGATAAAAAATCTCAACTTTATAATAATAATTTTTTTATGTAACTTGATCCATATAGGGTTAATTTTTACACTTTTGGGCAAAAAATAGACCCACTAGGAATTTCATAAGTTTCTGAAAAATATCACTTACATTTGGTAAGGCTATAATTATATTTACTTTTATTCAAAAAACGTTTAACCCTTATTGGCCGGGAGACAAAAAGAACCATATGAAACTTAGTTTAAGTTAAATGGATAAGAAAAAATGTCCACTTAATAAAAATTATTATTTTGTATAACTTGATCCATATAGGGTTAATAGTTTCACTTTTCACAAAAAAGACTCACTATTAAATTTACAGAATAACATTTTTTTTAAGGATTAACAACCGTTATTCAAAAATAACCCTCGAAAATAAGAGTGGGACTATAAAGAATTGCGCTTGTTCGTTATTTGTGTACTGTCTATCGCATATCCGAATTTAATAATAATCTGAAAAGGGTTATTCTGTAAATTTCCTAATGAGTCTTTTTTGGTAAAAAGTGAAAACAGTAACCCTATATGGATCAAGTTACATATAATAACAATTTTTTTTACAAGTGGAAAAAAATTTTAAATGGGGCTTTCTAATCTTGAAGTTATAATTTAAATTAAGTTTCATGCGTCTTTTTTGTCCTCCGGCCAATAAGGGTTAAACATTTTTTTAATAAAAGTAAATATATTTATAGTCTCATCAAATGTAATTGATATTTTTCCGAAAATTATGAAATGTCTTATTCTGTAAAGTCCTAGTGGCTGTTTTTTTTTTTGGCCAAAAGTGTAAAAATTAACCCTAAGTTTGCTAAACACAATCGAAGTGTGTAAACATTTTTAAGATTGGAGTATATTTTTTTTAGTTATTTCATAAGCGGCTAATTTTGTTGAAGATTTGACACTTGTAGTGACCACATTTATTCTTGTGGTATTCCCAGGGAGCTAAAAATTGGAACGTAAGTTTTAGGTTACTTTTTCTAGTGCTGTCATCCAAATACCATTAGTTTTTAAAAAGTTATTAAGTTTTTTTTTTTTAAATAAAAAAAAAGAACATTTTGTTGGCTGATTTTAAAAATCCTAAGAATTCATATATGTTTCCTTTTTAATGTTTCTGTTCTTTACAGTTATCACTTAAAAGTGTCCTAAATTTGTAATTACAAAATAATTACAAAAAAGTTTTAGTATGTTTTTTTAAGATTTTAAAATTGGACCAATTTGACCCAACAAACATAGCATATGGGGTATAATTTTAAACAGGACCGAAGTGTTGTAGAACTTTTTTCGAATTTCGATTTAAATCAAAACAAAAATCATTTTTTATTTTCTTTTGTCGAAAGGGATTTTAAGTCGAAAACATATTGGTTACTTTAGTTATCGCAACAAGGGTTTCGGCTAAACTAAACTTTGGCAAAATTTCAGTTTATGGGGGACACCCCTGGAAAAAAAAAAATGCCACGCCCCCTTACATGACCCCAGGAGTGCGAAAATCATAATGAATAAGGGGGCTCACGCCCCTTATGGGCGTGGCAGTCGAAAAACGACCCGGCCCACCTACGTAGACAATATGGGTATCAAATGAAAGTTTATGTCTTCACGATTCCAAAAATAGCCGTAGTTGCCAGATCGGGCGATTTTTGTAGCCGATATGGCCATTTTGGCAAAATTTGGGGTGGGGGAAATTTTTTTTCCTTTTTTTTTGCTTATATTTTATTTTATTTATTTATTATTATATATATTTTATTATTATTATTATTATACTGGCTTCGTGAAGACATTTCCTTTCATTTGATACCAATATTGCCTAAGTAGGTGGCATGGGTCGTTTTTCACATTGGAGAAAATGCCTAAGCCCGGCTGAAGGACAGTCCAGCAGAAAAACTTTACTCAGCGAATACACTAAACTGCCTATCACATATTAGACAAACGCTGAGTCCGGCCGAAGGTCAGTCACGCAGAAAAACTTTACTCAGCGAAGCCACTAAACTGTCTATCACATAAGAGAAGCCCCCTAAGTCCGGCCGAAGGGTCGTCACGCAGAAAAACTTTACTCAGAGAAGCCGCTATTAGAAAACTCCTAAGTCCGGCCGATGGCCTGGCACGCAGAAGAACTTTACTTAGCAAAGCCCCTACACCGCCTATCACATAGAAGAAAATCCCTAAGCCCGACCGAAGGCCGGTCATGCAGAAAAACTTTACTTTGCAAAGCCACTAAACAGCATATCACTCAGGAGAAAACTCCTTAGCCCGGCCGAACGCCGGTCAAGCAGAAAAACTTTTCTCAACGAAGCCGGGCTTTATACGGACTGCAGGAGAAAATCTTTAAACCAATAAATTTTGTTATATTCTCCTAAGCGGTTATGCCAGGGTAATTCCAACTAAAAAGTCATATTTTTATGTAAAATTCATTATTTGAACAGTAAATTTTATAAAAATAAAAAGAAAAACACTTAAAAAATTTCATCCTCATTTTTGTACTTAAAATAGCTCTTGAGGGCGCTACGTATCATGGATCATAAAAAAATATCATTTTTGAAATTTTTAGGAAATTTCCTTTTATTTGAGTACCCACACTAATGTGTTTCAACGCATAGTGGCTTTTGGGCCCTGGGGGTCATCGGCCCCAAAACCGATAATAGAAAATAATTTTATTTTTTTAATTCCAGAGGGGGTCATATTTTTTATTTTTTGGAGGAACGCCCCATAAAGTGCAGTTTTGCCAGGGTTTCTTTCAAAGAATTTTTTAGCAATAAAAGAATATAATTTAAAAAAAATATTAACAAATTTTCACAAAATCACTCATTTTTGTTGTTTTTTTTTTTCGTTGAATACTTTTATTAAAATAATGCACAAGAATAATAATTATGATAAATAAATAATAAAATAAAAAACACATGTAATACTAGAGCATAATATTAAAATTAATGAAAATTGTTTTAAATTTTAAATATTCCATAAAATTGTTTTCAAAATAATAAAGTTAGAACATAAAAAATATTCGTTTTCTGTTTTTGGGTATAAATCGTCCAAAAAGTTTAGGAACGTTAAATTCGATTATATTTGGGAAAAGGGGTAACCTTTTGGTGTATACATTTTTTTTTTAACTAAAATGATAAATACGTAAAATTATTATAATAAATTACAAACAATTAGATAAAAAGCGAAGAAATAAAAATTAACATAAATATATTTTTTAGAGTTTAAAATTATTATGATAAATTTAAATGTTGGATAAATGAGATAAACATTTTATGGGGACATTTTACAAAACGAAACATTCAAGCGAATACAACAAATTGTGTGCAAAAATATCACAAATCTTAAAATTCTTTATTAAAAATTTTTTAAAACGTTTCAACGTTTCGTCTTATACAATGTGTGCATTAATGTCTTATTGTTTATTATTATTATTAATTTCAAATTTTTGAAATTAATAAAAAGTGGATTAAAGTTTGATATTTGAGGTCGTACTAGATAAAAATTTTGCAAATGAAATCCAACCTAAAGAAAATTATATTTTTTACATGATAATTAATTTTTACAACAATTATAGGAAAACGTTGAAAAAATTAAATTGTATAACCAATGGTTAAAGCTAATGAATTTTAATAGTTACCAAACCAATCATCCGGCATCTTGTATGTTTTTATATTATTATATTTTTTTGTAATTTATAAATTTGTAAAGTATTTAATAATCTAATAAAGAAATATAGAGTATGGCCTCGAACTTGAATAATTTTAATTTTTATTGTAATGCATTTTTATTCTAAAAACTAAAAATTTGCTACTCATTTGGTAACTTATAAAACTTAAATCTTTTTGATTTGATTCTTGGGTACTTAGAAGTATTTTTTTAAATTTTTAATTTTTTGACATTTTACTCATTTATCCAACATCATATTTTTTTTTAAATCATAAATTTTCCTTAATTAAAATAATTTTTTTTTTATTATAGAAATCTAAAAACGTTGACCTGCATGATATTTGCCAGTAACTTCTAGGGAGCCAGTGGTAGTAGCAGTACCAAGTGGATTTGAAGCAGAACAAGAGTAAGTACCAGCATCATCTGTAATAGATATAAAGAAATTGTCAGTTAAGTCAAATAAATACTTTTAAATACAAATTTCAAATCGTCTAGTATTTGATTTAAAAATTTTTAAAGAAGAAATTTATTTAGGACTATTAAAAATGTTTTTATACTGTTAGATTTATATATATCGTCACATTCCATGATAAAATCTGACCGAAAATTATTTTAATTCCTTTAAAAGACAAGAATTTTTTTTTGCTTTTTTAACAAATGCAGTACGCTAGTTTTAAAAACTCAAAAAAATGATAGTATTATGGTCCCATAACAGTCGGATTTTCTATTTATTCCAAAAAATTTAAAATATGGCAATTCAAACCTCACTACGAAAAAGGCTATTATGATTTTTAAAAACATTTGAAAACGGGTAGTGAATAATGGATCACACCTTTATAACCTAAAAGAAAGATAGTTACGATTATGAATTGCACTTGTACGTTATTTTAGTACCCTGAATCACATATGAAGAATTTCATATCAAAACCGATATGCATTGAACCCGACTCTCTCAGATTTTGATGAAATTTTGCATACAGCTACATTTTACCTATACAAATACAACCTCATTTTTAGAAATTGCATTTTTGAAAATATGTGGGCGTGGCAAGGTACCGAAGTTTTTGAAAAATGAATGAATAATATGTACTTTCAAGCTGTGATTACTACGGAATGGCTGAACCGAACGGCTTTACCCTGTATGGATCAAATTGCATAATATAATTAATTGTATCAACTGGACATTTTTTTTTTTATTATTAATTTAAAATCTTTACACTCTTGTAGTCATACTATAAATTACGTTTTATGGGTCTTTTTTTATCCAGGCCACTAACGGTTAAGGATTTTTTTTTAAATACAAGTAAACATAACACTGTGATACACTGCAAAATCACTTTGCAGTATAATGGTAAAAGAGTATTTTTGCAACTCGCATATTTAAACATTTGTAAGTCAGTAATTTTTTAACCGATTTTGAAATTTGAAACGGTGTTTAAAAGAAAATCTTTCCAAATATGTATGCTTTCTTTATATTATTAATATGAAAAGTATAAAGAGTCTTTGTTTTTGGTATATCATCACTTTTTGAAATTTTTTTGGCATCAATAAATAAAATGGCTTTATCAGTTTTTTAAAACTCAAACTTCTTCCACTGGTGCGCGGCTGGTAAAAACGTTGATTTAGGGTCCCTTTTCCTGCAAAGCAAACAGAGCTGTATTTATATGAAATTTGAATTCATCTTTCGATTATACACCAAAAATTATTTTAAAAAACTTTTTCCCCGTTTTTAAAGTGCACCATTTACGAAAAAGAATGGTCGGAAAAAATATTTTTTTTTTCAAAAAACTTATAAAGTACTTTTTTATTATACATAATCAGAAAGCATTTTAAGCTGAGAATAATGGTGCAAAAGTTTTCGCTTTATGGTAACCCAGTTAAAAGTAATTAAGTTTTCAAAATGTTGTTGTTATTAAAATGCAATATTTTATTGATTAACAACTTTTAAGCAGGCCGCGATGTATAGCAAATGTTTGTGGCATTTTTCTTAGCGGAAAATACTTTCTCATTGTGTGTGCTAAAAAAATATTTCTAGTATTTTTTTTACAAAATTTATACCTTAAAATCTTTTTAGCGGTTCGCGATATGTCAAACATTTTTGTACCAATATTCTCAGTTGGTAATAAATTTTTATTACTTTACCATTATTTTCAGTTGGTAATACATAGTGTGATTAAAAATTTATTTTTAAAGTTTTTAAAAAAACGGAGTTTGCCGTCCACTCTTTTGACTAAACGGTGCACTTTAAAAACCGGAAAATTGTTTTTTTTTTAATAATTTTTGGCGTAGAATCGAATGTCAGGTTCAAATTTCATATACAGTATCCCCATATTTGATCTGTAGTAAAAGGGACCCTAAATTAGTGTTTTTGGACACCGCGTGCGCCAATTTGAAATTTGAAAAAAATAATAACTCCATTTTTTTATTGATGCAAAAATAGCAAAAAAAGTGATGATATACTAAATTCAAATTTTTTTGTTGACCTCTAATAAATATGTACAGATTTTCTTAAGAACAATTAAAATTTTCAAATTTTTAAAACGTTTTCAACATCTACGAGGACTTTTTCTAATCTTCTTTTAGAGCAACAATATTCTTAAAGCTACTGTGTTCCTGAAAATTCATGTGTTAAAATCATCAAAGTTATGGTACGTTTTCTATATGTACAGAGTGGTAATTGAGTTTTCTAATGCATTAGTTTGAAGGATGAAGTAACAAAATTTTGCATATATAGAAAAAGTACCATAACTTTTTAAATTTTCAACCGATTTTAACTAATGAATTCTCATTTTTCTCAGGAAAACACTAACTTGAATATTGTTGCTCTGAAGACGATTCAAAAAAACCCTCGTAGAAGTTAAAAAAGTTAAAAATCTCTTTAAAAAATAAAATTGAACATCAAGATAACATTAATGTATCGAGTAATCTTCGTCTCTGTAATGTTCCTTACAGTAAAGGCGAAAACTTGTTCACTATTTTTTCAAATTTGTGTAATTTTTTGAACATAACACATCCAAATATAAAATCTATACAACGCATAAAAATAAAAACAATGGCAATAAAAATTTTACATCTGAGGATGTTATTCTTGTAAAACTGTTTTCGTCTCAGGAAAGAAATTTTATTCTGAGATCTATTGCAAAATTCAAGAGAGAAGAAAAAACCCAGTTAACGTTAAATATTATTGATCGTAATGCAAACTCAAAATCTAATTTCTATGTTAATGAAGATCTCACTAACAATAACTACAAGATCTTCCAAGCTGCTTTGAAGTTAAAAAAGCGGAAAATTATAGCAAATGCGTTTTCATTGCGCGGGTTCGCATATGTTAAACCGCTTGATGGAAATGGTGCTATTCGTATTGATTCCATGGAACATCTGGACAATTTATTTCGCAATCAAAACTCATCTTTCAACGAACAAAATGATAATTAACTCGGATCTTTTGTTAACTATTTTAATTCAAACTTTTAACTTTGATTATTACTTTTTTATTTTGATTTTTATTTTTACTAATTATTTACCAGCAATTAGCTACTTTCATAAACAAATTTATAACCAATTAATACAAGTAAATATTTTTACTCAAACTAACCAATTATTTAACCACTTTTTTATTGTCACATACCTGTCTTTATTTTCAAATGAAAATCACAAAACAAATTTGTACTTGAACAACTCCTTTTTCAGCAGAAGCTTTAATAAGATTTTTTACTTTTACTTAATTTTACTTGAATGCGTTGCTTATAACCCTATTAAACATGATGCCTAATAACGTGAATAGTTCCAAAGACAATGTTTATAACATGCTAAGAATTTTATCTAGACAAAAGAAAGGTCTTAATATTGTTCACTTCAATGCACAGAGTCTAAATAATAAAATGGACGAACTTAGATATCTTTTTACTTTATCTGGAATAGACATTATCTGCGTTTCTGAAACTTGGTTTCATCCTAAAGTAAATGATAGCATTTATAGTCTGCCCGGTTTTAAATTATTTCGCGATGACAGGCCAACTAATGCTGGCGGAGCAGCAATATACGTGAGAAATGGTATTAAATGCGCAATCAAGAGAACGTCGACCCTTGACATGGAAAGAAGAAAAGAAGAACAAGGAATAGAAAATACATCTGAAATTAAAATTGATTATTTGTTTATTGAAGTTACGACTAAACATAAAGAGAAAATACTTATTGGTAGCGTGTACAGACAAAACCGTAGAACTGATTTTTCGAACTTGTTAAAAACTATCGAGGAAATTTCATTATTTTATACCAATATCATCATAGCAGGTGATTTTAATAGCAATTTATTAGTAGACGACTCGCTTTATGTACCGATGCAAACACTAGGTCTACTGCCTATCAACACTTCAATTCCAACACATTTCCCATCGTCTTCGAGTAGTCTCATAGATATTTTTTTTGTAAATCGTATGTCAAAAGTGCTTCTTTACGACCAACTTTCTGCACCACTTTTCTCTAGGCACGATTTACTTTTTATTGCTTACGACACTTAAGTCAATACGGACAATGAGATCATTGAATACCGTGATTATCGCAGCATAGACTATTCATTACTTAATCAACGTGTAGAAAATGTTCATTGGGAAACGATTTATACTATTGAAAACGTAAATGACCAAATGACTTTTATTCAGGATAATGTCAATGTAATATATAATTCATGTGTTCCCCTTAAGACAAAATTAATTAGACACAAGCAACAACCTTGGTTCAATGCCGAAATAAAGAACGTTATAAATAAACGAGACCAAGCATATAGTAGGTGGAAAAAGTTCAAAACCGCTTCACTTGAAAGCCTTTTTAAATCTGCTCGGAGAGAAGTAGTATCGAAAATTCAACACGCAAAAACTGCATATTACAAACAAAAGTTTTCGACTGCAATAGATAGTAAATCTAAATGGAAGGAAATTCGTAATATTGGCATAGGACGTCAAAAAACTATGGCATTTAACGAGGAAGTTGATGTGAATAGTTTAAACAGAAGTTTTGTCGATATTAACGTTACAGAACCTACATTTAACATATATGAAAATCTCTGTTATGTACCTGTTGAAAATAGGTTTTATTTTGCTTGCGTAAGCCAATGTGAAGTCTTAAAAAGTATTTTGGATGTGAAATCGAATTCCACAGGCTATGATGGCATAGATCCCACTTTTCTTAAGGCTTTGCTTCCCAAACTTTTACCTAGTCTGACTTATGTGTTCAACAATATACTCACAAAATCTATTTTTCCGGACTGCTGGAAAACTTCGAAAATTATACCAATCCTCAAATCTGGTAGCGATTTTCGTCCTATAGCTATTCTTTCTTTTTTGTCTAAAGCAATGGAGAACATTATGCGAGAACAAATGAATAGTTATCTTAATTTAAATAAACTTTTATCCAACAGACAGTCTGGGTTCATGAAGGGAAGAAGTTGCATAACTGCTTTAGTTGATGTTATCGAAGATCTCAGGGCGAAACTTGATGATAACATGGTATCGTTTTTGGTCCTTCTAGACCACAGTAAAGCATTTGATACTGTCAATCACCTGATATTGGTAAAAAAACTTGAAAAACTCTTTCATTTTTCAAACTCGGCTTGCAAGTTAATAGCGTCTTACCTCTCAAACCGCTCTCAATTAGTTTATATGAACCGTCAAAGCTCTAACGCTCTCGGTGTGAATAGAGGTGTTCCACAAGGGTCGATACTGGGACCTCTGCTTTTTTGTTTGTATGTAAATGATCTACCTGAGGTAACTGAGCATTGTAATGTTCAGATGTATGCCGATGATGTGCAATTATATGCTAGTACCATGTTAACTAACATTCGCGCGTGTGTTTTCAATATAAACAATGACTTACAAAATATTCAGAACTGGGCTGTGAATAACGGACTATGTCTAAATCCAATCAAAACTAAATGCATATTCATCTCTAGAAATAAATGTACACTTGATGCTGAAAATGAGATTAAAATTAACAATTCAGTGATTTCTTTTGTAAAATCTGCAAAGAACCTGGGCATAACTTTCAACGATCAGCTTACATGGACAAATCACATAAACTGTGTTGTCGGAAGGAGTCCATGGGATGTTAAGAAATCTCTGGGCTGTGCAACACTCTACCCCGTTTAATATCAGAATGCTTCTTGCAAAAACCTACCTCATTCCTGTCCTTCTTTACGGATGTTAAATCTTTTCCAATTGCGATTCTGAATCTCATAATAAACTCAAAGTCGCGTACAATAATATAGCCAGATATGTATACAATAAAGGTAGACGTGCGAGTATATCTATGTTCTCTTACAGAATGAACAATATGAGTTTCTCAAATCTCCTTAAATATAAATCTTTAATATTTTTTCATAAAATTATTTTGGATAAGCAACCGGATTACATCTTTGATAGAATTAAATTCGGCCGCAGTGCACGCGGAAGAAGAATTATTCAGATAAAACATAAATATCTTTTATCGAAAAGACAATTCTTAATCTCAACTATAAGTCTTTGGAACAACATTCCTTACAATACTCAAACTATAAGCAATGCAGTTACGTTTAAAAGGGAGTTAAAAAAATTATTTTCTTAAAACTATCATTTAATTTGTTTTTTTTTTGATATATGTAATTTTTTAATTTTTAATAATTATATTTCATTAATACATTTCATACTTTTTTGTATCAAAATCTAACTATTTAAAATTCATATTATATGTTTATTATGTATCACAATATTTAAATCAGGTTATTTTAACTTTTATATCAAAATTAAATTGTAAACTTTATATCACTAGCACTGTCATTTATAAGATTTCAATCTTGTTGTGCTAGGCTTATCAATTGAATAAAAATAAAAGAAATAAAAAAAAAAAAAAAAAAAATTTTGGTTAGTAAAGGGTATAGAACTTTGAGTTGGCAACACTTTTTTACCTGGCGGCCATTTTGTCAGCTGTCAAGTGATTTATGTTTAGTTTGGTTTGGTATTTCAAAATGAATAGACTGACGCCTGAACAACCAAATTATTCAAATTTACTCGTATTTTGAAAATCATGCTTCGCACTACATCCAAATTACGGTCTACATAATCGTCCATCAGAACAATTAATTCGATTAACTATGGAACGTTTTCGCAACACGTTTACTCTAAATGATAATATGCATCCACAGAGACGTTGTAAAGTTCGTATAGAATAAGTCATTGCTGCTGTAGAGCGTAGCGTAGAGGAAGACCCCAATCTGTCTATCCGTCAATGGTGACCGCTATAGAGCCATGATTACTGACTTTTTCGTTCATCAATTGAACAACCATGATGTACAGAAGCTGTAGTTTCAATAAGACGGCCCAACATGTCGCACAGCTTGGGCCACAATTGATTTATTGAAGGAAATGTTTGGTAACCGCATAGTTTAACATTTTGGACCCGTTAGTTGACCTTCAGGATCGTGCGACTTAACGCCGCTGGACTATTTTCTGTGGGGATATGTGAAGTCGCTAGTCTACGCCGATGAACCGGAAATGATTGACCACTTGGAGGACAACATTCGCCGCGTTATTGCCAATATACGGCCACAAATGTTGGAAAAAATCATCGAAAATTAAACCTCCAGATTAGACTACTTCCGAGCCAGCAGTGGCGGTCATATGCCAAAAGTCATATTTAAATTATAATGCCAGAAGATTATCTTTCGAATAAAGTAAATTTCATGTCAATTTAAAAAATTCATCTTTGGTTTATTCCATTTAAAATTTCTATACCTCTATAAAAACAATCTTTATATATATATAGAAAAAGGATCATAACTTTGTCAATTTTCAACCAATTTTAATAAATGTAGAAGGTATATATATTTGGAACATCCAGGTAGTTTAATTTTAAATACCGTTTTTATATTCAAAATCAGTTAAAAAATTACTGAGTTACAAATAATATTAAATTTTTATTTTTTTTCTAGTAGATTTCTATCAAACTGTGATACACAATTTGATCTATCGGATTTTCATGAATTTTGAGATTTTTTTAAAAATATTGGTGTTTTTAGACAATTTCAAAAGTGTAGTATGGCAACAATTACACAGTAAATAATAAAATTGAGTAATTTTTAGCATAATGAAGTTTTTACAAGTTCGGTAAGTTTTTGATCCGTTCTTTTAAGTTTACATAAATAGTACATATTGCACGACAACTTTTTCTCATTCAAAAAATTTTCCCATAAGTTCCTAACCAAATCTGCATACATTCTTTATAACACCGGCATTGTTTCTATAAATTTATAATTTTCAAAAAAATGTTAAAAATAGTATTTTTGAATTAATTTCATGGCAACCCTGGAACAATTTGTTTTAATTTATATTTAATTATCTGTATAGTAAAGACCTCAAATTATCACATAATTTTTACTGCGTTATTAGATCTCAATCCTATCCAGAATTCTCGGGCCTTGAAAGTAGGTGTTGCTTTAAAGCAACGGCAGTGTAAAATGGGTTAAAAAATGCAATATATGATAAAATTGTGTCCTATTCTGATTGTAAAAATTAAGCATTTTAATGGGGCGAGGGTGAAATGTTTAAAGTATTTGCACTTTAACAAGGCAATACTTTTTTATGCAAAACTTTAATGCAAATTTGCGAAAAATCTGCCTCATAAGTGAAAAAAAACTGTGTACGCCATTAAAATCAGCGTGGCCGCTGGTCGGTACACTTGTTTTCGATTTTACAGGATAATTTTGTAGCGTTTCGTTATCAAATTTGCTTGAAAAAAAATTAATTAAAAAAAGAAACGAAATTTCGAAAAAATGGTACGTGCTGGAAACATTTGAAGACCAGATTTGAAATCTGGAGATTAACGATTATAAGATTATAATTATAAGGATATCCGAGTTATACAAAATACAATTCAAGAATTCCGTTAAAATTTCAGAAAATTTTAACAAAAAAGATTGTGTGTAGTGCAGGTTGCCATTTAATATAATTTATGCTAGATCTAGCACTTTTTTTTGTGATTCAGCATTCACCATTTAAAAAAAAAGTGGTAGATGCTAGGCAGCACCTTTTTAATATGATATGATTATTTTAGCACTTTTTTGTCTCGAATATATTTTTTACCATTTTTTCACAAAATTTAAACAAATTTTGTTTAGTTTTCAGCGTTTCATTGTTTTATATAAAACTTTGGGTTAAGTAAAATTTGAGTGGTAGTCTATTTCGTGAGTTTACAAATTCATTTTAATAATTTTTTAAATATCGTCACATAAAATGCAAAAGAGTGTAACTAGCAAAGTTTCCAAACCTGGTTCTATAAATTATTATAATTCATTTGGCTAAAAACATGTATACACAATTCTTTGAACTTCTACGATAAAAATAGCGATTTCATAAATAAAATTCTAATCTTATATGATGAATTTCTTATCAAAACCGATATGCTTTGAACCCGACCCTCTTAGATTTTGATGAAATTTTGCATACAGCTACATTTTACAAACACAACCTCATTTCTAGAAATTTCATTTTTGAAAATATATGTGTACTTTCAAGCTGACGACTATAACAAAACAAAAGAAGAGCTATTTTCAAGGTATAAAAACGCTAAAACTATTACGGGACCTCAAAGCTTCCATTCTTTTATACCTTTAGATGATACGTCACTCAAAGTTAGCAAATATTCAACAATATGAGCTGCGCAAAAATATATATTAAATCTAAAAAAAATAAAAATAAATAAAAAATATACCAAGGGTAAGTCCATATTTTGGGGGTGTCTGAAAAATTTGATAATACGATTCTTGTTCTAATCTATTAGAATTACAAAAAATTTGTATAACTTTCAAAGTATAGATACTTTATTATTTTTTGTCACACAATGATATCAAAATAGAAGTTAACAATATATTAAATGCATATTTTGTTAACTTCTTATTAAAGAAATTAAAAAAAAAACGCCATTTTAGTTTTTAGATATGTAGTATATATTAAAGAGACCTTTCTAAAAATATTTTTTTTTTGGAAAAAAGCACGGCCTTTGAAGTGTTTTCCCAGTTTAAAAATTTTATTTTTGGCAAAAAAAAATTTTCAGCGTAATAGAAAATTTTTACAGTGTATGTTTTCGAAAGCTGACCTTTCTAATGGCACCAAGATCTTTGAAATCAGTTGAGCCATTCCATAGTAATCGCTGCTTAAAAGTACCTATTACAGTCATTTTTCAAATATTTCGGTATCTTGCCACGCCCACAATTTTTCGAAAATGCAATTTTTAAAAATAAGATTGTGTTTGTATAGGTAAAATGTAGCTGTATGCAAAATTTCATCAAAATCTGAGAGGGTCGGGTTCAAAATGTGCCTTTTTTATAGGTTTTGATATGAAATTCATCATATGTTTTTGTTTTCGCTTTTTTTCCAAAAAATATGGTAGTTTAAAACCATTGTGAATATTTTATGAGTTATATATGCATAGCAGAATTCTTTTAATTTCTGTTAAAACGCTGAAGATCTACTGATTTTAAGGACCTCAAATATGTTTCTTGGTGTCCTTATAATTTTTGGATTTGCTAAAGAATTTCACCACATTGGAGTAAATATGCCCTAAAAATTCATTTTATGCCCAAAAAAAAACAACGGTAAATATGCTCTTAAGATTTGAAAATTAAGATTTTTCTTTTATACGAGGGCGGACCAATAAGTCCGTGACTTTTCGAACTTCCCTCGTAGTTATACGAAATGCAACACTGCTCCCATCATGTACCACATGTTAATAGGCTACTGTCAAATCTTGAGCAAGTTCCGTCATTTACTTTGCGTTTAACAGCTGTTCAAAACATACAACCTCGTGGATTTTTTTTTTAAAATGGAAAAAAGTAAATTTCGAGTGCTCGACAGAAAAAACTAAAAACGGGTTTCAATTAAAAAAATTGTTGAATCAATTAATATTTTAATTGATTTTGCACCTATCACGGCAAATGATACTATCAATTAAACCTTTTATTAAAATTAAGAAGGAAAAAATAAAAAAGTGTGTGATCTATACGTTGGTATGTGTGTTTTTTGCAATGCTGAGTCTGTTTGTGTGTGTGCTTGTTTTGTTTGTTAACTTCAAATGTATTTGGTATTTTATACTGCAAATTTTCTATTTATGCATACAGTGTATGAAAAAATAATATGATAAAATAAATATCAAATAAAATATGTATATATATTAAATATATCAATTTATCAATTAAAATATTAATTGATTCAATTAAATATTTGTGTATAAACAAATTAAATTCAAATCAAATCTTTAATTAGATATTTTAGGTTGGTAATTTTTTCTGTGTCATTTTACACATTATTTTTTGCGAAAAATACGTCAATCAAAATAACAAAAAGTTTGATAAATACTGTGGGGACTCTGCATCATCGATTTCAATGGTTTAAAAGTGATTTACTGACTTTCGTTGTTGCCGCACAAGTACAAATGACGCTGAACGGTCTGGACAGCCAATTAAGGTCCATACACCCGAAAATGTCGAAAAAAATCCACGATATGGTGTTGGCCGATCGAAGAGTAAAAGTGCGTGAGATTGTTGATACCATAGGCATTTCATATTGCAGAGTGGTTTCGATTTTAAATGATCAGTTGAATTAAAGGAATCTGTCTGAAAGATGGGTGCAGCGTTTGCTCTCCATTGACCATAAATGTAATCGTGGCCAATAAGGTGATAGCAACAGTTTTTTGGGATGCAAGCAGGATAATCCACATCGATTACCTTCAAAAGGGCGAAACAATAAACGGCGAATATTATGCCAACTTATTGGACCGATTTGACGAGGATTTAAAAAAAAACGACTCCATATGTCCAAGAAATGCCTATTTTATGGACCCTCGAAAAATCATATTTTTTGGAGGGGATACAAAAATTGGAGAAACGTTGGAATAAGTGTATTAAGCTAAAAGGAGAATATGTTGAAAAATAATATTTTTTTTTGCAAAAAAAAATGTGTTTCATTCAAAAAGTCACGGACTTATTGATCCGCCCTAGTAGTTCGTATTTTAAACCTTAATTTTTAGTACAGTTGGAGTAAGTTTTGCGAAATTTATTTGAACTGCTTATAAAAAGGAAAATAAAATATTAAATATGGCGAATATACACTTAGAATACTATGTAGGTAAATATCACTGTAAATGTAGTTAAAAACAAATGAAATTTCACTTAAAGAAATGAGACTTACATTTCAGTAAAGTCAACTGACATTGTAATTTGTTTTTTAATGTTCAAAAAATTATGGAAACGAGGTCTAAAACGTCTATTTAAAAATCGAAAGTATAAAGTGTTCTATACAGATATATTCATAAAAAATCTAGCACTTTTTCTAGCACTTTTTTCCCTCCATCTAGCAATTTCTAATACTAGTTCAACATTCAACTTATGGCAACACTGGTGCAGTGAATGAAAATCGATCAATCGATCAAAATTTTCATCACATACCACCCAACGTATGAATTTCTTTTATGGACTTTAAAAAAAAAAAAAACTTACCAGGATATGCTTGTGGTAAAGTTAGACGACATACACCATTTCTATACTCCAAAATATGTTTGTTAGTACTCTCCAAATCGTAGCCATTCTTATTCCACATAACATTGGGTTGGGGATGACATTGGACAATACATTCGAAACGTGCTTGTTGGCCGGCAACCACAGCTCTATCCTTCAAAGGCTGTTATAAAAAAAAAACAGAGAACATTATTTAAACCATGACAGTTTATGAAAATTTCTTATATTACCGTTATAAACATGGGAGGCTTTTGTTGATATTCATCACGATTTAAATGGGCATTTACTGGTACATCGTGTGGTAGATCTGGTACTATAATATCAATTTTGAATTCAATATTATTAATTATTTATTTAAGTTGTTATTTGGTTAATAAATATTTAAAAAAAACTTACTGCTTTAAAGCATTTTAGGAGTTTGTCTTCTAAAACAATTTCTTAATTATGGGATATTAGTTTTCATTTTCAAGCAGGCATTTTCAAACAACACTTTTTTTTAACAAAAACACTTAACATGCAACATAAAGACATTTCAAACGATTTTCTTTAAACTTATAAATTATAATAATCAAACAAATTTTAACAAAATTTTTCATGCAATTTTATTTTTGGATTAGTTTAAAAAAGTTGGCTTTTTTAATTCAAATGATTGTCTTAATGGGTTTGAAAGCCATGGAATGTTAATGATACATATGTTGCTGTCACAAGTCAACTTTCCAGCTAAAAGAAAATTATATCGCAGCAATGGCAAACTAACAGCATTTGTTCTTCTATAATAGACAAAAGAAAATGGAACAACTTTTCTATCAAAAAAAATAAATAAAAATGCGAAAAGTGCCCAGGCAGAAAAATACAATGGGCACAGTATTGGTAAAGCATCGGCGACGGTTGTTTATGCCTTGGAAAAACGTGGGATTAACAATCTTGACAGTACTTTGAACGAACTTGCCGCAGTTGGCATAAAGTTGGTAATTCAACAAAAATGTTTAAATTGATTTTAAGAAATAGTTCGGTCTTTGTCCTATACATCATATTGAAATGTGTGATATATAGTAAAATATTTGTGATATTGGTAACAACAATATTGGTTAAGACTTTCGCTGGTGGTACTGGCAAAACACAAAATAGTGGTTGCCAGTACAATTTTCTGGTACGGTTGACAATTTCTACCTGGGTAAGCGTGGTTGAATATTGACAAATTTTGCAAGAATTCTCCGTATATTAGTTATTATTTAACTAAATTTAACTAAATTTGGTAAATGCTAAAAATTTGACTATACACTCAGGGAACTTCTGCTGTTAATATTTGTAGTTGTTTGAGTTGTAATACAGTATCTTTATTTTTAAGTGAAGAACAGTCATTTGTAGAAGAAATTTCAGTTTTGACTACAATTGTAGTTCATTAAAAAAACAAACCACATCAAATTACCGTATTATGATTTTACATTCATTTTATACCGTTGGTTTTTTTATTTAAAAAATTAAAACAAATAAAAATTAGTTTATTTGAATTTGAAAAAAGTAGATTTTTTAAAAACAAATTAAGAAATAGTTCTGAATTTTATGTGCTACATAAAACTCAATTTATCTATAAATCGGTAAAAAAAATGTTAATGTTTTTTTTTTTTTTTATTGTCCATTTCATGATAGAGCGGCGAAAACCTGAACTGGGTAATTTAAATTCCTTTATGTTTTGTGCACGTGCTTTTTTTATGATGTATATTACTCACTATAGTATAATTCTGAAAACTCTCAATTTTATTCCCGTATTTTTCTTTTTTTCTTAATTCGAAAAAGTTCTAAAACTAGTGGACTTTGAGGTGCCATAGTTATTGATTATTTTAAAAATTTGAAAAATTGTCTGAAAACTTCGATTGTCCTCTTTCCAATTTGTTATACAAAAATAACCTCTTTTTCGAGAATGCTTTCATATTGCAAATGCAAATTTTTAAGTTTATATTTTTGGAATAAATAACAACTTTGGCTTTTGTGGGATCAGAATGCTAACGATTTTTAATGATTTTTCAAAAATAGATGGAATATATCGATCCATAAGTTTCATCGTGTAACGATGGATAATAATCACCCAATAATCTCTCAAAACGCAGCCGATTTACACGAAAAAATAAGAAAATTAATTTTGGCCAATCTTTAGATAAACTGAGTTTTACAATGCACCAAAAATTAGTTCTGTATTTTTATACAAGTTTTATTTTTTTCAAATTCTGCATAAAAATATATATTGATACTGTCAAATATCTAGCATCATTCAAATTCAGTTAAATTATTATAAATAATATACTTAAAATGAGCATACAATTATACATAGAAGAATATATTATTTAGTAGCTTTAGTTAGCCATATAAGGATTAAGTAAATGAAAAATTAATAAATAAAGAATTAATAAAAAAAAAAATTATCCACGCCTATTTCGCCCACTTTTTGGGAAAATTGTACAAGTTCTTGTTGCATTTTATATTCGTATTATAGGACAATAAATACAGTAAATTTGACATTGATACAATTTTCATTTTTATTGGAGGACTTGTAAAGCAAAATATTTATACTTATTTTTTATACAGATGTTTTTCTACTTAAGAATATGATATGTTGGACAAGTCTTAATATTTAAAATACCTTTTATTTTATTAAATTTTTTTTTTGTGATTTTTTAAGTATATTTTTTGTAAGTCACAAAAGTAAGTATCAAATGAAAGGTATTTTAAAGGCCTACCCAACAAGAGTTGTTTTATTTTCGCCAATACGATTTCTATAGTTATTGAGGTTGGAATTTTGAAATTTCTGAATTTTCACTTTAAAGGTCATCAGAGTAAGCCTTTAACTAATAATGTGTACTATAGATATCTTTTTTAGTAGGCTAGAACTCTTGAGTAGTGATTTATCTAATTTTGCGAAAACAAAACACAATAAAAAAATGTTGGTATAAATAATATTAACTAAATTTAGTCATAAATTTATCCGCCGATATTTTTGAAATATAAATATATTATACTTTTTGTAGAGTAACTCAGTATTAGTTGCTGTTTATTGATTTTTCCCCTATTTTTTCTATTAAAACATTTTATTTTAATGAAGTAAATGTCCCAGTTAATCTCCCCCAGGAGTTGCGACTAAAAAATGTATGCATGATATTGATTGAAAAAAAAAAAAATATTTTATACACACAAAGAAAAATTTAGCTATTTGCCAACTGAAATTCGGTTACTATGACTCAAATTCGGTTATTGCGAATTTCAGAAGTTTGGCACAACTTAACATTAGTTTTCACAACAAAGTTCGGTTAATTCAACTGAATTTTTGTTGCAACACCCAAAATATTCATAAATCTAATCTAAATATCGTTGTACTAACTGAATTTATAAGTTGTTACCATTAAAATACACTTTTTAATTCGGTTAGCACTTTATTTCTCTGTGTGTAGAAAACATGTTCACAATACCAGAAAGAACCTTGAGTAGTAGAAATATTATCAATCATTCTTTGAAAGAAGACAAAACAAATTTAATTTTTGACATCATGTCTCCCAAGCTTATAACACATTTATATATGAAGTTTTAAAATTTTTCATAAACTCCAGAATTTTCACGTTTTTAATTTAAAAAAATTCCAAAAATTCCCAACCTCAAAGAGGCGTATACTCGAAAGTAGTTATCGGATTTCGCTGATTTTTACGATTGTCCGCTCTGACACTAATGTAATTAAAAAAATGTTGCATGTAAATGTATTTAATTAGTTTTATCCTTCCGCTGAACGAATATGGTTGTGTATACGCTTGAACAACGCTGGGAAATATTGCGACATTACTGTGAAAATCAAGGTAATGTTGCAGAATGTGTGCCGATACACCCAAAACGAGTCACCGTTTGGTGCGGATTTTGGTCCAGAGGCATAATTGGGCCATTTTTCTTCGAAAATGAGCAAGGAGTGGCCGTTACAGTCAATGGCAATCGTTATCGGGAAATATTGAATGAAGTTTTGTTCACAAAAATTGAAGAGGAGGAAAAACAGCTGCACACAATCGATGATGTGCTTAAAAATTGGACCGATCGTGTAGGCTACTGCATGGTCAGCCGAGGCAGCCATTTGAATGAAATTATTTTCCATTATTAACCGGAAGGATTGCACTTTCAAATAAAAAAAGAAATTTGAGAAAATATTCAGTAGTTTTTTTTTATAGCATTTTCAAAAAAAAAGTTATTTGGCGGACCCTTTATGTATTATTTGCATGTCCCAAACATAATAAAAAAACATTTTAAAATTGCAATTATATTTTTGTTTAGGTTTAAAAATTTGAATCATTGTAAAAATATAAATAAGCATATTTCAAAGTGTCTTTTTTCTGCGTATAGTTAAATTGAACACTTTTTTTATTAAATCAAATTTTACTTTTTCTGTGACGCGAATGTAATCTAATTTTCTAGATTTTTTTTCATAAACATTATCCATTATTTCCATACAAAAATTTATAGTTTTGTTAACACACTTCGTCAAGTTTCCTTGGTTTGAATGCCAAGTTTCCTTGGTTTTTCATAAATATGATGAAGCCTTTTCTCTGAGTGTATCACCTATTTCAATTTCTCTCCATGTAAGTTTACATTATTTTATTCAGCGAATTCTTAAAAAATTATTTTTTTTAATTATGACTTCTGATTTTGAGAGTGTATTCAAATTTATGAAAATCGTGATGTGATCTTCTAAACCACCCCTACAACACCTAACTGGTCGTTTTTTCAAGTATATTAATTTTTTCCCATTTTGTAGCACCGTGTAATTTTCATGAGAAAAAAATATTCAATAAAAAAAGGAAATTTATTTGTTTTTAATTCGAAGAATAAACCTGAAAAAACTTTTAAAATCAAGAAATTAGTTTGAAATGATTTTGCAATGAATCATGAGAGAAAAGAGGAGCACGTATAAAGATTTCAAAGCTTTGATTTCATGGAAAACATGATAAGAATGTGTTTTTGACGGGACAAAGGAGCTTAAAACTGATATATAAAACTGATTTGCATTTTAGAATTTTGAATGCGATGAATAGTTTTTACAATTATGAAATTATTATATGAAAGCTTTAAACTTTCTTTAGAAACATTATTTAAAAAAAAAACACAACATCAATTTTTAATTATATTTAAGAGAATTATTACAACATCGATTACAATCTAAAGAAGGAGAATAATACCTTCTCCTTTCTTTAAACCTTCATGCCCTTCCATCATTTACAAAGTAAAACCCACCTGGATAAGGTAAACGATGTAAATGATTTAATGAATCATTACTATGAAGACGATCGATATTAATATCGATCACCTGGGTATTGGGTAGACTATAACGTTTCTTTAGTCTATTTATAGTAGCTGGGGAGTTATAAGCTGGTGATTTATACGAAGGACCTCTGGTATGTCTAGAGATTTCATTATCTGAATAATACCCACCACCACCACCACTGGCACCAATTCCCTGATTATACAATGTAGGATTGGAACCCATGGCATAGCGAGATTGTGATGGTTGTGGTGGTGGTGCTGCTGCATTAGATGTCGAGGAGGTCGATCGTTCATGTTTAACTGGTATTATTAAATCACGACCTCCAACTAAGGGATATGGGGATTTACGACCCGTTTGCTGTTTAAGCTGTTGCGAGGTAGTCGCCGGTAAAGATGATTGTGAACTATTCCATTGATTGGCCACAAATTTATGACCTTCACCGGGAAATAGTATACCAAATTCATAACCAAAATCATATTTAAAATATATCAAACCAGTATTGGGATCAACACATTTGGTACCTATAATGGTTGTTGTTGTTGTAGTTTTTTTTTTTTTTTGGACAAGGGGAAGACAAATTATACAAATTTTTTAATCATAAATTGAAATATTTTTAAAAAAAATCTTAAAATAAAACAAATTAATTTAATATAAAAAGTGGTTAGAGGGTAAAGTAGTAATAAGTATAAAGGAAATTTTAATCGAAGATAAGTCTTGATATGAAATTTAATATTTAAGAGTTTATTCCAAACCTATCAACAGTGTTTTTGTTTCAAATAAAAGAAACTTTAAATCGAGAAACATATTCGAAGTGAAAACGATTTCAGAACTAAAAAAATAGTTTTGTGTTAAAAAAATATTTATGATGAAAAAGAAATTTTGTAGATTAACAAAATTTGAACGAGTAAAAGAGATTGATTGAGTTTAAATAAAAGGTTTATATTAAATTGGGTTGGTGAACAAAATTAAAATTTTTCTTCACAAGACGCCCCTATGAAATCCCAGATCAAGTATACCTAATTTCTATTTAAAACTACCCAATACAATAACAAAATTTTTCGCGAATTAGTGTTAACGTCACCATTAAAGTAAACACAATTTCTACAGACGTACGGCAATTGCTAGATCGTCTTAGATTCCATAATAACCGTATGGGCTAATTTAGGATAATTAAGAGGAGGTCACCCACTCAACGGCCTGGGTAAACGATTTAGGCTAATATTCTGAAATATTAAGTATGTGTTGCTTGAGGTATGGATTAATTTACTGAATATGCGTTTTGTAGTTTTATAAAATCTTGGCGTAAATTTGGTCTAACAAAAGGAGGTCCACCTTTAATGACCTACGCAATTCCTTTGAGGTAGTAATCTTAAACTTGATATAAAAAAAATTCTCCACTTAAAAAGGTTAAAACAAATTTATTCTTTTCTTTTCTTATACACTTAGTTCAGTACTATTGTTGTCACCCAGGTTCCCAGCTTTAAAGGAAAACTGATAGAACGTTTGACTTATATATATTTATCGTGGTTTTGACCGATACAAAGGTTGATTTTCAAATTTTCCGCAGCTGAAAGTACGCATTATTTGCCATTCCAATTCTATATTCAATGTCTTATTTGGCACTTTCTTCTGATGAAACCATGCTTCCCAGATAGCAAAATTTTTTAACAAACGCAACTGATTCGTTGCCGATGACAAATGGATTGTTGTTTGTGTCGCTTAGTTTAATTGCCTCTGTTTTCCCTGTATTCATTTTCAGACCAACATTTTCCGAGTGGACAACTAAGTCATCAAGTTTTAATTGCATATCCGAATATTTAGTGGACAGAAAACATTTATCGTCGGCATAATCTAAGTCCTCGAGATGGATGGTTGAAGTCCATTGAATGCCAAGTCGATTATCAGCAAGCGTGTTTTTCTAGACATTGTCTATAACAAGCAGAAAAAGTAGTGGAGACAACAAGCATTCCTGCCTCACACCTGATTCCGGATGGATTTGTTCTGAGAGACGGTTGTTGTGCAAAAACTCTACATTGAAAGCCATAATATTGAGCTCTTATGAGGTCGGTTAGCTTAGTTTGAATGGTAGTGTTCTGTACAATACCCCATATTTTCCAACGGCATATGTTGTCAAAAGTGGTATCAGCAGAGGGGATACGCAGATTACTCTGCCATTTTTCTGCTTGTTCAGTGATAATTCTCAAAGTGTTTATATGGTCAAAACATGACCTGAACGCCCGGAAACCTGCTTGTTCCTTACGTAATTTACTTTCTATCGTTCCATTTATTCTATTGAAAATAATTTTATTAAGTATTTTTGATGGTATTGAGAAAAGTGAGATTCCCCTTTAATACTTACATTGAGAAAGCTCCCGTTTTTATTAAAAGCGGAAATTCCTTAAAAAAATTATTTAGTTTTCTTCTTAATTTAAAACGACCGGTTACAAAGTATCGGGTTTTCAAGATAGTGAAGTATACAAAAAAATTGATTTAAATATGAACGGAATATCACTTACAAACTAAAAACAGGAATCTTGATTTAGACGTGAATTCAAGGGGATTCATTATTTTATTTGGGTGGGGTCAAGTGATATTGCGAACACCAAAATGATAGAAAATACAAACATATTATTTTTCTAAATTGGTGTAGTCGTCGCTGGGGATTGAACCCGCTACCTTGTATGTAACAGTCGAACGCTAACCTTTACACAATAATTTAAAAAACTCTTTAAAATATTACCCAAATTAAACTTTTTAAAACCGGTAACGTGTGAACCTATAACAAAAAAAAGTTATTTTACAATCGGTTTTATGATATATGTTTCAGAATAGGTAGGTAAAATGTGACGTGTCAGCGTCCCAGAACCAGTTCTAAAGCAATCCTGATTAGTTTGTAGCAAAAGAACCTATTGCATAAATTAGAGTCTGCAGCCTGTTCTTTGGATTTACTTTTTTAATTGGGACCTTTTACATTCGATTCTACTTATATTCTGTCATTGTCATGCTAAAAATAGTACATTTTTAGTAAAAGTGCTAAGAGCAGTACCTTTTGAGCGATACCAACAATAATATCAATTTAAATATTGCACATAAGCTTTGATTCTTTTGAAGGAATTTATACCCCGGAATTTTATATCTCTTGAAGTCTTTTTTAAAAATTTATACTTATTACCACTTTTATCCTTGGCCTTATTTGTATGCACAGGTTAAATATAATAGAAAAGGAAAAACAAGCTAAAAAATTTTTTTGGTAAAAAACATGAACATAAAAATTCATCCAAGTTTGCCATGTCATGTTATATCAATCATGGGTATAAACGGGAAATTCTGGTATACAAAAATTAAAGAAATTCAACACAAAAACAAATTCATGCACTTACCATATTGTGAAACTCTAGATTCATCGCGATATGCCTGAGGTTTATTATCGCCCTCACTGGGAGCCCGTTTAAAACCAGGCCTGAAACTGTGAGTTATAACTCTGGGTTCGGTTGAACCATTTACCACAGAAGATTTTATAGATTTCGAGCTAAACTTTTGTAGATCCTCTTTAACATCTTCCACGAATTTATGCGATTTTTGCATAAATGTTGAACTCATAGTTTTGCCTTGTTCTGCAACCTGGGACTGTATGTAACCGTATCTGGGAGGTGAACCCACTTTTAAATTCATATCATCTCTGGGGAAATTTTGTGGATATTGATGTTGCTGCTGCTCTTGATGCTGATCATGTTCATACAAAGTTGAGTGATAATTTTGCTGTTGTTGATTGGAGCGCATCGATGAATGACGATTAAGAGATTGGGTCCGATTTTGAGTGTTAACACTATTGCCAAGTTGTTGTCGTATTTCTTTAGCATCCAATTGAATTTTAGAAGGCATTTCCGGGCCACTATCAAATTGCATAGGTGAGAGTACACGTTCGTAGCTACGTGGCAAACTACAAGATCTACCAGGTCTTGGTGGTTCAACATGTCGAAAACGTAAGGGACCTTGTTCACCCATTGGTGTCCATAAAGGAGCAATTTTAGCATTTTCTACTTCACTATCGTAATCGGTTTCACGGAAATCGCCTGGTATGAATTTAGTGGGTGTAGGTGGTGGTTGTATACGTTGACGGACCGGAGTACTACGTGGTGATGGTGTAGGACTAAAGGGAAACTGTTCCAAGGGCTGTTGTTGTTGATGGTGCTGCTGTTGACTAAAGTTTTGCATGCTATGTGAAGAACTTTCTTCTTTCTGAGAATCAAAGTGTATAACTCTCTTAGTTTGTTGCATATTCACCACACGCTGACAAGTTTCCGATGATTCTTTCATTTGCATAACATTTTTCGTTTCAGTGGCCATTTTAGCCATATGCAAAGGAGTACCAGCTATGGCATTGTAATATACAGTAGGCTGTTGTGTAGCCTGCGGTTGAGGCTGGTGTTGTGGCTGAGGTTGTGGCCTAAACTGGGGTTGAGGTTGTGGTGGCTGTTGTTGTTGCTGAGCTGCTGCCAAAAATTTAGCAGCCACTGGTTTTGGTTTAAATACCTGTTGTATTGTTTGTTGTTGACTATGTTGTTGCTGTTGTTGTTTATAACTCTGAAATTGCTGTTTAGTTTCACTTCTAATCTCATGATGTTGTTCATGTTGTTGCTTAATAGGTTCAAATTTAGGCCTTGGAACTGTTGTCATAGCTGGTGGTGTTGGTTCAAATTGCATGGGTGATGGTGTTACCACCACCACTGGCGACTTATGGCCATTTACTTTAGGTACTGGTGTGGGTGGAAATACCACACGATAACCTTTAACTTCCGAATCCGACTCATAATTACGTGATACTGAACGAAAACGTTCATCCACTTCACTGCTGTAATCACTAAAATCAGCTGGTGTTTTACGTTGCACTGGTATTGGACTAGGTGCTATTGGGGCTTTAATGGGTGTTGCTGTTATTGTTGGGAATTTTGTACCCGTTGTTGTTGAGGATGTCGACATATTGTAGGCAATATTCTTGGTCATTGAAGTAACAGTATGATGCTAAAGGGAAATTAATTTTGAAATTAATGAAATATTTGAAATAGAAGTATTTTGAAAAACAAATAACATTCAACATTCAACATAACATTAGTGGCTTAACAAATTTACATTTATTTAACAAAAAGGATTAACAATTATTTCTTTAAACAAAAACATACATGCCTTGAGATTTTAATTAAAGCTTGTTTACACTAAGATTTCTTCGTGGAGTTGCATAGATTAATTATATAAAAAAATATACGCTATAGACACGAAATTTTTGAAAAAGTCATGGCGATAAAAAATTGTGAAAAAAATAAATTTTTTCCCGCGCACTTTTTTTTAAATTTTGTTTCATGAAAAAAAAACAGTATTTTAAAAGAAACGAAATCGAGAAAAAAAACTTTGGGAATAATTTACGGAAAACAGTGTTAGAATCAATTAACGCGAACATTTTTTTCTAAGTTTTTTTTTCAATGACTTGATATAAATCGCTATTAAAATTGCATTGAATATTAACTGTGTCTGGAAAATTTAAAATCGCCGATATCGCAAAAACTAGTGCTGACTTTAAAAAGTGGCTATGTCCAAAAAATTCTTCGTACTGGAATTTAGTTTACTAGCTTTGTAACCGGCTGTTCAAAATGTTTGACTAGCGCTGATAATTATGTTTTATGTAAATTATATTCAAATAAATATGATTTTCGTGCTTACATCGCAAATATCTCAGAATCGCTAGCAACTGAAACTTTTCTGAGACCAGATTCGTAACAAGCATATTATTAATATACGAAACAGTTATTATACACATTTGTATCACTTAGTAATTGTAACATCAAAACATTACTGTAGATAGCTGATTTCCATTCAGAAATAAACATTGTTATAGCTTAATATAATTTTCCTACAAAAAAAAACTGTCACAAACTACTCAGACAGAAAATGAGTAAACTGAAATGTGAAAATTATAGTGATATATAGAAAGGGAATGATATATACAAAAATTGCTAAATACAATTTATGTTATCTATTTCTATCTCACTCCACAAATCACTATAATGTAAACAAAACCATATGGTTCAAGATTACATTTTTGACATATGTCATTTTTAACCTGTCTGTGTAGTATATGAAAACAGTTTATATGGTACTTTTTAGATGTCTTGGCTAGTAACGAGTTAAAAATAGGGGTTAAAGGGAGGAAAAGTGTCCCTTTTGGCGGCATGGCTAAATCGATAAGGCAAGGAACTTGATATTTGGAATATGTGTTAGTAATCCCGCGTAGACATCCGCTTGACGGAATTTTTGGAAATTTCTACGGGAAGGGACAAATAGAGGTAGTCTTTCCTTTGTCGGCCTGGCCAAACCACTTGAAAATTAACCACAATTGTAGTAAAGAATGAACCACATATGCAGTAAAACATCAACCAATTTTTGTTTGTTTTATTTTTAAAAAAAAAAAGTCTACTGTATAAAATGAATGTAAAATCATAATACAGTAATTTGATGTGGTTTGTTTTTTTAAATCAACCACATATGTAGTCAAAAAATTAAATGAACTACACATGTAGTCAAAAATTAAATTTCTTCTACAAATTACTGTTTTTTAACTTAAAAATAAAGACTACTATAAAACAACTCAAACAACTACAAATATTTACAGCAGAAGTTCCCTGAGTGTACTATTAAAGATAAAGATTTGCGATGCGCTTTGCAAAATATGCCAATCATTTTTATATTTATTTAGATATAAATGTTTTTATATTTTTTCTAAACGCTAAATAAATTACTTTGAATTTGATATATCATACTATTATGTGCCACTTTTTCTTCAAAAGTTATTAAAGCATTTGTGAGTCCAGATTGTAAGTGGACCATTCTTTACAAAACACTATCTTTTCATCAATTACAATTGAATATTTTATGCAAGTTTTAAAAGAAAGATTGTCATTAAAAATCGTCAAATAGATGAAAAAATTCGTCTCTTAAATCCAAGATTTTTATTAATTGGATTTTTATGAATCTTTTTAAAAAAATGTCTTGCGAGGAAGATATCACTACCCGGACGGGCAGATTTTAATGAAATTAAGATATGTTTTATAGAACAAAAATTTAAGGGATCCGTGCTTTTTTAACTGCCCAATCTCATGTTAAGCCGTGAGGTCAAAAATGAACCCATACTATATTTTGTTCGGTTTATTTCGTTCTATATGAAGTAACTGTAGACAAATTTGGTATCAAATGAAAGTGTTTTTGTAAACAACATTAGAACTAGTTTTTTTTGAATAGAGAGCAAATTATGTCACAAGACTTCTAAGTATTTTTGTTATTCAACGAAATGTAATTTGAATAACATTAAATCTGGCGTTTTATTAAGGAATTTAAGGTCTATTAGGCTAAAAAATAAAATAATGCAAAGCCATGTCTATTTAATTTAATTGAGGTGCTGTCCGAGATTTTTCCGATATTCGAAACCGTTCGGATTTTATGCGAATTTTCCCCAAGAGCGTTTTTCCCCTATATTTCAAATAAATAAATGTAGCAACACTGGGTCCTTTATATAGGCAATATGGATATCAAAATTTTTGTTTTCTTGAGTACTTTAACCATGTGTACAAATAAATCTAGTTTACATAAATTAAAAACAAGTTTTTATACAGAAACAAATGAATTTGTAACCCTACTTGTTAAACCTTCAACGTGAGATCGGCAGCTACAAAAAATACGTGTGTCTTTTTTTGCTCTAGGGATACCTCCATTGTTAGCATTAAATCTATGCAACTCACGAAGTTTAAGTGAGTGATACAAAAAAAAACAACTTAAAAATATTAATATTTTAATAACTAAATAAAAACAAAATTAATTATTAATGGATAATAAGTGGAATTTTTGGGGTGTTATATGTTCAATGACAATGAAATGGATTAGTGTGCTAGTATAAATTAAATGATTGAAACAACACAGCTGTATAACATCAACATGTATAAAGTTTTAGCAATTAACGGACAATTAGATAAAAATAAATGCTTTTATACACTCACATAACAAATTCGGTTGTGTCAACCGATTTCCATCCAACCGACTTGATTCGGTTGCTGCAACCTCGCAAATTCGGATGTTCCAATCGAATTCAGTTGCCACAACTGAATTTGGTTGCCACAAACCCCAATTCGGTTGCAACAACCGAATTCAGTTTTGACATCAGAAATTACGAGGTTGCAGCAACCGATCCAATTCGGTTGGAAGAAATCTTTTGATTTTTATGAGAGTGTAGGCTTTAAAAATTGCAAATACGTTTTACGTTTTTTTTTTTAAATTTGTTTAGTGCTAATTTACACACAAAATAGATACAATATTGCACAGACAATTGAACAACAAATTACAAATGTATTCAAAATTAAAATTTTAACCAAAAAGCTTCAGATTTTTTATAAAAAATGCCATATTTTTTTAATTATTTTTCGAAGGCTTTGGCTAAAGTTTTATTTTAAATAGCACGTTAGGGCTTATTTACAAATAAGAGAAATTTGAATAGAGATATTTTGGTACATTAAATTTATGTTTTTTAATCATGAAGTTTGATTTATAATTTAGCTTATAAAACTTTTTATTAAGTTTATTATATCAAAAATTATATTCACAAAGTTAATGAAAAAGTTGTATAAATAAAAATATTTTTGACACACTGACTGAACTCGATACAGTTTTGATGGACTTCTGAAAAAAAAACAAATTTCTTATTCTACGTTCATATTGAACCCGAAAATAGGTACTTTTGTTTTTTACAAGTTTTCGATTGTCAAAATCCATACAAATTTTAAATCGAAAACTTGAAAAAAAATGAAAATACTTTACCTATGGCCGAATTAAATTTCATGGCAATTCAGAAAATATCAATTGAAATTTACAAAATGTCTTTTAAAACTCAAAAATTATCATTTGAAATTCAAAAACATAATCAGAGATAAAATCTTTCGGATGAAAATCGGATTATGTCAAATAAAATCCGGAAATAATTTGCGGACTTTACAAAGCGATAATAAAAGTTTTTATTGATTTTTATAAATTCAAAAACATAATCCGAGATAAATTCTTTACTTGATTGGAATTCGGAAATGATAAATTGTAATTCAGAAAACATCAAATGAAAATCGGATAATGTCAAATGAAATCCAGAAATAATTTGGGAGCTTTACAAAGCGATAATAAAAGTTTTTATTGTTTTATCTAAACTTTTCTTAACAAAATGAATAAAAAACTTCATAACAATTATAAAAGGCTTGATAACACAGGCCGACAATGTTTGGAACCAAGAACCAGACTATAATTTTCGAATGTTTTTGACTCGCTGAACGCGAATCTGACCGCAGGATTTTATACTAAAAGTGCAAAAAATCACGTTTTTTGTTATATTTGAGGTTGTCTAACTTCTTCAGGTACACTGATATAAATTTGTGCGTAGTGTTAATGAATTCCTTCAATAACACAATGAATTTTTTCATAAAAAACTCCCCAAAGAAATATTGAATCAGTGAAACATGTTTCTTTAAAACAATTTTAATGAATGGCAATGATACCATGAAAATTTCATATATTATATGAAATGAAATTTTCATATATTATATGAAATTATTTCATTAATGGTAGCATACACGTAATAAAAGTTTCATGTGTTTAATGAATAAAATTTCATGGTTTTTATGAAATGGTTTGATTACTTTTTATTACAAAAAAAAATGATTTTCTCTAAAATACATTTTTTTAAAATGTTGTATTATTAGTCAAAAACAATTCGGTCTTAAATTAAAATAAAAACAAAAATCAAAATCTGTTGATTATTTACAAAAGCGTTTAGTCGACTTAAGAAAAATCGTTCTGACATTTGTAGTAATTTCACATCAACGCTTTAGACGCTAAATTTTATGAGATCTCTTCAAATCAGTTTTTTTTTTTAAATTTTAGTTAATTCTGTCTAATAAAAAATTTATGTCATATGTAATATTAGAAAAAATATGTAAAAATTACACTATACTATTTTTTTTGCATATTACAAGTTAACATTTTGAATGAAAAGATCATTTTCATTGATTTAATGCTTTTTTTTTATGAAATAATGAAAAACTCATAAAAAATTTTAATAAAAAAATTAACAATATTAATGAATTTTCATTCAGTTAATGAAATTATTCATTAAATCAATGAATAAATTTTAATGAAATCGATGCATTAATACTGTGACGGAAAATTCTATCAGTGTACACTCAAAGGGAAAGTTTCATCATATTTATGAAAACCTTAATGAAAGCTTCATTGTTTTTCCTCCAATGTAACTGTTTCATAATTATTTATGAAATGGTTTCATGCAAATATTGTTAGGTGATGCGTTTCCCAATTTCTATCTGTTCCATAAATATGATGAAACTTTTTTCCCCTGGGTGCTATAATTTTTCAAATTATTCTAAATCTTCTCTGTTTCTGTACATTGACAAATTCGCCAAACTCAGTAATTTTTTCAGACGATTTTTCCGAAACCAATAAAGATTTTTTTTATAAAAATGAAGATGTTATACGACCTCAAATATACATTCAAAGGAAAACCTTTATCAATATTGTTAAGGCGATGAGTTTTATCGAAGTTTGTTAGTACTAAACTTAGCTAAAAAATTATTTCGTTTTGCACCCTCTTTCGGTTTTTGAAATATTTCCCAATTTGCAAAAAAAATATATTGATGAAAACTTCATAAATATAACAATGTTTCACCAATTTTAGTCCAACGAAAATATTTCATAAATATTATAAAACTTTTGTCCCTGTGTGTATCAAAACCCCGATTTTTGTATATATAAGCAATTCTGAGGTCAGATTCAAATTCAGCGAGTTGAAAACCTACGGAATTTATTGTCTGGTTCTTGGTTTGACTGTTACTCATATTTTGTCACCAGAGTAGTTTTTAATGAACTTTTATATCAAAAATGCATGTATTTTTATTAATAAAATATTTCAATGTATTTAAAAAAATTAATTCATTAATTTAATGAATGTTTCATGTTCGGAAATCATATCTAGGTATAATGAAAACTTTCATTAACTTTATAAATAAGATTATTTTGTTCAAAGTTCTACGTTGAGAGAATTATTTGCATTATATAATGAATTTATGTATAGAAGCAATGAATTTTCATTGAAACTCGTCCATTGAAATTTTTCATTAAACTGATGTAAGTCTTCATAAAATTTTATAAAACTATTATTTTATTTATTAAAATTTCATACACTCAATAAAGAGATTTCATTAAAAAAACAGATTTCAAGAAAATTATGAAGGATTTCATTAATAAAGTTTGATATAATTTTTATTAAAAATAAAAATTATGTTTTTTCGACCTTTAAAACTCTATAGATTTTTTGTTAGGACAATATCCAATAATAAAATATAGAGTATGGCCTCGAACTTGAATAATTTTCGGTTTTCATTAATTTTAAAAAAATTTTCGTAAAATTTGTAAAGACAAGTTTTATTAGTTTAATGAACATTTTCATTATTTTTCGTCCATTAAATTTCTATCTGTGTTTTATTGAATTCTGAAGTTCAGTTATATTTTTGTTGTTGTAAAAGAAGGTGTTTAATGAAACATTAATTAAATCAATGACTTTTATGCATTAAATTAATAAAAAGCTTCATCATTTTAATAGAATGTGATTTCTAATGGCACTTTCTTATATTTTTTTTTTTAAATTTTTACAGATAAAACTAGATTTTGTTATTTAGTTTTATAGAAAAAGCTTTGTTGTCTTAATTTTAATGAAACAATTCATAAATATCATAATAATCTTTTTCCAGTGCCTTGTTTACGAAAAAATTTCATTAATTTGTTAAAAAAAATTTATTTATGAAATTTTTCATTGATGCAATGAAATTTTTTTGTATTCAATCATTTAATAAAACTTTAATTGAAACTTCATCAATTAAAAAAAAACTATCCATGCACTGAGAAAATTATCTTCAAGATATTAATGAATTTTAGCAAAAAATCACTGAAATTGTACTGAAACTCGACCATTAAAACTTTTCATTTAGTTATTGCATATTCTCTTAAAATTGTGTTAAAAATATAATTTTTGTTATTAAAACTTTCATACATTCAATGAAGAAGTTTCATTCAGAAACTGGTTTCATGAAAAGTATAAATTAATTAATTTTAAGAAATTTTTCGTTTACTTTTTAGTTTCATTAATTTTCTGAAATATTTAATTATTTTTTGTCCAACAGAATTCTCACTGTGTTTTTATTGAGTTGAAAACAATTCTCTTAGATTGAAACAATTTTTCTAAAATTTCTCTTTTTTGTAATTAAGCCTTTTACGTTTTTTTCATTTAATTTTTTTTAAGCGAACCTTATCCTCATGATGATATTTATTTTCATTGGAAGAAAATGACTCTTGTTTATCTTGTGGAGTAGAAGGGAAATAAAGTTGGGCTGGCTTTACCATAGAAGGCATTGGAGCCATTTGCATTTGTGGAGGAGCTGCCATTTGTGGACCACTATTGGCAGATGATTCAAAATATGATTTCTTTTCCATTGTAGAAGATTCCATTTTATTAAAAGTAGAAATTTCTTCCGTATCGGCAGCATAACCATTTGTTTTAAATGGCGGTTGATACGATTTCACCGGATTACGGAAAGAATTTTCATCAGATTCACTACCACTATATTTCCAACGATCACTTTCATAATCACTTTCATAGTATTCACCACGTTGTTGTAGAGGAGGCTGCAATTTAGTCAGCATTACTGGCGGAGGTGGTTTGTAAAGAGGTTTTGTATTACCATTTGGTGTAATGGTGGGTACCGAGTACGGTAATACCCTTGATGGTCCCGATTGTATAAGACTTTGTTCAATCGTCTTTTCCATAGTTTCGACTAGAGATTGTCTACGTTGTTCTGGTTTGGGGGCAAAACATATTTCTGGTGGTGTACCAGGTTTTAGTTGTATATCATCGGTTGGAGTTTTTGGTCTTGGTTTGGAGGGAATAGGTATAGATTTTGTGGCTTGGTTTACCAGGAACGGAGCACTTAATTCCTGGGTCGGTGTAGGTAATTTATGTATTTTAAAATCTTGTTTGTGTGTTGTATTTTCGTTATGCTCAAAATCACTGGTGGTACATGATTCATAGCCACTAACATGATTCGGAGTCCATAATTTAGACATAGCTAATCCTTCAGCCGAGGGTTTGGGAGATGGTGATCTAGTAAATTGTTGAGCTGGTGTAGGCAAAGTTCCAGCTGGTCTTATAATCGGTTGCCCATATTCGATTTTCACCGATTTCGTTAAAGTAGTATCATGTGTATAAGTTTCCGAACCCGGGGGCATGTTGTTAATTGAGAAAGGTGGAGGAGCCGCTGTAGCCATGGGTGGTAAAGTGTTAATACCTCCTTGAGGTGGCTCTTTAGCAAATGATTGTGTTTCTTCGATAATTTTGATCTTTTCATTAATCATTGGCGGTTTAATTTGTTGTTCAGATTTAGGTATATAACATATTTCGGGTGGGGATCCCGGTATAAGATTTAAATTTTTCAATTCTTCTTCTAAATTTATTTGAGGTCTTTTCACTTCCAATGGCGTTAACGTGGCAGTTTGTTTCATTTCATATTTTTGATAATTGGAATCCAGTGGTTGATCTTTTATAACTTCATCAATTTTTTTAAAATATTCAAATGATGATGATTTCTTTTCCGTAGCATCCATTGAAGAATTCATTAAAGTTGATGTCATAGAGCTGATATTGTTGGGAATATCATTGGACGGTACTATAGTGGCCGTAACTGGCGGATAGGGTTTTGGAGGCACGGGTGGAGGAGTTTGTGTAAAACCGTTTTTCGATTTTTGTACATCATTAAGAGTTGTTAGAGTTTTAAATTGTTGTTGTGTAGTCTGCTCATGTTGCTGATATTGTCCACTATGATCAGTAACATCCTGGTTAGTTGTGGTGTTGGTACATGGGGGTATAGTTAATTGAATTACTTCATTTTGAGTGGGAGTTTTTGAACGTTGTTGTAATTCGGGCAAATCTAAGTAGGCTGATTTATGTTCTAGACGCATTGTTGCCTCAGTAGTGCAACGATGCTCAGTTATGATCTTGGACTCAGATAAGCCATGCAAATCGTTGGAGTTACAAATTTCCGATTTTTGGGTTTCAAATGATAGTGGTTCTTTGGTAAACGTCTATAATTTATGAAGTTTAAATGATGTATGTGTGTGTGTGTGTTTGATGTAATAGGACAATCACAATTACACACGATGAATTTCAATGATAAATTCGTTAAAGATGAAGCATTTGATAGCGAAAGATGCATTAACAAATTTTTAAATAAAATTCCGAATATTTTTTTTGTTAATTTTTTAATTGAGAATTTAATTTAAAATAAAGCATTTTTTAATATGGCATTTAATAAAACCGTGTTTTTGTTTTAAGGGAGATCATAGTTCAAAATTGTAGTTTTTCATAGTTTTTTTTTATATAATTTTTTATTGAACAGAGATTGAGAGCGTTACCACACGCAACAAATTTTTATGAAAATAAAGAAAAATTTACAATAAAATATTGTTTAAAAAAATTCATTTCAATATCTTAACATGTTTATAAATATATTTAAAAATATTACAAATGCATAAGGGTTTTCATAAAGTTTTAACTCTAATCATTAAATTTTTTTTTTTTTTTTATTCAAAAATGTTCATATAAAACCAATCTAAATTGTATTTTTAATTATGTATATTTAACATGCAAACTTACTTCAGATTTAAATTCACTGGGTGTCTCATAGACAATGGTCTTAACAACTTCTTGCATACGTTCTGGTGTTGGTTCTAAGATGGCACAATCGGCTATACTTTTAGCCTCGCCACCAGCATTAGTTGCTTTAACCATATATTTACCAGAATCGGTTATTTGTCCTAGAATGAAAGGAATAGATCGTTAGTCGAACTTTTGATAAAAACTTGAAATTTTGTAAAAGTCCATAACTTACCCTTTGCGATTATCAATTTATGGGTGTTGCCTTGTGTTAATAGTCTATGTACTGATATACCGGCTTCATTTAGCGGTTTTTCATCTTTCATCCACACTACTGTGGGCTCGGGCAAACCAGTTACCTCAACTTCCATTATGATCTTTTCACCCTTTTTAACAACTTGTGCTTGTAAACGTCTACCAAAGACGGGTGGGAAAATGGTTTCTGTTAATAAATAAAAAAAAAAATATTAATTACTCTAATTTGTATATATTTATTTTTGGATGTAACAAGCAAAAAAATAAAAGCCCACTCAATAAATCGCCTGGAAAAGCTACAGGTAAAATTTATCAAATTTGCATTGCAAAATATAAATTATCATGACCCAGTGCCATCCTATGAAAATCGATGCAACTTAATACACCTTCAAACATTAGAATCGCGTAGAATGAACTCATCGCTTTTATTTATTCATGGACTTATTTCAGGTTCCATTGATTGTCCGCTATTGTTGTCGTATATACATTTACGTGTTCCAGTCTATGCACTTAGATATCATGAATATTTTTATGTCAAAACACATCGTACTGAATATGGGAAAAATGAACCTATTGACAGGGCTCTTATTTTATATAATTCTTTAACATTTGATTGTCAATATTGTAAAAAATGTAAACATTGCTTATTAGATTTTAGTTTAAATATGAATGAATTTAAAAACATGTTATTAAATTTTTCCTTTTATGAGAAAAATAAATAGATTTAAGAATTAATTGTTCTAGTCTGTAAGGACTTGTATCCAAAGCCTTAATAAACAAATAAATAAATTACGAAAACCACCGATTCAGTAATTGTAATTGCTGAAATTCCTCTAACGTCGAAAATTACTAATTCGATTAGAAATTTATAGCTTTTTACTTGAATAATTTTTCAATTAAATAATAATTAAATAATATCGTACAAAAAAAAAAGAAAAAAATTGTTGCCATATCAAATGTTTTTTTATAGACGTTTTAGTTGTTGCCATACCAAATGATTTTTAACAGCTTGAATTTTATAACATTGAATTTAAACCGGCATGAAATTCTTATTTAGTTAGCAGATTTATTTATACTTATGTGAACAAAATTTTTGAAAGATTGAAGAAATAGCTATCTAAACTATTTATGACAAGAGGTAATAAGTTACATGGATGGGAAAAAACACCTAATTATATAAAGGGTCCGCCATCTAACGTTTTTTTTTCAACTAGTGCTTATTTCGTGAATGGTAACACTAAGCTCATGTCTGATTGGACAGATAATTAGTTTTATCCTTCCGCTGAACGAATATGGTTGTGTATACGCTTGAACAACGCTGGGAAATATTGCGACATTACTTTGAAAATCATGGTTTTACAGAAGATGCCGATTTTGCCAAAAAAATCATCTTTTCAGATGAAGCTCATTTTGATCTTGCCGGGTATGTAAACAAGCAAAATTGTCGCATTTGGGGCACAGAAAACCCGCACGCATACATTGAAAAGCCGATATAGCCAAAACGAGTCACTGTTTGGTGCGGATTTTGGTCCAGAAGCATAATTGGGCCATTTTTCTTCGAAAATGAGCAAGGAGTGGCCGTTACGGTCAATGGCGATCGTTATCGGACCATGTTGAACGAATTTTGTTTCACAAAAATTGAAGAGGAGGATATTGGCAACATTTGGTTTCAACAGGACGGCGCTACGTGCCACACAGCCGAAGCTACACTCGATGTTTTGCGCCCTGTTTTTGAAGATCGCATTATCTGCCGCAGAGCTGATGTTGTTTGGCCACCTTGTAGCTGCGATTTGACACCGTTGGACAATTTTTGTGGGGTTCCGTCAAAGATAAGTGTTACGCCAACGAGCTAGAGACAATTGACGCTTTAAAGGACAATATTCGTGAAGCCATTGGTGAAATACAGCTGCACACAATCATGTGCTTACAAATTGGACCGATCGTGTAGGCTACTGCATTTACAGCCGAGGCAGCCATTTGAATGAAATTATTTTCCATTATTAACCGGAAGGATTTTACTTTCAAATAAAAAAGAAATTTGAGAAAATATTCAGTAGTTTTATTTTATAGCATTTTCAAAAAAAAAAAGTTATTTGGCGGACCCTTTATATATTATATATAAAATAAATATATATGTATATGTATGCACAGCGCATACTTTAGGGACACGGCCAAAATTGTCGCCGGAATATGCGGTGTATAGAAAAAATGTCCTCATCTTATACGCTAGATGTATGAAAAGGCGCGAAAACTTTGGGGACAGTCCCCAAAGTAAGCAAATGTCCGTAAACTATGCGGGTGAACGAATACATGTCTTTAGAGTATGCGCTGTTCATACATATATATATATGTATGCTTAAACTATACACAATACACTTATTTATCTATAAAAAAATATCAGTGTATTTTGTTTTTGTTAACTGTTGCTAGAAACAGTTATGTCTTTCTTTATGTTTCAATTGGCATTAAGTTGAAAATATTTTTTTTCGATTTCTGAAAAATGAAAATTTTTGAGTTGAGTCACTGTTGTACTAGGTGTGCGAACCAATTTTCCTCATCTTATACGCTAGATGTATGAAAACTTTGAGTACAGTCCCCAAAGTAAGCAAATGTCCCGAAACTATGCGGGGGAACAAATAAATGTCCCAACAGTATGCGCTGTGCATACATATAATATATATATATAATATATATATATATATATATATATATATATATATATATATATATATATATATATATATATATATATATTAGGGCGGGTCGATTTAATAATCGCCCAAAGCTCAGTGAAAATCGTATTCTAGGGATCAAAATAAGAAACTTTGCGGAATTAACCATACCTCTAAAACGAATTCTACTACCCCGAAACTGTTGACTTTTGTCCCGTAGGGTCAAGTTTTGAAAAATCCCACTTTGACCCATGTAGAGTGCCCCAATCGAGTCCAAATGTATGACCGACCCCCACTAACTTTGAAGGGCCGATCCACCCATGCTCGTGGCACACCCCCCTGGAACTCCCCTGGGGGGTTCCCCATACAAACATTTCAAAAAATCTCCATTTTTGGCACTTTATTTTATTATTTTTTATTTATTTTATTTATTTTTAATATTTTATTTATTTTTTCTCTTTAGAAATTTATTTAGTCAGAACATATGTAAATGAAAAAAATAATTTAACTTAGTAATAGAAAAGAAATAAAAAAAATTACTGTTTGAAGTCTTTTTTGCTTTCAAGTCTGGGCAATTTCGCACGGCTCTCTTATGTCGTCGCCATAACAGCCTCTACATTTTCCGGTATAACTCGTTTGGAAACGCTAGCTAGCAATTGAACGTGTCGTTCTGTTGCAGGTCGTAAAATAGGTTGTGTGGGTTTTTTAAGCCACCACAAGACACAGCTGCATGTCGTAAACTTACTTAAGCAAAATCGGTTACAGGTAGAATTGAGCATAAAATTATCATAAAGGATTTTCCAGAAGTAATAAAAGGCGCACTTGCTTAACAGAAAGCATAAAATTATCATAAAGGATTTTCCAGAAGTAATAAAAGGCGCACTTGCTTAACAGTATTTGTGGTCAGATTAACGTTTAATTTACATGTAAGTATTTTATGGGCAGTTTTGACAACAAAATCGGTTACAGGTAGAATTGAGCATAAAATTATCATAAAGGATTTTCCAGAAGTAATAAAAGGCGCACTTGCTTAACAGATTTTGTGGTCAGATTAACTTTTAATTTACATGTAAGTATTTAATGGGCAGTTTTAACAACAAAATCGGTTACAGGTAGAATTAAAATTACCATTTCATTTTTATTACCTCGTAGACCATATATAACGCAACAGTTTTTGTGAATGCATTAAGTCGTTGTGAAGAACTCAAAGTGTGAAGTTCTAATTTCAGATAAAAAAATATTTAAAAAAAAAAATCATTCCAAATCAAAAAGTTTACAATGAATCCACCATCCTTTACACCGCAAGATGAAGCAATAACAACATCAACAACTATCGAAAACCCAATGAGTCATATACCCAGGCATGATGTTACTGTTTTTGGTGTGTCTACTGATTTGACTGATCTTAATTTACCAACCCATCTGGATATTTTGAGATATTATTTTTACTTGAGCGAACAAAAAAAATTGCTCTATAAATCATTCACTATTCAAGTACAAGATAAGTTGATTGAAATTTGGAAAAAACTTGGTATGGAAATAATGCTGAAAAAAAGTGTATATAATAAATTGAATAGATTGCTTGTCAAATATCAAGAGCAAATCAAGAATAGAAACAAACACCAAGAATTTACAGAGTATGTAAAATCTCTGGAAACAATTTTTTTCATTGGAACATGTAAATGCGATTTGAAGGCAGCTCCATGTGCATGCGGTTTGGTTCCCGAACGCCTCAAAGAGTTTATGCACGATCAACATAATCAGAGAAGACTAACAATGGATGGATTTGCGATGGAAATTGAAGAGCAAGGAGCAACGTCTATGTCATCAATGCCAACATACCAAGATCCCGATGATTCAACATACGCACCGCCACCGGTTCAAGAAGATTTGGATATAAGCACAAGTTCACAATACACACAGAGATACGATTGTTTTAACTTTGCCTTGGTATGTGACAGATTTGGTGTGCCTGATAGAGTAGCATCAGCAATGGGAACCGCTCTTTTCCAAGATTTTAAAATGAAAGATACCCATGGCAAACCTCTCATCATGGATAAATCGAAAGTTCGCCGAGAAAAAGAGAAATGCAGACAAGAAGTGCTTCGCAAACGGTTAGATGATACCAATTTGTTAGCATTTTCATTCGATGGCAGAAAAGATGATACTTTAACGAGAGATGCAATTGATGAGAAGTATCATACTAGGATGGTAAAAGAACCTCATCTTGTTATTTTGAGAGAACCGAATTCTGAATTGATTGGTTACGTAAGACTGGAACATGAAACCGCTGAATACAAAACAACCAAATTAAATGATTTTTTTAACGATAAAAATATATCACTGAATGAATTAATTGGCATATGCGTTGACGGTGAGCCAACAAACACTGGCCCACACGGTGGAATTATACGACGATTCGAATTGCTGTTAAAAAGACCATTGCATTGGTTCGTTTGCCTTCTACACTTCAACGAACTTCCGTTTCGGCATTTGTTTGAAGCTTTGGATAAATCAACCAGCACTGGACCAAGATCGGCAACCGGAAAATTGAGCCGTCAAATCGAAACTTGTGAAACTCTTCCGGTAAGTTATTGCTATCACTCATTTATTATAATTGTCAACCGTTTTTAATTGCTTTATTTTTATATATTTTCAGGTGGTGGACGGCTTTCAGAAAATTGAGTTGAAAAATATGCCCCCTGCTCCAGAAAAAATTGAATTTTCCACCGATTCCAAGTACTTATACGACATGGCCCATGCAATTTCTAGCGGCGTGGTTTCAGTGGATCTGGCTAACATCAAACCAGGGAAAATTGTACATTCTCGGTGGCTCACCAAGGCCGCTAGACTATTACGATTATATGTGACAACGGAAAATCCAGATGCAAATTTAAGAATACTGGTTGAATTTATAATTACATGTTATGTGCCAATGTACTTCAATATTAAGTATTACAGCTCTGTCGTGTACGGTAGTAGATTATTTTTCAAATTCATTAGTTGGTCAAGATTTCTAGAACCTCGTTTACGCAAAATTGTCAATAAAGTAATTACAGATAATTCATATTATGCGCATTCGGAAAATATCTTGTTATCAATGTTGTTTGATGATAGCAAAGAAAAGCGCGACTGTGCTATCAAGATAATTCTACGCTATCGAACCGATGTTGACGACCCAACGGGACTTAGAGCTTATAAAAAACCAGATATAAACTTTTATTGCACAAGTTACACGGAAATGATCAATATGAATGACATAAATGACGTATTTGAACCACCATTCACTCGAAGCATTCCATACGATACTTTGAAAGAATATTTAAATCAAGATGATCCACCGTTTAATGATCCAAAAATTCCATCACACATACAAGGAACAGAACGACACGTTCAATTGCTAGCTAGCGTTTCCAAACGAGTTATACCGGAAAATGTAGAGGCTGTTATGGCGACGACGTTAGAGAGCCGTGCGAAATTGCCCAGACTTGAAAGCAAAAAAGACTTCAAACAGTAATTTTTATCTTTTCTTTTCTATTACTAAGTTAAATTAATTTTTTCATTTACATATGTTCTGACTAAATAAATTTCTTAAGAGAAAAAATAAATAAAATATTAAAAATAAATAAAATAAATAAAAAATAATAAAATAAAGTGCCAAAAATGGAGATTTTTTGAAATGTTTGTATGGGGAACCCCCCAGGGGAGTTCCAGGGGGGTGTGCCACGAGCATGGGTGGATCGGCCCTTCAAAGTTAGTGGGGGTCGGTCATACATTTGGACTCGATTGGGGCACTCTACATGGGTCAAAGTGGGATTTTTCAAAACTTGACCCTACGGGACAAAAGTCAACAGTTTCGGGGTAGTAGAATTCGTTTTAGAGGTATGGTTAATTCCGCAAAGTTTCTTATTTTGATCCCTAGAATACGATTTTCACTGAGCTTTGGGCGATTTTTTTTGCCTCCCCACAAATCGACCCGGCCTAATATATATATATATATTATAAATAATAAATAATTAATAACTTGTGTCCCAATAAAGTTTAATTTAAAAAGCTTTTAGCACAGATTGCAGTAAACATGATTTTAAACACAGAGTTTTACCATTAAAAAATAAATATTCTTCGCCAAAAACTATTGAAAATAATTCAAAAACATTATTTAGGCTTATTATAGAATCTATTATATTCAAAAGATCCTAGTTCCCTATAGAAGTATAAAAAAATATTTAGGATAAACACTTGTACCATATTCTTATTTCCTTATCTGTTACTGGATAGAAGTCTTTAAATCAATAAACTTAATTTTTTTTTTCTAATTTTATTCCATAGAATTTCAAATTTCCCATTTCAATATTTCTAGACGATCTAATTTTAACTTTCTCTTTCTATCAAATAAATAAAAATTATATCATAATAAAAATTTCTAAAAATAATTTCAAAAAAATATATTTCAAAAACCCGACATGAATTTCCAGTAATGCGTAATGCTAATGCGTCTGTATTGTATTTATATTGTAATTGCCAAAATAAACATTTTCAGATTAAAGAAAATTCATTGAAATGCAAATAAAACAATATCCACTTAATAAATAAATATCTCTCCAGTGAGAAAATAATCTTATAAAATTGTGTTGGCAAAAAAAAAATAAAGAAAAAAATCTGCTAAAAACCCACTTCATCTTTAAATGTCAATTAACATTTTAATATAGCATTGATTTTATAATAAAATTAATTTTTTTCTTGCAAGAGGAAAAATTTAAAGAAAAAAAAATATTCTTCACAGACTTGTTCTTTTTGAATTGGTCAGGGACACATGCCATCATCATGTAGAGAATATATCGACATTATTTTAAAATAAAAATTGAAAGAAAAAAAAATTCAAAACATTTGCAAATTTTAAATAATTTTTTTGTTTACATTTCAAAAAATGTTTGCCAAAATTTGTTTTTATTATTTATGTGGTCAAAGTTTTAGAAATTTTTTTTAAAAATTATTTGTATTACAAATTCAAAATTTGATTTTGAAATATGTGGTAAAAATATCTTTAGTACATTTGTTTATACTAAATACTGAATTTAAATGCTATTTTGACATTTATTCATGCGATTTGATGTATTTGTTTTATTTGTGTCTAGTAAAATAATTTGTATTTAATATGTGAATATACACACAGAGAAATAAAGTGCCAACCGAATTGAAAAGTGTATATTAATGGTAACAACTTACAAATTCAGTTTGTGCTGCGATATTTACATTAGATTTATGAATATTTTGTGAGTTGCATCTAAAATTCAGTTGAATTAACCGAACTTTGTTGTGAAAACTAATGTTAAGTTGTGCCAAACTTCTGAAATTCGCAATAACCGAATTTGAGTGGTAGTAACAGAATTTCAGTTGGGAAATAGCTAAAGTTTTCTCTGTGTGTAGGAATATCAGAGAAGATCAATCTTAATTTTGTAGGAGATTTAAGTTAATTTTACAGATAAACATTTCTGAAATTAGAGATCGGAATTTGAAATCCAAAAATCCATCTCAATTCAACTTAAAATATTGCTGTGTTGACATCACTGTTTGACATCAAATAGAGAAAAATATATGTGAGTTTGGACCTGAACCGACTATACCTGCCAGTACAAAACCCTCCAAAATTTATGTGTTTTTCGAATACCACGTAAAATTGAGCATGCTCGGACATGCTACTTTATACCGGTGATGCGCATTTCAAATACTTTTCATTAGATACCAAATTTATGTAAAATTTCTTTGGTAGAAATATGAAAAAACGCAAAATACTGTAAATCGGGCCATATTTGACCCCTTTTTTTAACATCTAAATGTGAGATTGGGCAACTAAAAAAAAACATGTTTTTCTTAATTTTTGATTCTTTATAACATATCCAAATTTCAGTGCAATCGGCGGTAATCCATGAACGGACTTTTCCTGTTACATAGTTTTTATTTCCTTGTAAAGGGTGTTTTTTTATAGAGGTAAATGTGAAATGGTGAAATGGAATAAAACAAAGATGAATTTTTTAAATTGACATGGAATTTACTTTATACGAAAGATAATCTTCTGGCATTATAATCATGGCTTTATAGCGGTCACCATTGACTGTAACCGTTAGTGTCCGACCGAACAGTTCGGCCAAAAAACTATATTTGATCGGTTTTTTGGTATCTAGAGGCAATGAGGACAAATTTTGGTATTGGGAACATGTTTGTTGAACCGATTTAATTCGATTTTGTGTATAAAATTTAAGGAAAAAGCCGAAGTTTAGCTATAAAGTTAAAAGTTCGGCCGCCGAACTATTTTCGATTTGGCCGAACTTTTGGAGGCCGAACAGTGAATTTATTGCTTAAATAAGGACTTTTATTTAAATTTGACACTCAAAATCGCATCTAATCAGCCCAATAAACATTTTTCCATTCTCCAAATTTGCCCATAATCCTTAAAAATATCGAATACTGACCAAATGCATTTTCTGGCCGAACTGTTCGGTCGGGCACTAGTAACCGTCTGACCAGCATCGTTTTTAAAGAAGTACGGACCAATGATTCCACCAGCCCATAAAGCACACCAAACAGTAAGTTTTTCTGGATGGAACGGTGTATCAACATACACTTGAGGATTATCATCACTCCAAATACAGCAGTTTTGTTTATTGACGTATTCATTTAACCAAAAGTGAGCTTCATCGCCAAACAAAATTCGCAAAATTCGTGTGCGATTCGTATTTCGAACAGAACCATGATTTTCAAAATAAATTTGCACAATTTGGAAGCGTTGTTCAGGCGTCAGTTTATTCATGTTGAAATGCCAAACCAAACTAAACATAAATCACTTGACAGCTGACAAAATGGCCGCCAGTTAAAAAAGTGTTGCCAACTTAAAGTTATATACCTGTATAAAACACACCCTTTATTTTTGGATCATAAAACCATCCACTTTTAAATTTGTCACTATTTTCATTAAAGCAACAACATTTTTTTTTAAATTTTTGCTTTCTAGGTTATAGCCACCCAATATATTATATTATAGGTCAAGAAAACTGACCTATATCAAGGTAATTTAATAACCTTCGAGTTCCGTACCTATAACACTTTTCAAGAATATGACAATTAAGTAAGTACAACTTCGTACATTTTTATCAAGGGCCCACCATCTAAGGTTTTTTTTTTCAACTAGTGCTTAGTTCATGAATGGTAACACTTAGCTCATGTCTGATTTGACACATAATTAGTTTTATCCTTCCGCTGAACGAATATGGTCCGTATGTTCGTTATCTTGTGAAAAAAGTGAAAGAAACTGGCATCCTCATCGATAAACCAAAGCGTGAAAAGCCAAAAACAGTGCGTACACCCGAGAATATTGCTGCTGTGGCAGAAAGTGTGCGTGAAGCGTCATCAACATCAATTCACCGTCGTCTCAACAATTGAACATTTCGGAGACATCATTGAGACGAATTTTGCATAAAGACCTTGGTATGACGCCATACAAAGTCCAATTGGTTCAGGAGTTCAAAAAAAAAAAAGTTATTTGACGGACCCTTTATTTTGTTCCGATTTTCAATACCTCATATTTCCGGATCCACATGTGTCAGTGCTCGCAAACCTCATATTAAATCTGTTCGATTACTTTGCCAGAAAAGTCCAGAAAAATATTACTCAGTAACAAAATTACAGATAGTAAGACAAATTTACACAAAAGTAAAAGAACGGAAAACATATAAAACAGCTGATTTTAAATACGAAACATTAAAAAAAAATCAACTGATAGTTATGGAAAAGATAAAGGTTAATTGAAATTGTCGGCCAGAAACAATTTAGAATGTTTTTTAACTTCTTCCATAGTTAATTCAAATTTTTGCGTAAGCGACCAGACTTAATTTTAACATATTTTATTTCTTTATCATAAAATTCGGAGGAGGTAGGGTACACTGTTGGTTGATTTGACATGGAATTACCCAGTGAATATTTGTTTTATAAAAGGTACTTTTTCATAGGAGCTTATTTTTTATTTGGTACTTTTTTTATAAAAGATAAACTTTTTTAAAAGGCACATTTTATAAAAGGCCTTTTTGATAAAAGGAACTACTTTTTTTATAAAAGTTACTTCTTTATAAAAGGCACGTTTTTCTTAAATGTAACTTTTAAATTTACAAGCGTTCATTTAATATTTTGTTTGTGTGAATATTTGCTTTAGAGGCAGTTTATAAATTTTTCGAAACAATTGTGCATATGACTATAAAACTATAAATATTCCTTAAATAATTTATCGATGATGTTTTATTTATCACAATGAAGACACAGTGTAGCAACATATGGCGTTTACACTCAACAAAATTGAGTCATATGCCATATTCAACAAATGAGAACGAAATGAAAAGACCACTTTGGGAGGTGAACTAATTTTCATTCATATCAGATTACGAGCTAATTTTGAACTTAAAGATAATGTTAACAAAAGCCAAAAACGCCAATATTCTCATTTTGTTTTTCTCAGTAAAACAAAAAACTTTAGAAATAAATTCGTTAAAAAAAACAGTGAAGAGACATTACCTTATAAGTCATATTAAAAAAAATTTCATAAAATATTCAGTTAATTTGATTTAACAAATTTAGAAAAATGACCAATAATTAAAAGTGTAAGTACAAGCAGAGAAAAGAGTATCATGTTATGATTGGAATGCGTAGCAATCACAACATGATCTTAATGATCGCAGCGCCTAACTTCGGTGTTCCCATAGCACTTAACCCCACCGAAGTAAAATAATGAATCAGGACTATGAACCAAAAAGCTTCAATAAGTTCGCCAACTCTCCATCAGGTAGCGAGCAACAACTGTTCTAAGACTTATCATCTCGCGCAATTGCAGTGTTGTCATGTCTGAAGCCCTTTATATTTCCCCACCTTTAATCTCTGCTCTATCCGCTTTTCAAAGAAAGCAACACATTAATAAATACTAGGGTATTCAATCGGTTAACCGTTACTCGATTAATCGATGAAATGATGTCGAACAATTGTTCGAGTAATTCGAAGTGGCCAATTTCGAGTAAAGAATAACTCGAACAATTTTGGTCGATTAATCGAGTAATTCGAGTAATTTAAAAATATGAACTATTTTATATTTTTTTAATATTTTGTATAAAATAATGTGACTGTTATAGTGAATATTTAAATGTTAAGTGTATTTTTATATTAAGTGAGCACTGTTAAAGAAATTATATTACGAAAAACGAAGAACTTAATGCGAAAAGTCAAGTGCTGATTACAGACCTATTGCTATTTTACCATTCCTTTCTAAAGTCTTCGAAAGGCTAATTCACAATCAAATTACCCAGTTCTTAAACAATAACAATATGTTAACTGTTCGTCAATCAGGATTTCGAAAAAATCACAGCTGCATTACAGCATTAGTAGACGTTGCGGAAGAAATTAGAAAAGAGGTTGATAAAGGCAATATTACGTTTTTAGTTCTGTTGGATCATTCCAAAGCATTTGATACTGTTGACCACGACCTTTTATGCCACAAATTAAGAAGTATGTTTAATTTCTCTTCAACCGCAACCTCTCTTTTGTCAACATATCTTAAAAACAGATATCAATATGTTGAAACTACAACTAAAAGATCAAAATCACTACCTGTTAGAAGAGGTGTTCCACAGGGATCTATATTAGGCCCACTTTTGTTCTCGTTGTATTCTAATGATCTACCGAGTATAATAACACACTGTAGAGTTAGAATGTATGCAGATGACGTCCAACTTTACATCAGTTGCAAAAAGTCATCTCTAGTTCAATGCGTCAAAACTTTAAATCAGGAACTTCATCAAATTTATCTGTGGGCAAAGGCGAATGGTCTAGGGATCAATCCCAAAAAATCAAAGTGTATTATAATTCAAAAACGAATAGACAAAATCAACTATATTCCTAATATTTCCATAAATAATCAACGTATCGAAATTGTAAAAACTGCTAAGAATCTCGGAATATTTTTTAACAGCACTCTGGCTTGGTCTGATCACATAAAATATGCTTGTGGTCGAACTTTTTCCATGGTTAGAACACTTTGGCGAACTCAACATTGTACACCGCTTAAAACAAGAATTCTGCTTGCTAAAACTTATTTAGTACCTATTTTGATGTATGGCTGTGAAATCTTTGCCAGCTGTGACTCAATAAGCAGAAATAAATTAAACGTAGCTTTCAATAATATTGCTCGATATGTATATGGCTTAAAAAGACGTACACGAGTTTCAACATTTTCAATTAAACTATATGGTACTAGCTTTGACAATCTTCTTAAGATACGAACTTTAATTTTTCTGCACAAAATAATTTATACGCATCAGCCGGGCCACCTCTATGATAAACTGATTTTCTCGAATGATATTTGCAGAGGAAAAAGATTAAAATCGTTTTGCTACAAAAGCCTCATATCAACGTGGCAATTCTTTATCCATAGCATCCAACTCTGGAACTCAATCCCTTATAGTTGCCAACTTTTAAGTAACGCACTTCATTTCAAGAAAAGCTTAATTAACTTATTTTCAACTTAATTTGATTTTTTATGTTAAAATTTGATTAATGGTTAATTTTTTCATACTATTTACTTATATTTTTGTTAAACAATTAAATAAGTAGCATAATTGTTTTTTGTTTTTTTTTTTTTTTCTTTGTGATCTTTTGTAATTTAGTTTTTAAGTTATTATTTAATTAATTACATTTAATCTTTCCTTTTTTCAAATACTCAGTTCTGTACTGCAATATAAGACTTTTAGTCTTGTGTATGGAACACCAAAATAAAATAAATAAATAAATAAAAAATAAATAAAAAACTTCGATATCGAAGAAACTTGGATATTTTTTAAAGAAACAAGTTCTAAGACTGGGGTGCTTAAGATTACTGGTGCGGATTTGAGGGTTAAAAGTGTGATCAAACATTATTTTTTTTTTTTAATTTAGTTGCCATTTGATCTAAAGAAACTACATATAAATACTATATTTTCAAAAAGGAATTTTTAAATGTCATTTACTAAAAACTTTTTGTTGGTCCCTTTTATGTCGTTGTAACAAGACAATTTTAGAAGCCCTATATGGAAATTCATAGCGGTCCTACGCAAGTTTTCCACATATTAAAATTTACATATAGAAGTAATGAAGTTTTCATTAATATGATGAAAATCTTCTTAAATATTCATTAAAGTTGTTTCAAAACTTCTTTATAATTTTTTTAGAAAAATTACATATTTCAAAATCCCAAAATGATAGGACAAAATGGACTATTTTTTCGTTTAGTACTAACACACTAATATAACAAAACTGTGTCAAGTCTGAGTGAAATTACAAAACGGATCACCTTACAAATATTTTTATAAAACAGTTTAATACATATTTATGAACCAGTTATATTGAAAGAAAATCAATGAAGATTTCAACATATTTATAAAGAATTTCATTGATATAATAACGCTTTTGCTTTAAGTGTACTGAGACAAAACTGTCGCAATAATAAATGATCTCAGCAAATGTTTTTCTCTTTTAGATATACTTTTACTAAATTTTTTAATTAATTTGTTAATTTTTATAAAAACTTACAAAAATGTGAGTTTTTGGAAAATAAAATTAAAGTATTAAAATTGTTCGAGTTACTCGAATTATTCGAGCAATTTTAAAATCTTACTCGCCTACTCGAGTAAATTAAAAACCTCTAAACCGAGTTACTCGATTACTCGAACAAAAGCAAACCCGAGTAAATTGAATACCCTAATAAATACGAAGAATTTCCTGAGTGTTGCTTTTCTTTTAAAAAAAAATTTATATGACAGTATAACGAAAAAGGACGACCTATGAGTTCAAAATTCAGCTAAAAAAATTAATGTTTGCTAAAGTTATTTTAATAAACACTTTCATTACAGTGAATTTTTACAAAATATTTAAAATTTTTATTTTAAAAATGTTCGCATATTTGTATGAAATTGAAAATATTTTGTAGACATGCTTGTATTTTACTTCTGTTTTATTTTTCGAGTTGCGCATTGCTATTCTTGTCAATTTAAGAAAAATTTTCAACCTGGATTAAAACAAAAAATTAAATTGCTTATGCCAATTAAAGTTGCCACAAGAAAATGATCTATAGAGAAAAAAATATGCTCTAAGAGTCGACCTATGAGCTGCTGCATATGGATTTGAAATATTCCACCTTTTTTCATTAGCTTAAAAACCAGGTTTAAGCCTACAGTAGCGAACATTCCCTTATTTAAATTGTCTTCAATGTTGTTTTATAGATTTGTTTTAAAAAATTTTTTATGACAACTTACTTTTCACAACTAAATCCGCAGTACTGGTCGATTGACCCATTGAATTACTAGCGGTCACAGCATAACGACCAGCATCGGTCACATTAACTTCTTTCAAATCAATGGTCACACGATTACATTTATTGGAAATTTTCAGACGTTCATTATCGAATAGTTGATTACCATTTTTCTCCACCTTTATTTCGGGTGAGGGATAACCATCATAAATGGCTTCCATGCTAACATCTGCTCCCTGATCGACAATTCGTCCAGTCAATGGGGTGGTAAATCGAGGAGCAATTTCTTTACGTGTTCTTGTGGGTGAACTGGGTACAATGGCATTCGATGTAGCACCTACACCACCATTGCTTGATTGTACGAGTACAAATGATTTTTGTTGCATGTTGGGTGTTGGCATATCTTTAGTTTTGTGTAGTTCTTGATAATGATGTGATTCCATAATTTCTGGCCTCTGAGAACCCAATTGCTTGAGCGATTGATCGATATGAGCCGATGAATGATGAATTTCTGTTTGTGGCATATTACCCTCATAGGAACTAACTTGTGAGGTGGATGTAGTGGTGAATGTTTGTTTTTTAATGGTAACACGTGAGGAGTCAGTATTATGTTCTTGAGTCATGGTCTGCATATTACTTTGCGCAGGCATAGCTTCTAAGCCAGAACCCACTAAACCCAAGAAAGCTACACATGTAGCTTTGCCTACGTCATTTTCGGCAACACAACTTATTTTGCCCACCGTGTCGGAACCTACTTTTTGTATGGTCAAAACTTCACGATCACCACTAGTGGAAACCAGGAAATTATGACCATGTACCGGTTGATCATTGAAATACCAATGAACTTTGGGTGTAGGTTTACCTTTAACAATACATTCAAATTTCACTAAATCCTCCGGATAGGCAGTTTTATCACCGAATAATTCTTTAAATTCCGGACATGTCTTTTGTTCTACAATTTCTATTTGCTGGGAGCGTTGACTTTCGGGAGCATTAACGGACTTCACTATTAAGTGAGAGAAACATTTAGCATCACCAGCATTATTGAACACCTTCACGGTGTAAACACCCTTATCATCATTATTCACATTTTTAATGGTTAATTTGAAAACACCACCACTGGGATTTGATTCGATAAGAAGGCGATCGGTGTTAGTTAATTCTTTATTGGTTAAGAACCATTTGGCAGTCATAGGCTTATCACCACTTGTAATAACTTCCATTTCTACAGTTTCACCTTCATCGACTAATACATCACTGAGGAATTTTTCAAATTTAGGTTCTAATTCTTTAACCAGCGAATGTCTTTCCGATTGTGCCCGCGTAGCAGGTTCGGCTATATTCAATGGTGTGACTTTCAATTCACAACTACTAGAGGCCTCGCCCGCAGAATTTATGGCTACCACTTTATAATTGCCAGCATCTTCTTGATAGACTTCTTGTACAATCAAGGAGCATTTATCACCCTGGAATAGTAATTGCACATCGGCTGATTCTTTGACCGGTCTATCATTATGATACCATATCACTTCTGGTTCTGGTTGACCCACAATAATGCAATCTAATCGAACTGGTTTGCCCTCGAATATCGAGATATCTTTCAAGGCCAATTGTACGGATGGTTTTATGGGTTCCGTATCCATATCGGAGGCTATTTCCGAATCGGACGTCTCGTTTGGTAGACGTCCTTTAACGTTAACGTTACACGAACTGCGTGTTTCACCAGCTAAATTTTTAGCTGTCAGTACATAAACTCCGGCGTCGTTGGGATAAGCTTGAGGGATTATAACCGTTACACGACCGTATTCATACTGAAAATAAAATTGCAAAATACAAAGAAAAAAAATTATGAACCAGTGAGTAAAATGGTGAATTGTATTTTTCTTTCATAAAACAAAAAAAAATATTATTTATTCTTTATTTCATTTAATATTGAGCGTGTGTGTGTATGCATGTGTGTTAGTAGTAATATTGGTGGTGTGGTGAGTATTGAATTGATTAAATGTATTTGTTAGCATGGTGAGTTTATATTATTTTGAAATTGTTTAATATTCTCTATGAGATTTTATTCTTCTTTTTAATATTTTTTTGTGAATAAAATATTTTTCATATTTTTTTTTTTTTTTTTTTTTGCAAAATGAAAAGAACATCTTGTAGTTTATTTATTTACACAATATAATTTGTATTTTAATTGGGATGTGAATGTATCCGGTGGTGCGAATACGTATTATATCTTGCGGAGGGCGGGCGAAGGGGATTTTAAGATATATCGCCCCATTTTATACAGGGTAGTGGAAAATTTAAATGTTTTGATTAGCAAACAAACAAAAATACATTATTAAAGCATATTTAACTCATAACGGACACATTGTTACTTTTGCGACTCAGTATGTGGCGTATGAGTGATATTAATTTATATTTTAAAAAATAACACTTATACGCATAGTGGGGTGTTTGAAAAAAATAATTGTAATAAATATAGAACTTGTAAATTATAGACGCGATCGGTGTGAAGCAGATTGCAAATTGTGAAGGAGGTGTTAATCTTTCGAAATATTGTAATTGGGTCACCCTTTAGTCAAATTTGACTAACTCGAGTATAACATAAATGCGAACCGTTTTTTTAAGTTTTGGCTTTGAGTAGTTAACGTTGTAAGACAAAGACAAAACGTGCTTACAGTGATTGGCTATCATATACACTCAAAAAATAAGTTAGTAAAAAAGTTAGTAAAACGTCTTGTAAATCAGGCATACTATTTTTTAGCAAAATTTTTGCTAAATCGTGTTTTCAGCTAAAATTTTTGTTATACTTATTCAGCACTTAACTGTTTACTACTAATGCTTTACTAATATACTAATGTTTTACTAATTAATTTTGCTAAAAAAAAATTGTGCTGATAAGCACATTAATAGTGTGGACGACAACCAGATTGAAAGATATACGCAGAATGAAGTAGATGTCGCGGCATGTCAAGATGTAGTAGAGAAGAGGAAAATGATACTAAAAAGTACAACTCTAATAATATATATAAAAAAATTAACCATGGAAGTTTTTGTATCTCTTTTTCATACATAAAACAAAATTGAGGATTAAAATAACTTCAATTTTGCGTTGTCACCGGCTTGTGAAAATAATTGTCTATTAATTAAATAAAAGACAAAATAAATATTTATTTATTTAAACTTATATAATATAAAGGGTGGTTAAATTTCAAGGGCCGGTGTTGATTTTGAATAAAACACAAACTATTTAGGAAATTATTGTAATTTTATTTTATTATGATATATTGGTATTACTCAATTATGTATGGAACAAAATATCGGCCAAATGGGCGCCGCGACCACGGCGGCACACCTCCATCCGATGGTCCAAATTTTCGATGACGCTGAGGCATAATGGAGGTTCTATGCCGTTAATGTGCCGAATTATCTCATCCTTTAGCTCTTGAATTGTTGCTGGCTTATCGACGTACACCTTTTCTTTCAAATAACCCCAAAGAAAAAAGTCCAACGGTGTCAAATCACATGATCTTGGCGGCCAATTGACATCGCCATTACGTGAGATAACACGGCCATTGAATTTGTTGCGCAAAAGAGCCATTGTTTCGTTAGCTGTGTGGCAAGTGGCACCGTCCTGCTGAAACCACATATCGTCCACATCCATATCTTCCAATTCGGGCCATAAAAAGTTCGTTATCATCTCACGATAGCGAACACCATTCACAGTAACTGCCTGACCGGCCTCATTTTGGAAAAAATACGGCCCGATGATGCCGCCAGCCCATAAACCGCACCAAACAGTCACTCTTTGTGGGTGCATTGGTTTTTTCGACAATCATTCTTGGATTCTCATTCGCCCAAATGCGGCAATTCTGTTTATTGACGAATCCACTGAGGTGAAAATGTGCCTCATCACTGAAGATGATTTTCTTCGAAAATTGATCATCCACTGTTGCCATTTCTTGCCACCATTCTGCCCATTCACGACGTTTGGAATGGTCAAGAGGCTTTAGTTCTTGAGCCAATTGCACCTTGTAAGCGTGTAAATGCAAGTCTTTATGCATAATGTTCATCAACGACGAGCGTGAGAGGTGCAATTGTTGGGCACGACGACGAGTTGAGGTGGACGGCTCTTCAGCCACACTATCGCGAACAGCAGCAATATTTTCTGCAGTACGAGCTGTACGAGCATGCATTGGTGTTCTCACATCTTCTACAGACCCGGTTTGCTCGAATTTTTCCACGATTTTTGCGATTGTACGCACATTTGGACGATCAAATTGACCAAAAAAATCACGAAGTGCACGATATGCATTTTGATTTGAACGCCCATATTCATAATAAGTCTGGATAACTTTAACACGTTGTTGGATTGTGTATCTCTCCATGGTTCAAATTGAGTAAGTCTGAAATAGAGAAATGTCAAATAAAATTCGGAAAAAAACTTGGCGTTTATGTGTGGTTCACATTCAACATCGGCCCTTACAATTTAACCACCCTTTATATAACTTATAGATTAATAATAGTGTGGTCAAATTGCAAACAAACATATACAGAAATGTAGACAGAGTAAAGCGAAGGACAAAGACACACATCTTAGGTAGATTTTTATGGTTCCTTTTTCTTATTGCAAAAAAGGGTTGTTTTTTTCGTTTCGTTTGTTTTTGTTTATTTTTTCGTTTCGTTTCTATAATTATCTTCGGCAGATGCGTCCTTTAAACGATAACATCATTGAGACAACCATTGATGTAAGTAATTGAAAGAAAATTTTTGTTATGTTATATATATTTATTTCTATATATTTTCAGATATTAAATTAATTCATGTCGTCAATGTGGGAAAATGAAAATTTTTATATTTCGTTATTATAGTAAATTATTTTTAAAAGAATCACAAAAATATGTTTTATGATTTTCAGCAAATATTTTAACTAAATTACAATTTTTCTACAAATTTTTTGCGTTTTTTTTCAGTTTACTAAAATTCAGCAAAAAATTTATTAATTTTTAGCAAGGCTTTTTTATTTCTAATCTACTAAGTGTTAGCAAAACTTTTGCTGAATCTACAAATTTTGTTGCTAAAAATCAGCTCGCTGATTTTCAGCAAAAGATTTTGCTGACATTAGCAACTTTTTTGCAAGCATCCTCCTGACTAAAATTTTGCTGACTCAGCAACATTTTTTGCTGACTTTACAAACTTTTTTTTTGAGTGTACAATAAAAGCCATTTAAATTCAAATTTTATTTTTTACCATGACGGTTTTGGGTTTATCTAAAAATAATATTGTATTATGTACTGAATACTTATAGAAATAAGACATACACACTTTTTGAAATACGCTTTAATGGTGTAATTGTAAAAAGTCCTTAAGGTTGAAAATTTCAAAAATTGTCATTTTCGTCCTAAAAAGCATAAATCTTTCGCTCTTTACAATTTTCTTGGAACTTTTTTAAAACATCAATGCAATTTTAACTTTCTCTGAAGGTTAAGACTTTGAAAAATTTTTAAATGTGATTTTAACTAGCTTTTGGGTATGTACCCTACTTCACGCATTATTCAAAAATAACAAAATTTTGACACAAAATTAATTTGACATACAACCAATGACACTGTGCAGCATTTTGAAGTTTGTCACTTTTTGACCATTTTTTTCACTAATGGTGAAAGTTAAACAATTATAAGATTATTTAGTGTTAATAAAAGCATGTGTCAACTGGTTGTTTTATTATTCCAATGTTACAACACAAAAAAATTTATTTTTTTTTACACTGAACAAAAAAAAAAGAGTCGATATAAAAAAAGTATTTTTAGGTTGGCGTTTTTAAGGTTTTCGCAGTTTTTAATTTTTTTTTGAAAATGAGCTGACACAATTTTGCGTTTTGGGCACAACTCTAAAAATGATGTTAATACATGGGCTTATATATAATCATACATATCTATAGCTGATTATATATAACCATATATAGTTAAGTATATTGAAATATATATGAAAGTGCAGTCTTCATCGGATATTTTCTACAAAACTAATACGAGTTATACCATGAGCGGCTTCAGCAATAAATATACAGGGAAATTTTAAACGACATGATCCAGTAAAATACGCTGCTTACATGCAAGCAGGTTTGTAAGGGAGTAAGCCGAAAAGAATCCCTTACAAACCTGCTTAGCTTACATATGCCATGCTTTTTATATGCCGAATACCCACTTGGAAGCATTACTTTTTCGCAAAATAAGCTCGGATTTCAGCGCTTAGAAAAAGCAATGATTTCATGGGTATCAGTAAAATCACATTTCATGTCTACATTATTACGATTAAAAGTAATAACATGAATATATGTACATAATTTATTCTACATAAAATTCTACAGATATTAGTTTTTTATTGTTAAAATTTTTGACATATTGTCTAATATAATTATTTTATTTTTTTTACCGCTCCACGTGCTAGCTCTTCAGAAACAGTTAAATGACTAATTATTTTTTATTTCATACTCGATAACACCAACCACAATCGGAAATCACTCGGAAACAGTTTTACAGATCGTTTATAATCTACGATATGGAACTTTCTGCATTACAACCTGCATCCTTGTAAGGGATTAGGGTAAGCTGCTTACAACCTGCATCCTTGCTAGGGAAAACAGTAAGCTCAAAATTTGTGTTTGTTTATATTTGTACGAAAATTAATCGTTTCTTTTGCTGCTTCTCAATATTATGTAATAGTAAGCACTTACATCAGCGCATTTGTTTTATCCTGCTTCTAAAAACACGAAAAATGTTTACTGGGGATGTACAATTGCATGTTTGTTGTTTTTTGTACACTAAGGCGTATGAAATTTCCCTTTATATTGATTGCTGGAGCCATGCATGAGTTGAACTATGAAAATTTCTGGGTCGATAAAAAAACATCTAAACTTTTAGATAAACTGAGTATTGTATAACTAAAAAAATTCGGAATTAGTTTTGAATTTTCTTAAAAAATTATTTTTTTTTTCAAATTCTTCTTAAAAATTTATTGACATAGTGATATTTCTATCATTTGTCAAATTCAGTCAACATCGACGTCCATCAGAGCAATTAATTTGATTAACTATGGAATGTTTTCGCACCACGTTTACTCTAAATGATAATATGTATCCACAGAGACGTCGTACAGTGCGTACAGAAGAAGGCATTGCTGCTGTAGAGCTCGTAGAAGCATTGTTCCGTACTGCTTTAAAAACGATGCTGGTCAGAACGTTACAGTCAATGGTGACCGCTATAGAGCCATGATGCATTAAGCAGTTGAATATCATGGGCTTGACCGGTGATATTGTGATTTTCACGGATAGTCAAGCGGCTATCCGGGCTTTATCTACGGACTCTGTGGGATCAATGACGATACTCAGGTGTAAAGGGGAAATTAACGATTTCTCTTCACGGGGACGCATTGAGATTATATAGGTGCCGGGACACTGTGGTATAGCGGGGAACGAAGTGGCTAATGATTTGGCTAGGGGAGGATCTTCCCTGGAATTAGTCACTTTGGAGAACGCTAAACCTTTTCGCTCTCAAGGCGGAGCTGGTGGACGGTGCTGACACCATGCATAGGACCATCTGGGAAAATGCGGGTGTTGGCAGCACTACAAATATTCTCTGGGGCAACCCGGACAAGGACTAGACGAGGGAAATTCTGAATCTCAGTAGGAAGGAACTGAGTCTTATGATGGAAATCCTCTCGGGACACTCGACACTTCGGGCCCATCTCCACCGTATTGGTAGGGCGGACTCGGAAGTGTGCAGGGCCTGTGGGGAGGACGAGGAGACCTTGGAACACTATATCTGTGAATGCCCGGCATTTGCCGGGATCCGGGTCGAAATACTATCCAGTGACCCAATATCCACATTGGGGGATCTTAGGGGCATAGGATGGAAGAAGTTGAGGAGTTTCGTCAGTGCGACGGAGTTCCTGGGATAGTAAGGTGACATAGGACATAGAACCGATTGTTTAGAGCGCACAACAAGCCGACATTCTGGCTTAAGTGTAAGTCCTCAGGGACTTGAGTCGGATTAGGGAAGTATTTCCCTTCTCCGAATCCTCTTTTCGACCTAACCTATAGAGCCATGATTACTGACTTTTTAGTTCATCAATTGAGCAACCATGATATGCAGGAGCTGTGGTGTAACAGGACGGCGAAACATGTCACACAGCTAGTGCCACAATTGATTTATTGAAGGAAACGTTTGGTAACCGCATAGTTTTACGTTTCGGACCCGTGAATTGGCCTCCAAGATCGTTCGATTTAACGCCGCTGGACTATTTTCTGTGGGGATATGTGAAGTCGCTAGTCTACGCCGATAAGCCCGAAACTTTTGACCACTTGGAGGACAACATTCGCCGCGTTATTGCCAATATACGGCCACAAATGTTTTAAAAGGTCATCGAAAATTGGACCTAAAGATTAGACTACGTCCGACCCAGCCGTGGCGGTCGTATGCCAGAAGTCATATTTAAATTATAATGCCATAAGATTATCTTTTGAATACAGTAAATTTCATATCTATTTAAAAAATTCATCTTTGTTTTATTCCATTTCAAAGTTATATACCTCTATAAAAACACCCTTTATTAGAAAATAAAATATTTTTTTAAGAAAAGTCAAGGCAACGTATTTATTTGGTCTGTGACTAGCTGCTGGGTAAATGTGTTTCCCATTTTTAGTTGAAACTCTACATTCACAAATTCTGGTAATGCTATTTTCCTTATATCTCTTCAAAGATTTTTATAACAAAATTTCTAATAGAAACTAAAAAAAAAAAAAAATATATCTACACCCTGTTTCAAAAAAAACCAAAACCGAAAATGTATTAAAAAATACATCAAACAAATTAAATCCAAAACATGTGAAATATACAAAATGTATTGATGTTTACAGATAATAAACAAATTAAATAAGAGTTGAAAAGAAAAGAAACCCTAATATCCAAACAATAAGAAAACATAATACACATCTGAAAACTGTGGTGAAAATATAAAAAAGAATGGTTTTCTGCTACCCGTAAAAAAAATTCTGAAAAAAAAATTAAATGAATCAAGGAAAAAAACGTACAACAACATCACCACCCACGAATTTTGTTGTTTTTGCTCTCAACCAGCCAGCAGGCTAGAAAAAAATTAAAACAAATAAAACAAAACCATTTTCGCAAAAGTTTACATTATAATTAGCGATGGGAAATTTTGGTACACTGGTACACAGGATGTTTGGAGCAATTTAAAAAATTCATAATGTACCAAAGTATAATGTACCAAAAGTATAAAAAAATTTAAACAAAAATTTAAAAAAATATTTTTTAAATGTTGTTTCCATGGCAAAAATATGTACTCGTGTATCGAAATCCGTAAAATTTTCTATAATTATAAAAATTTGAAGACCTAAGAAGTTGTGTTAAAATTACACACAGAGAAAAATTTAGCTATTTGCCAGCTGAAATTTGGTTACTACGACTCAAATTCAAATTGTTACGAACTTCAGACGGTTGGCACAACTTAACATTAGTTTTCGCAACAAAATTCTGTTAAGTCAATAGAGTTTCAGTTGCAACACCAAAAATATTGAGAAATCGAATATAATTATCGTAATACTAACTGAATTTATAAGTTGTTACTATTAATATACACTTTTTAATTCGGTTGGCACTTTATTTCTCTGTGTGTACACCCAGAATACAAAATCGGTAGTAGCAACCGTATTTGTTGCCATTGGAATGGGTGGTTGCGACCGAATTTTTCGGTTGTGGTTACAGTCATTCGATTGAACCAACAGAAATTCTGTCTCGACAATAGAATATCGATTTTCTCAACAGAAATTCGGTTAGCACTACCGAAAAATTCGATGGCTACAATCGAACCATTCGATTGGCTACACTCACAATATTATTACGTTAAAAACTACCTAAAATACTTGATAAATTAACTGAAAACACTATTAAAAAAAGGACTACTGATTTTCCATTATATTCAAGCCATTTTGATATTTATTATTAAACATTTTTTAAGTATCTGATAAAAGTAGTAAAAACAAAAGAAAGTTTTTTAAAACAACGTTTAAATTTTTTTTTTTTTGTTTTTGAACTTTAAAAGTTTTTTTTTTGTGATTACAAAACAGAACACATACACAACCAATTTTTGTAAAGGTCCGCCAAATAACTTTTTTTTTTTTGAACTCCTGAATCAATTGGACTTTGTATGGCGTCATACCAAGGTCTTTATGCAAAATTCGTCTCAATGATGTCTCCGAAATGTTCAATTGTTGAGAACGACGGTGAATTAATGTTGATGGAGCTTCACGCACACTTTCTGCCACAGCAGCAATATTCTCGGGTGTACGCACTGTTTTTGGCTTTTCACGCTTTGGTTTATCGATGAGGATAACAGTTTCTTTCACTTTTTTCACAAGATAACGAACATACGGACCATATTCGTTCAGCGGAAGGATAAAACTAATTATCTGTCAAATCAGACATGAGCTAAGTGCTACCATTCACGAAATAAGAACATAATTTTTATTTTTAATAAAAATTTTATCAAACTTGTATTAAAGACAAAGTACAGTCTAGTTTACTCTTAACAAAAATAAAAAAGAGAAAAAACAAAAAGCGTGTATTTAATATCCACCATAGGTGGATCTTGCACATAACAAACAAGTTTTCAATTTATTTTTTGATCAATGGCGATAATCTTTTACTTCGAGCTCATATATATATTAGTTCTCATGTAGTGAGTAAGTAAACTAGTTTATATGAATGTTTGATGTTTGTCATTGGATTGTTAACTCTTTCAAAACGTGTTCTGATGATGGGATATAGATTATTTGTTAGGACAATATCCTAATAAAGAAATATAGAGTATGGCCTCGAACTTGAATAATTTTCATTTCATAAAACAAACTTAAAGTAAAACTTTATAAATAAACTTAAATTGGTAACAGAAAATATATTGTGAGTGTACAAATACGGTTGCAACTACCGATTCTGTTTTCTGGGTGTACCAAAGAGCAGTGGTAAGCAATGTCAAATCTATATAAATAAAACTCTATAGTTAACGTAACGTTTAGTTTAAAAAAAATTAAATTTTTTTTGATAATCAATCTTATTGGAACATATAAAAAACAGTGTTCCTAAATTGTACACTAATACAAAAAATAATCCAAATGATAATCGAGCTGTTCCTAAAGCGTACACAGTAAAACATATTTCTCTATTTTTTTCAAATAAATAGATTTGTTGCAAATTTTAAAAGCTGTCAATTAAAAACTAATTGAATCAATTAAATATTTGCTCAAATACGGAACTTGCTTCACATTTGTTGGTTTTTTTTTTGTAATATTTATGTATGTAGTTGTTTTTTATAAACATTTGTGTATTAGTAACAAATATTTTAATCTCATTTTTACTAGATTTTTATTAATTCTCATTAGGTTTATTACTTTATTAAGTTAAATAATTTAATTTCAGTGGTTTAAATGTTAATATTAATTTATTCTAAAACATTATAATAAAATTGAAAATGTAATTTTTGAAGTTAAATTTTTTTTAATAATATTGTAACCATTTTTTAAACAAAAAAAAAATGATAAAAATAAATTAAAAATTATTTAAAAAAAATCCTATGGTTTAAACTTTAAAATTAAAATTAAAATTTAAAATTAAAAACAAATAATTTCTGTGTGAATTTGTTCACATAAGTATATTTAAATCTTCTAACTAAATGAGAATTTCATACCAGTTGATATTCAATGTTGACATTTGCTATAAAATACATTTGTTATGGCAACAACACTTCTATGAAAAAAAAACAGTTGGTATGGCAACATCAATTTTTTTTGTCTTTGTTTTTTTGGGAAGATATACGATATTGAAAAATAATTCAAATTTCTAATTGAATTAGCAATTTTCGTTATTGGCGGAATTTCATTAATTAAAGTTATTGAATAGGTGGTTTTCGTGTTTGAAATAGTTTGAAATGGTTTGTTATTTTGTGTGTGTAAAAAGTAACCTTAAATCTTTAATTTAAAATTTTGATCAAAAATAGTGAAAACGTCATTATTTTCCACATGGACGATTAGTCATATATAATCCTAGATGTCAATAAATGGCAGGGAAAGCACTTTTTTGAGGCAAATAACTTTACTGATGATAAAATTTAAACTTTGGAACAAACAAATATTCAAATATTCAAATATCCAAAAGTCCAATCATTAATTTTGAAAAGGAGCTTCAACACTGAAATTTTAAATAGCTAAATTGATAGAATTTTGTACTAATGATGGATTTCATTAATACAATGAATGTACTAATGATGTATTTCACTAATACATTACAGTTTTTCATTAAAAAGTCCCCAAAGAAAGTTTCATTTAATTAATGAAATATTTTCATTAAATTAATTAAAATGGAAAAAATAAATATTTTCCTTGTTTCATTTTTATTTAGATTTTTATATTATTCTTATTCTTATTTAACTTTTCTACTTTTTTCTTTTTGACATCTCCCTGAATGCGACTTGAACCCGCAACTATGGTTGGTGCAACAATATGTAAACAGTACCGCGATACCGATTGACCTAAATAACCAAACCCAAATGATGTGTTTATTTAGACTTTTGTAATAAAATAGCTTTTTCCAATAGTTGAAGCTCCGCCTATTGAAATCTGATGGAACTAAATGTTTGGTGCACCAAAAATATGTATAATGATTGCCTATTTTAAGGAGCAACCAAAAACATTTTATGAAAAGTTCATTTAGTTAATGAATTTTCCATTAATGTAATGATAATTATTCATTAAATCAATGAATCCAAACTAATGAAAGATATTCAATAATAGTATGAACGAAAATTATATTATAATATGATCAAAGTACCTCCAAAATACCTTAAAATTGGATGCATTAAAAAAATTTTTTTTATACATTGAATTCATTTAGTGCATTGGTTTTTAAAAAGGTAAAATTTAGTATGAAAGTGAAAATTATTCAAGTACGAGGCCATAACAAATAATTTATAAAGTTTCTGTTTTCAAATAAAACAAAACAAGTGTAAAAATAAAAAGGAGAATAAAAACAAAAAGCGTGTATTGTATATCTACCAAAGGTAGAGCTTGCACATAACAGACAAGTTTTCAATTTATTTTTGATCAGTGGTGGTAATCCTTAACTTCTTGCTCATATATTAGTTCTCATTTAGTGCGATAACTAGGACATATGAATGATTGATGTTTGCATGAGGTTGCCACTTCTTTCATAACGTGTTCTGAAGAGGGGAACCTGGAAAAATTCCCGAAATATGCCTATCAACCCATTCCTGAAAATGGTCAATTAATAATGAAAATGATCTTTAGATTAGTTGTTAGGACAATATCCTAATAAAGAATTTTGGAGTATGGCCACGAACTTGAATAATTTCCACTTTTCATTGCACAATTAAATGTCAAAAAAAAATAATTTTTATTTTCAATAAAAATTATATCAAACAGGTAAAACTTACTTAAAGTAGAAAAGTTAGAAAAAACTTTAGCGATTTCCGTTTTGTTGCAATTTCATTCCGCAAACGTTATTTCCATAAAAACTAAAATTTTTTCAATAATTTTTTAAAAAGCCAAAGCTTTAGTACCACAAGCATCGGAAAATAACATAAAACTGCTTGGTACCACATCCACAATTTTATATTCCATCGCTGATTATAATAATATTAAGTTGAAAGCACCCAAAAAAAAAAATAAGGCACACGAACGTTTTATTTGCCAATTCATTTTATGTTTTCTCATTTTCATCTGCTGCTTTTGTTACGATCGCCTCATCTATTATATATTTCAGACTTTTTGCAGAGGAGGATATAAATTTTTCATTACTCGTTTAGCCAAAATTAAAAGAAAACAAAAATGCAATTAATAATTAAGTTGAATTAACTTGACACAAATTTTACATGACGATTAGCAGGTGCTGTATAGAATTTATTCAATCGTTTAATACAAATTTTTTTTAGAAAATTAAAAAAATTATATTAATATTACTAACACTCGGAAACATTAGATGCGTCTTTAGAAACCCATTTTTTTGCTACAAAATTGTCAACAGTTCCACTTAATAGAGAACATACGTTTTCCTTAATCGCTATTACGAGAAAAAAATGCGCCGTTTCGGTTATCCGTCACAGTATTTTTGATTAAACGTAATTCTTTTAAAGTATTTTCAGAAAGAAAACCAAAGTTAGTATTTATTTTGGATTAATATTGGATTTTTTGAGTTTTCCAGCAAGAAGAAATGAGTAAAAATTTCTGATCACCCAATAACCAAAAATATAGGGATTATATAAAAACTAAAATATGTGTGTTGGAAAGCTTATTTCTAATTAGTTTGTTTAATAACTTTTAAATTATTAGGTACTGCCTATTAACTGTAATTATTCAAAAATTATATATTTTTTTTTTTTTGGAATCACCGTTTTTTCAATTTTCTCGTCGCAAAAAATGGTATATTTCCAAATTTACCATTGCTTTGGACATATAAGCTGTTGAATATTACAATAGAGATGCGGATTTACTGTATTTAATAATGAAATGTATCTGCGTTACTTATAAAGGGTGATTTTTTTAGCAACTTTCTTTTTGGCAACACTATTTTTGGCAGCTCAGCTGTTTTCGTGTAACATGTTACTGTTAAACATATTCAGTTTGGTCTTTAATTTAACGATAAATCGACTTACAAATGAACAACGCTTGCAGATTATTGAATTGTATTATCATTTCTTTTAATTTATGGTCAGTTTGGGCGACCTTCTGAGGCGGCTATTCGGAAGCAAAATTGGTGTAAAGAGCAGCCAAAAGCATTGCCAGAACTGCCAATGCATCCCGAAAAATGCACTGTTTTCAAAGACGACGAAGGCAGGACCGTTACTGTGAATGGCAAGCGCTACCGTACGATGATTACAAATTTTTTTTGGCCCAAAATGGAAGAGCTGGACTTGGGTGTCATATGGTTTCAACAAGACGGTGCCACATGCCACACAGATCGTGCGATTTAACACCTTTAGACTATTTTTTGTAGGGCTATGTCAAGGCTCATGTCTATAGGGACAAGCCTGCAAAGGTTGACGCACTGGAAGCCAATATTGAAGAATTTATTCGTGGGATACCGGCCGATATGTTGAAGAGAGTATGCCAAATTGGACCCAAAGTATGAACCATTTGAGGTGTAGCCGCGGTCAACATTTACATGAAATCATCTTTAAACATTGAAGTATATAGATCGTTTTATCGACACAAATAAAGATGTCATGCGTTTCTGGAAATTTTATGTGTTTTTTTTTTATCACTCCCGAACGCTCTTAAAAAATCAACCTTTATCAGGCAATGCATTCATTCAAATTATTCGTCACATATATATATGGAAGTAAAGGGTTAATCAAAAGCAACACAATAAAATTTGAGAAATCTGTGGAAATTGTAAAAAAAAAAATATTCAAAAATCAAGGGAAGAAATTTAAAAGTTCTAATTAAAAACGTGGTATTAAAAATATAATTTTAAGTCATAATCGAATGATTTTTGTTCGATTACGATTATGGTTAAACGACGCGATTAATCGCGATTTTGATTAAAATTATAATCGCTTTGCAGTCTCTAGTGTGAATGTAATATTACAAACTTTTCAATGTTTTTTTTTATAGTTTTTTAACATTTTTCTTTAAACCTTTCAACTTCAATTTTTTCTTCTAACAGAGTTGTATTTTAATGCTGATTATGTTAGTGAAGTCGCATTTCTCTATTTTGTTTCTGTCCAAAATACAACTCTGAAAATATCGATTAGTATCAAGTACATTAAAAAAATAAATAATATTCGATACCCACTTCCCACATTCCTTTAGCAGCACTAGAATGGACGATATATAAATTTAACTAAATTATATAGCGAAATATTTTAAATGTAATTGAAATAATTCGCGAATTTTAAAAAAAATTGAAAATAACTTAAAAATAATCTCGATGTATATAAAAACAAAAAACTAATATAACTGTAAAAAATATTACTTGAGCCAGAGTACAAACTAAAATTTTTTTATATAAATAGAACATTTTTGGTCTTCAAAGTTTAGTAACGTCATGATGCTTGTTAGGAAAAGACCTAACCACTTGCTTGATTACTAAGAAGACAAGAATGGAGCAAAATTGATTATTAATAGGTTTTTTGTTAAAGTTCTGTCTATTATGGAGGCTCTAACTTTTCTAAAACTTCGGGTTCTGATGAGATCTTTAGCCAGATCGAAATACTAGTATCAACCTAGCTAATATGTTTGATTTGCTTTATTTTTGTAAATATACGGATGTTGAAAGCTCGTTATAAATTGAAAATAGCATATAAATAATCTCGATGTATATAAAAACAAAAAACTAATATAACTGTAAAGAATATTACTTGAGCCAGAGTACAAACTAAAATTTTTTTATATAAATAGAACATTTTTGTTAGAAAGTGTTTTGCAACCGTCAGACAATGACAATCGTAATTAATTTTTTATATATTAATTACTGTAGAATATTGGTCTTCAAAGTTTAGTAACGTCATGATGCTTGTTAGGAAAAGACCTAACCACGTGTTTGATTACTAAGAAGACAAGAATGGAGCAAAATTGATTATTAATAGGTTTTTTGTTAAAGTTCTGCCTATTATGGAGGCTCTAACTTTTCTAAAACTTCGGGTTCTGATGAGATCTTTAGCCATATCGAAATACTAGTATCAACCTAGCTAATATGTTTGATTTGCTTTATTTTTGTAAATATACGGATGTTGAAAGCTCGTTATAAATTGAAAATAACATATAAATAATCTCGATGTATATAAAAACAAAAAACTAATATAACTGTAAAGAATATTACTTGAGCCAGAGTACAAACTAAAATTTTTTTATATAAATAGAACATTTTTGGTCTTCAAAGTTTAGTAACGTCATGATGCTTGTTAGGAAAAGACCTAACCACGTGTTTGATTACTAAGAAGACAAGAATGGAGCAAAATTGATTATTAATAGGTTTTTTGTTAAAGTTCTGTCTATTATGGAGGCTCTAACTTTTCTAAAACTTCGGGTTCTGATGAGATCTTTAGCCAGATCGAAATACTAGTATCAACCTAGCTAATATGTTTGATTTGCTTTATTTTTGTAAATATACGGAGATTGAAAGCTCGTTATAAATTGAAAATAACATAAAAATAATCTCGATGTATATAAAACAAAAAACTAATATAACTGTGAAAATCTTTTCTGTTTCTAAAGTAATACCGCTTAATCTTTACGTTTTGTAAAAAGTAAAATTTACCTTTGTGAAAAGTATAATTTAATTTAAATATCTTCTTCACTAAGAGAATTATCTGCATGATATTAATTAATTTTTATATTAGATCTATGAATTGTTACTGGAACTCGTCCATTGAAACTTATCATTAAATTTTATGAAAAATTTCATATTATTTATATGTCTAATGAAAAAGTTTCACTAAAACTATGAAGCTATTTCATAAAGTTAATAAATTTCATTAAAACTCGTCCAACGAATTCTCTCTGTGTTTAGTGAGAAAAATAATAACAAAATCAAAATCAGTTTTTTTGAAAAACCATACATTCAGGGAACTTCTGGTGTAAATATGTGTAGTTGTTCTAGTTGTAATAAAGTTATCTTTGTTTGTAAGTAAAAAAAAAACAGTAATTTGTAGAATAAATGTAATTTTTGACTACATATGCAACTCATTTCAAAAAACAAACCTCATGAAATTACTGTATTATAATTTTACATTCATTTTATTCAGTAGTTTTTTTTGCATATGTGGTTAATTTTTACTACAATTGTGGTTAATTTTTTAAACATTAAAAACCAAATGACAATGTTAATTGCATTTACTGAAATGTAAGTCGTCATTTCTTTAAGTGAAATTTCATTGGTTTTTAGTTACATTTGTCTTTACCTACATAGTATTCTAAGTGTAGTTATTGACATAAGCAAAAAAGTCTCGCTTCATCCCTCTTAACTGTCTACTGAGTATAGTTGCCACAATTATGTAGAATAAAAACACAACTTTAGGTGCTTCTCTTTAATTTACAGCATTTTTTAAGGTCGACTTCTATGGAAATATGTGATTTTTTTAATTTTTTTCTTTATATGATAGAAAAAATAGTTCACACCAAGTTATGATACTGAACTAAAAACAAATCATAAAATTTCGTTTATGCGTAATACTAAGTGATAGCGAATACCAAAAGAATTCGTAAAAACAATGCTTTGAGTAAAATCACTACAAGTTGCTTAAAACCGCTCTAATTTTAGGAGGAACTGAACTATTTTTATAATATTTTGGATATGTTTTATTTAAGTGTTACCATTATATTTTTCATTCTTATTAATACCAAACAATAGTAAGCAATTTTTCCGAAAAAATTAGTTTTTCTTAAAATTCCTAAAATAAATATTATAAAGCAAACTTTGTTTAAAAAGCCGACTTTCATTAAAAAATTGATTTATAAATAGCACTTCATTAATATGTTTAAAAGGTCATTAAAGTTGTTCACAAGGGGTGTACTAAATGTTGCATGTCGTCACCTAAAATGCAAAAGGGAATAATTAACAAAGTTTTTATTGATGATTATTATCCATTTGGCTAAACTACATGCCTATACAAAATTTTTAACTTATACGATGAAAAAAAGACGTTTTTTAAATAAAGTTCGAATCTTATATGTTTTTGTTTTCGCAGATTTTGCAGGACATATAAAATATGTATTATTAACTGAAAGGATATACTTGACGTATCCTTGCATCGAATTGAATTAAATTCCGCACACACATTGACTGCTACATACTAAATATATTTACTTATTTTTGCTAGTTTTCAATAATTTTTGGATCTTTTGTAAAAAGAGCTTTTAATTATGTTCTAGGATATATTGGAGGTGATCGTGTCCCTGCTTAGAATCAAATAAAAATAAGAACACTTGTTTTCAGTCAACAACAACAATTTTAAAACAATTTTTTTAGATTGTATGTAATTTTTATGATCAAATATATTCTGAAGCTATCCGTATCCTAGCTCGAAAATCAACGAAATAAGAAACATAACAATTTTCGTCGGTTTCCAATAATATCTGTAGCTTTTATTTTTCACTTTCATGATATATGACAGATATGCGTGACAACACTGTGCATCGTTATAACTTCTTATTAAAGCGATTTACATATAATTTAGCATACGTGACGTATGAGCGTTATTAATTCAAGTGTTAGATAATAACACTCATACGTCACATATGACCATTTTAATGCTAATAAGATGCATCTTGTGCTATCATCGTGAAAAAATAATGATATAAGTATATGTACATAGAACTTTTAAACTACTAAACCGGTCCGTATGAATAAAATTGGAAATTGTAAAGGAGATGTTATTTTTTTTTTCAAAATATTGTCATTGGGTAACCCTGTTGTAGTACAAGATGTACTTACAGGAAGTGAAAGGTGATTATCTACGCACAGAGACAAATTTCGTCATTTGCCAAATGAAATTCAGTTGCTGCAACAGAAATCGGTGGGTTCAACTAAATATTCGTTATTACAACACAATTTGGTTAATATATTTCAATTCGGTTTGTACTAGACTTGAGCAAATTTTAAATTTATTCAATGCGCTCGTTTTTTCGAACTTTCAATATTTGCATATATTTAGTTAGAATATTGTTCTACCTAAAGTCCAAAAATCTAATATGATATTGTTTTATTAGATTCTATTTGTTGCTTTACAAAAAGTTTGACCATTTTCATGATAGTTTCAATAGTTTCATTGGCATCACCTAAATCTTTAGTTGTCTGCAATAGTTAAGACAATTATCATTTTCTATTGCAGACAACTGAAGATTTGGGTGATGCGTATGAAACAATTTTATTGTCTATTTATTTTGTTTTAAGTCTATGGAATTGCATCCTTACATACTATAATAATATATAATAATAAAAGTATAATAATAATAAATTTAATTCTGAGTATTTAAAAACAAAATTATATTACGCTTCATAAGACTAATGTTGGCAGAATATTCAAAAAAATCGTACATCTCAATCAACTGCAGACATAGTCTTCTATAAGGATCGGCATTAGCGTAGTTCGTTTGTACAGCTCGAATTTATATTGGGGTATGATATTGCCCACAGAAAGTCAGAGGTAGTATTTCCCTTGAGCAGATTGGCTAAGAATACAACATTAAGCATTATTCTACGGCTTTTAAGTGTTGGCAGTTTAATTATTGACAATCTAATGGTGTATGACGGAAGATCTTCAACACGATTAGGAAAATAGCTCCTTAAGCAAAACAGAAGAAATTGTTTTTGAATGCGTCTGTTGTAAATTTCAGCGTCAGGATCCCAGATAATCGATCCGTATTCCAAAATTGGTCTAACTAGAGTTGTATATAATTGTTTTGTTATATTTAGATCAACAAACTCTTTCGCCCATCGTTTAATAAAAGCAAGCAGGCCACAAGCTTTATATGTCATAAAGTTTAGTTTAGGATCAACCTAAATACTATGAACAAGGTCATACTTTTTTGAAAAGCAACAAATAAAATCTAATATGACAATATCATATTCGATTTTTGGACTCAAGTTAGAACAATATTCTAACTAAATATATAAAATGATATTTTTCATAAAATTCTATGAATACTTAGATCAGTTTAATTAAAAGTATCAATTAACAAGTTCCAATGATAAGGTGTGCGTTCGAAAAAATGTTTATATAGAAAGAAATTAATAAAAAGTAAAACACAAAATGTATGGCCCTTAAAACCTTTTCTTATTAATAAAAAAGATATTCTAGTTTACAGTCCAAACAAAATCTGTTTTATTCTCCCTTTATAAATGTATTCAACTTTTCGGGAAAACGTTTCATTAAGGACTTTAAAGTACTGTCTGTAACCTTCTCGGATAAGGTTTTACATCTCTGCTTAAAATCGTACATGCCATGTCACACTCTTTTTGTGGCCTTTAATTCACTTCTAGCAAGATCCCAATATCTTTCAACTGGTCTTAACTCCAATATGTGGGATATTCCTACCTTTTTACAAAAACAATGTTATTTGCTTTATACCACTCAAGGGTTCTCTTGCTGTGGATGCCAAGTCATGCCAAAAGTATGTAGACATACTGAGTTGGCGTAAAAGTGGAAGTAGACTTTTTTGCAAACATTCTTTTATATAAATTTCGATTTTATTGTTCCTGTTGTTGCTGATAACTTGCTCCTTTTTCCGCAACTGCATATTGCTTGTCATACCAGGAACTTTTTTGGGAATATTTTTATCATGGCGACCTCGTTTTCTTCCTGAGCCAGATTTTCTCTCAATGGTCAAGTCTCCCTTAAACCGTTGTATTGCTCTTGAAGCAGTCTGACGACTAACTTTTCTTTCCGTGGCTAATATTTGATGTATCCACGAAAGATTTTATTGAAAATATTTAATTATTTGCAAAACAAACTTTTTTCCATCACTCATTTTGTAAAAAATCGTAAAGACAAATTTTAGAGTGTCATTAATTAATTTACCGACATATTTTTAAATGGTTATAAGAGAAAAGGCATGTTAACATTTTTTCGAGCGTACAACTTACTGCATTGCTTCTGTGCAAAAATTCGTTATATCATGCAGAGAATTCTCTCAGTAGCTATTTACATATAATTTACCATACGTGACGTATGAGTGTTATTAATTCATGTCTTAAATAATAACGATCATACGTTACATGGACAATTTAATGATAAACAAGAGGGACTCAACTCAAAATTTTTAATTTTTCAGAAATCGAAAAAAAATATTTGCAACTTTATACCAATTGGAACATAAAGAAAGACAGTTAACAACAACAAAATACACTGATATATTTTTTATAGATAAACAAGTGTGTTGTGTATAGTTTAAGCATATAAACCCGAAAAATTAAAATTTTGAGTTAAGTCACTTTTGAACTAGGTGTGCGATTTTAATCAAATGAATTTAAAAAATTTAACCTAGGCAAATTTTAATTAATTTAAACAAAATTCACTCCTTTTAACCTCTGCAGTCTATTTGCTTTAACTAACAACTAAAAAAAAAAATTGTGAAATTTTATAGCATTCGCATACGACAATTTCAATTTGTCAACGATTTAATAAAATGTATATTTAATTAAATGTTATAGTAAAAAAATCACCATTTAAATTATACAACAATTTTCATATTGCTTTAATATCATTTCTAATTAGTTGATATATGTTATTTATTTGTTTTTTATTTTTTTTCTTATTTTAGCATTATTTCGTTTTTCAGACATAAAATTATTATAACTCAAAAGATTCGCCTTGAAATTGTCATAAAGGATTATCGTAAAGTTGTTTTCTAACAAAAATGTTTGTTTCTTTTTTTTTTCTTTGTTGGAATAATTTTAAAACTGACGTCAACTTTCGTTAAAATGTATGCAATTTTCACTTTCATTGCGAGTCAATGTATGAAAATATATATTTTATAAACATTTTAATACAACGCACAAAAAATAATGGGGAGCCATAAAAAATGTTTTGTATATTATGACAATATCAACATCTGGTAAGTGCAAAGTAATGACCATTTAATGCTTCAGAAAGTAAATAAGGAATTCAATGACTGAATTTTTTTTTTTTTAGCATTTTAACAATATATCCGTAAAATCAAACATTTAATTCATCGTGGATTGTGCAATACTTTGAAAAACAGACATCATATATGGTCTAAACTAGTTTTTTAAAAGGTTTAAAATTTAAAAAAAAAAACATGTTTTAAAATTTGTGATATAGGTCTATAAATCGATTAAAATTGAACAGTCGATCCATTTTAAGTGTTTTAATGTAAACAAATCAGAGTTACTACTCTCAAACAGAAAATTTAGTATAGAAATTAGTTAAACGTTTTATGTATATCCCAATTTACAGTTCTTGTGCTAATTTTTCGTACAAAATAATTTTTTAGTAAACATTTTGTCTATTCTATATTGATGATTAAAGTCAAATATTTTATGGAATTTTTAAACCCGTGAAATTTTTACTATTTTTTTTTTTTTCATAAACTCAACGAAAAAAATTTGTACAGAAGTCTGTCAAACGGGTTCCAATTCAGTTGAACTAATTTTTCCTATTGCTAACATTTATATTAGTGATTTAGCTTATGGTTTTAGTTATCTCATTTTACCACAAGAACAAATTTTATTCGTATTTGAACAAAATTTTCAAGCTAATATAAATTATCAAATTTACAAATTTTTCAATGAATTTAAACCACAATATTTTCGACCCCTTATTTTGTTGTGTCTCCCTATCAGTCTCAGTCTTGTAGATGCGGTATTATATCATAAAATAGGATATAACTGGGAGGAAACTAACTAAATTTGTTCTTGTGATAAAAATAGAGTAAATTGGACAAAAAATCGTTACTCCTTATAAATAAATTAGTAATTGACCACTTTCAGGAATGTGTTGATAGTTCTATTTCGGGAATTTTCTAGGTTCCCATCATCAGCACACGTTTTGAAAGAAGTGACAATCCCATGGAAAACATCAAACATTCATATAAATTAGTTTTCTCATTAAATGAGAACTAATATATGAGCTCGAAGTTAAAGATTATCACCATTGAGCAAAAATAAATTGAAAACTTGTTTGTTACGTGCACCCTCTGTCTTTGGTAGATATATAATACATGCTTTTTGTTTTTTTCCTGCTTTTTATTTTGACACTTGTTTTGTTTTGTTTAAAAACAAGATGTAAAGGGGGAGTAAACAAGACCGTACTTTGCCTTTTATACACGTTTGATGTTTTGCATGGGATTGTCACTGCTTTCAAAACGTGTTCTGATGATGGGAACCTAGAAAATTCCCGAAATAGATCTATCACCACATTCCTGAAAGTGGTCAATTAATAAATTTGAAGACAAATACTCTATAGATTATTTGTTAGGACAATATCCTAATAACTTGAATAATTTTTATTTTTATTGCACAATTAAAGGTCAAAAAAAACAGTTTTTATTTTTTATAAAAATTATATCAAACTTGTCCTTTAGAAATGTTATGTCGCAAACCCGATGCATCAAATTTGACTGATTTTGTTGAACTGTTTAACGTTCAAGTATTTTTGTGATTCAAAAAATTTATTTTAAGTGACTTTAAAATATGTGTTTTGTTAGACAATTATTGATGGCTAAAGATAAAAAGTATGTGTAAGTATGTAAAGTATAATGCGTTGAATTTAATCGAGGGGGGTGTCTGAGCTGTTTTTACGATATTCCTAATTATTCGGGTTTTATGCAACTCTCCCGAAGAGATTTTTCACCTATATTCTAAATATATCAAATAAATGGCAACTTTAAGATACAACATGTGCAAATTTGGGTATAAAAATAATTATTTTATTGAGCATTGTCTATTGGTTTGAATTTTGGGAATTTTAGACATGTTTCCATACAAAAATGTAACCATTTCTTAATCCACTTTTTATCTCTTAAATATGAGATTAGGTCGCTAAAAAATACGTGTCGTTTATTTGTTTCTCCTTTTTCACATATCCCAATTTCATTAGGATCGGATAGAATATTCTGGAGCTTCTTCTTAGATTTTATGTTTAAAGGTGTTCATTTTGACATTAGTCGTTACAAAAAAGCAATATATGTACAATATAATGTCCCGAACTCAGCGACTTTTGGAATTCTGCTTCGCGTTAGGACTCAAACGACGCGTAATTAAAAATTAATTACAGAAAAAAAAAATGTTTTTGAGTGTCATCTTCCGTCACATACCAGCGTTTGAAGTTGGCGATCGCAGTATATTTTGTCCAAAACAAAAATTCGAATTTTTTCGCAAAATTTGTGTCAAAAGTTGCGCAATGTGGAGTAGGTTAAGGAAAGAAGACTACTAAAATTGTTGTAGAGTAATTTTGGTCCAGCACAGCATTTCAAAATTTGAACCAAATATTTTTTTTTTCTTTTTGATGAAAATCCGTTGCTCGTTGTTAAGTATTTCATATAAGTTAAGAAAAATAATTATAAAAAATTTTTGGATGGTATCTTTCATCCATGTAGGAACAAGCGTCTTAAGTTGACTATCGTAGTGTACTTTGTTAACAAATTAAATTTTTTCACAAAATTGGTGTCAAAAGTTGCGTAATGTGAAGTAGATAACGGAAGAAATATTTTTTAAATTTCCGTAGAATAATTTTGGTCCACCACAGCATTTAAAAGTTGGAAACTTTTTTCAAAATTCGTTGAAACTAGGGATGCCAATCGAATGAAACTATAGGAAATTCTAAACAACATTTAACAGATTTTCATTAAAAAAGTGACTAGTTTCAACTTTTAAATGGTGTGGTGGACCAAAATGACTACACGGAAATTTAAGAAATATTTTCTTCGAAACTTTTTTTTTGTACAAATTAAACTACGATTGCCAAATTCAAATGCTGGTAGGGGATGGAAGATGACCTCAAAATTTTTTTTTATTTTCCCATAATTTGCTCTTTAATACGCGTCGTTTTAGACCTAACGTGAAAAAATTCATAATTCGGGACATCGTTATGTACAAACTATTCATAAGGGATATATGGTCGCGATATTTGTTAACAGTCAGAAAAAACACAACTCCGAAAAAACGGAGTTTGGTGTATCTCGTAGACTAACAAAGCTAGAATCTCGAAATTTGGCACGTAGCTTTATCTAATGACCAAAAACCAACCAAATCATTTTTTTTTGTTATTTGAAAGTTTAAGTGGTAAAAATGAGCATAGAAGTTCCAAAAATTCGGACTCATTTTTTTGGCGGGTAGGAGGAGAAAGTAAAAATGTGTAAGTCTTTTTCTTTCTAATTTAAGAGCCCCCAAACAACAACCAGGAGTCAAAATATAAATATATATACAAACAAAAAGGCGTTAGTGACAGGGTTAAAAATTGACCAAGTGTATTCTATGGTCAAAGTTAGTGCACATTTGATATATTTTGAATTTCTATGTTTTTGCCGCTACCCTGCTTACTACTAGATTATACTACTATTAAATTTGTTTTAAAATTTAAATATTGTACTTACCTTGATATCTCTTGGATAATATGGTTTTCCATTATGAAGCCAATAAATATCTGGGCGTGGTATGCCACCAATTAAAGCTTCTAATTTAATCTTTTGACCCACTCGAGCCATAGCATTAGTTAAGGGAATCTTAAAATGTGGCATTTCCGTAGGTTCCAAAGCTAAGAGAAAGAAATTTTTAAATAAATTTTTATCCAAACCATCAGAAAAAGGATTTTAAACTTACGTTCTACTATTAAACTGGCAGAACAATGTTCAATGCCAGCGGGATTAGATGCACTACACGTGTAAACAGCATCATCTTCTAAAAAGACTTCTTCAAAGCGTAATTTTGCTTCACCATTATTATAACTGATTACATAGTCTGGGCTGTCATCAATGCATTTATCATTTTTATACCACTGCACAGTGGGCAAAGGACTACCAGTGACCACACAAGAGAATTCATAAGAAGTTCCCTCCTTAGCCTTGCCACTTTGTAAGAAACGTACAATACGCGGTGCTATCATCTGAACATCGGCAGCATTTTCCCGTACCGACAGTGAGGCAGAGGTCTCAGCATTGCCCACTAAATTTGAGGCGCGACAGGTGAATCTGGCCGAATCGGCGGTAAAAGTTTCTTCAATTACCAATTTACAAATGCCCTTATTAAATGTAGTCTTGTAATCTAAATTATTTTGTATCGAAATCCCATCTTTAAACCATTCTACTGATGGCTCCGGATTACCAGTAACTTCACATTCAAATGTGAATTTATCATTTTCACGTGTAACCGCATCTTTTAATTGTTTGATGAATTGTGGTGAAGAATATTTAATTTCGGTAAAGATTTGATTGATTTGTATATCTTTACGTATATTTTCAGTGACAATACGTTGATGATCAATTTGATCGCGTACAGTTTGTAAACGTAATTCTTCTTCGTGTTTAGTTTGATCGCGTACAGTTTGTAAACGTAATTCTTCTTCACGTTTAGTTTGTTCTCTTAAGGCTTGTAAACGTAATTCTTCTTCACGGTTAGTTTGCTCTCTCAAGGCTAGTAAACGTAATTCTTCTTCGCGTTTGGTTTGATCGCGTGCAGTTTGTAAACGTAATTCTTCTTCACGTTTAGTTTGTTCTCTTAAGGCTTGTAAACGTAATTCTTCTTCACGGTTAGTTTGTTCTCTCAAGGCTAGTAAACGTAATTCTTCTTCACGTTTTGTTTGTTCACGGAAATTTTGTATACGTTGCTCTTCTTCGCGTAGGTTTTGTTCACGCAAAGCCTGAAGACGTGCCTCTTCTTCGCGCAAAGATTTTAGGCGTGCTTGTTCTTCTTCACGTGCAGCTTGTTCACGAGCAAATTGTTCTCGAGCTGCTTGTTCGCGTACCGCCTGAAGGCGAGCTTCTTCTTCACGTATAGCTCTTAAACGAGCTTGTTCGTCTTCACGGGCTGCCTGTTCACGAGCTGCCTGTTCACGGGCTACTTGCTCACGTGCAGCTAATAAACGTTGTTCCTCCTCACGTATAGCTCTTTCACGTGCTGCCAACTCGAGTGCTAATTTTTCACGTTCAAAGTGTTCGCGTGCTGCTTGCTCTTTTATGGCTTGCAAACGCGCTTCTTCTTCGCGTACAGCTCTTTCACGAGCTTCCGCCTCCTGAGCCGCTTTTTCACGTTCAGCTTGTTCCCGTGCCTCACGTTCACGTTGTTCTCTAGCACGTTCTTCATTTTTCAAACGTTCTTGTACGATGGTAATATCTGACTTTAGTTTCATAAATGATTGAAATATGGTCATAACATCATTATATAATTGTGAGACTTTATTCATATCATGTGAACATCTTGAGGCATTGTCCAGTTTATCCCTTAAGGGCGCTTCACGTTCATTAACATAACGATCAATATCATTAACCAAATTGGCGGCTTCTACAGGATCTCGAATATAAGTGATTTTATTGGAAACACTATTGTAAAAGTAACTTATTTCATGATATTCAGCATCAATCTAGAAAGTAAAAAAAAATCGAAGAGAGATTGGATAAAATTAGTTTGATAACTTCTCACAGGTGGTCTATAATTAGGTATTGACAAAAAAAAACTCCACAAAAAGTGAAAAATTTTTTGTACGCAAATTTAAAAGTTATAACAACATAGGCCTACAAAATTTTAGGAAGAATTTCAGAATCCATAAAAAATTTTGTGAAAAAGTCATAACAGGCGATATTAAAACGTCTCAAACATAGCAAATAATTAGGATTTTCTAAACTTTATATTAAGATATCTGTTACAATAGAGAAATTCTGAGGTCAAATTCGGATTGAGCCTTTAGAAAAATATGTTTTAGTGTTAGGGCCTTTAGCTATCTAAAATTGTGTGTGTCATAATTAGGACAAGTTTTTTATGGCACTTGACACAATATGCTACTTTTGCCATTCTTTCAATTATTAACCCTAGAATGTTAACCTTATTTATGGTACATTTTTTTGAGCTTAAAAAATTAATCAAGAGCTCGACAGAAAACAAAAGTACTAACGATATTTTTTTGTAGCTCATAATTGTCTTTTAGAAATAGTAAAACAACTTTAAGTTGATAGCAAGATATCAGAGATAAACAAAATTTAAAAAAACGTATATAACCCTTAAAGACCTAGATTACTTTCCTAGGGTTAAGAAAAAATTCCATTTTTGCAAATACACGGTGGTGAAAAATAGTTTCGGATGGCTTTGTTTAACGATCGCTAAATTGGAAACAAAAGGACTTTCTAGAAACATTTCCAAAGTTTTTCGTGCCAATTTAAGCTTGGCCTAGCCATAAATTTTAAACTCTTTCTGCATATTTTTTTTTAAAAGTTTTTCTGAAATCGCAAAAATATAGTGCTTTCATACCGTATACTCGCTTTTAGTGGAGTATTTTTTTTCAATATATAATTTGTTGGAATCATATTTTTCCAATTACTGCAATTTATATTCGAATTCATATCCCGGCAAAACTTTGGTAATGGGTGCGATAAAGTAATGCATTACCGTGTAATGTATGCTCCTTACCTTTATCATTGTTATCCAACAAAAAGTAATGAGTTACCGATAATGTGTTACACAATGCATTACTTTGTAATGGACACTCCTTACCTTCAACATTATTTCGAAACATAAATTAATGAGTTACCAATAATTGTGTACTCATTACGGCGGGTCGATTTGTAGGGAGGCAAAAAAATCGCTCAACGTACAAAGAAAATCGTATTCTAGGGATCAAAATAAGAAACGTTGCCGAAGGAACCATACCTCTAAAACGAATTCTGATGTCCCGACTTTTGACCCGTAGGGTGAAATTTTGAAAAAGCCCAATTTGATATTTCAGAAAGTAGGAAGAATCTCTCCAAGAATATGGGAGCTACTTCTTCTCCGGGAGACGCGCTAGCAGATTAATGCATAAATCATCATTCTAAGTGACCGTTTAGGGGTTAAAATTTAAGTTCAAAGAGGGCCTTTTTAGCCGTGCTTTTATAGCAAAATGTACAAATCTCGGGATAGAGATATTTCAGAAAGTAGGAGGAGTCTTTCCAAGATTAGGGTCTCTATTTCTTCTCCTCTATTAAATTATATTCGATTGGGTTGAATTCGAATGGGGCACTCTAAATGGGTCAAAGTGGGATTTTTCAAAACTTCGGGACATCAGAATTCGTTTTAGAGGTATGATTCCTTCGCCAAAGTTTCTTATTTTGATCCCTAGAATACGATTTTCCTTGTACGTTGAGCGATTTTTAAATCGACCCGCCTTAGTACTAATGGATTACCTTGTAATGATACATCATTACCTTTTACATTATTTCGAAACATAAAATAATTTCTAACCGATCATCAATTACAGAATGCATGAACTATAAACCTAAAGTAGTATTACAAATATTTTTTGGAAAATCTATATTTAGACACAATACTTTGTGATTTTTTTGTAAGCATGAGGGTAAGGTATACATATATTTTTAATATCACAAACGGAAACTCGAAGCACAACAATTTATTTGCATTTTAAGCAACATATTATTATGTGTGACGTTAGCTCAGTGGGTAGAGTTCTCGCCTAACAACCAAGAGACCCCAAGTTCGAATCCTAGTGATACCACGTTATTTGTTTAATTAAAAAAAAGTTTGTAATAATTTTTATTATGAAAATCTATTTATAGACCATTGCTTTTTCGAATCCGGTAACCATATAAGTAATTTGATACATAACCCCATATTGAGTAATAAGTCCACACATTACTTTTAGTCTCATCGCCTGTAAAATTCAGCAGTGAAGTAAGGTGTATTGTAATGGGTGAAGCCCTATGGCAATACATTACTGTACCCATTATTTGGTAATGTGTGGTTTTGCTGGGATATTTTGGAATAAAACTTTAAGCAAAAAATAAACTTTTGACAAAAAAAAAAAATTTACCAAAAAAAAAAACAAAAAATTATACTAAAGAAATGTTGAACACAAAAAAATATTAAAAAAAAAATTTACAAACCATAAAAAAAAAATTTCAACAGAAAAAAATTTTCAAGAAAAAAATTTTAAAGTCAAGATAAAATTTGAATTTTTTTAGAGGCGAAGGCTTAAAACTCGTCAAACATCCCATTGTCGATATATACACTTACCTTTTCAATAACTTCAAAGAATTCTGTAGCTTGATTTAATGAATTACGTTTGGTTTTAACTTGATCCTTAAATTGCTGCCATTTCTCACTAATTTTTCTTAATTCTTCTTGTACATATGATTGACTTTCTGGATTTGATATTAACAATTGTTGGGTGGTAGTTTCGGTGAATTTTTCAATACGTTTTTCGAGCAACTAAAAAAAAATAAAATTAAAAATAAAACATTTAAATACAAAACAAATTTAATTAAAAAAGTTTTTTTGGAACAAACAAAACATTCAAACATCATTTTAGTTTGTTTCACCACCCATTTAAGTCATTCTAATTAAAAATCATTTAAATCAAAATCTACAAAAAACAAAATCATTATTTTTTTTACAGCCACATACATTTTCCCCCATTAAATACAATTTCATTTTAAAATGTTAAAAAAAAAATAATAATTTTTAAAATACTGAAAATAAGTTCTCTAATTACAAATAGACGACAACTGTTGCTGTCATTTTGAAAATAAATGAATGCAAATTCTGCTCTCGGATTTATGAAAATATAATTCTCACAAGATTAGTGTAGTTTAGTTTTTTTTAATCTTTTCACCACTTTGGTTTGTTTTCCACAACAAAATGTAAAAAGAAAATCACTACATTAAGATTTGTTGGTCAATTCCAAAATGCATTTAACCATTAATTATATAAAAGCATAAAGCACCCACAAGTGTGTCGAAGTTTAGTGAAATATTTGTGATTTTGCATAGAAAGTGTTTAAGTGTTTGAGGAAAATGAATGGGATTATTTTAGTTTAATAAATATGCACATTTTGATATATGAAAAAGAGTAATTTCAAAAACTGTTGAAACTGATTTTAGATACGCCTTGTAATTCTCAAGGTTTTGTTGACTTAAGAAAAATTATGGACACACTGATAGAAATTTGTGCGTAGTATTAATGAATTCCTTCATTTTCATAAAAAAGTCCCCAAAGAAACGTTTTATGTGCGTTGTGGTGTAATGGTTAGCGCGTTGGACTGTTACACAGATGGTCCCGGGTTCGATTCCCGGTGACGACAACATCAATTAGAAAAAATAATATGTATGAGTTTTCTATCACTTATATGTATCGCTGCGCCCACCTTCGGTGTTCCCATAGCACTTAACCCCACCGAAGTAAAATAATGAATCAGGGGTATGAAACAAAAAGCTTCAATAAATTCGCCAACTCTACATCAGGTGGCGAGCAACAACTGTTCTAAGACTTATCATCTCGCGCAATTACAGTGCTGCCATGTTTGAAGCATTTCATCTTTCACCACCTTTCATCTCTCCACTATCCCGTTTCCAAAGAAAGCAACACAGTAATTAATAGGAAGAATTTCCTAAGTGTTTGCTTCTCTTTAAAAAAAAAAAAAAAAAAAAAAAAAAATCCTTCATTTTCATAAAAAAAAGTCACCAAAGAAACGTTTTATTGAGTCAATGAAAGGTGTTTCATTAACTCAATTTTAATGAATGGTTTCATTGACCCAATGAAAATTTTATAAAGTATATGAAATTTTTTTCATTAATCCTAGCCTACTCGTTATGAAAGTTTCATGTGTTTAATGAATAAAATTCATTGTTAGTATGAAATATTTTCGTTCATATTTAATAATTTGCACTTTTTATGATTATTTTAGCATAGCATTAATTTGGTGGTTATTGAGAAATTATTATTCGTTGATATTATTTACAAGTCTGGTCTTTATAGGATCTATAAAATACTTTTATAAAAAATGTTCGAAAGTAAACATCACAGGCTGTTCTGCAAAAGCGATGGCAGATTTTTATTAAACTCAGCCAGATTCAGCAAATTTTCGTTACTTGCAATAGGATGACATGTAAAAAAAAATCAAACAAACATAATAATTTCGAAAAGGTCAATGATAATGGGGAATGATATAAATATTTTTCTTGGCGGCGCAAAAATTGATATCGTTGATACGGTAAAAAATCTCGGTGTTACTTTCAACAAAAATCTAACCTGGTCGAATCATATTAACCAATCATGTGAGAGAATATACAGTATGTTACGAAGTCTGTGGGCCACTCAATATTTCACCTCGCCAAGAGTAAGATTACTTCTGGCAAAAAAATTTAAATTTGAAAAGTAGCTGATTAGATTTCAGATCGAAAATTTCAAATTTTGAAAATAAAATTTTTTTATCAATAAAAAAGAAATATTTTAATTATTGTACTTTTTTTAAATTATGTATATTAAGAACTTTAATGATTGAAAAAATCGTTTAAATATAATTAACAGGCATTAAAATATTTAAAGCTAAACTAAAAAAACAATTTTAGTTTATTTCTGTTTTTCTTTACATTCGATCTTTCTTTACATTTTTTATAATTTGTGTTAAAAGATGACATATTTTCTTATATATCGGTACAAAATATGTAATTTTTTATCGATCTGGCTTGGAATTCTGTAGAACGATCGACGATTATAGTCCACTTTTTGTAGTTCAATTACGACCATATCAGAAAAAAATGTTAAATATTGTTAACAATGTTGTTAAAAAACAAAAATTTATTATCGTTTAGCATAACGTTTTTGTGTAACATCGTCAAAATGATAACAATTTAGGTCTCGTTTTGAACAAAACTATATCGTTTTTCTTAGAGAATCTGTTCCCTGGAATTTAGTGACCAACTATTAAAATTCGTCAAAAACAGTTAGCTCTAGGCAAACTTAATAGAAAAAAAATTTATTTACATCAAACTTTTGGTTAATTCTGTTTAAAAGAAATTTTTCAGTTTTTTTTATTTTAAAATAATAGTACAAAAAAAAATATTTTTTTCTTATTACAAGTCAAAATTTTTATTGAAAAAAATTTTAAATTTTAAATTTTTCATTGATTTAATGATTTTTTTTATGAAATTATGAAAAAATCATAAAAAATGTTAATGGAAAAAATACCAATATTATTGAATTTTCATTCAGTTAATGAAATTTTTCATTAAACCAATGAATTGATTTTAATGAAATCGTTTCATTAATACTATGAAGAAAAATTCAATCAGTGCAGTGTTAGACTATACTTAATAATAGCGACTGAAAAAATTAAAATTTACTTCAAACTTACAAGGTACATTTAGAACATTTAGAACATTTTGAATTTTTGTTAAATCTATTATAAATCGGGTTTAAGGAGATAAAAAAGTTCAAAGATTTACTCAAAGATTTTAAGGAGAAAATCTTAAATCTGAAATTTGCAATATTCGAAACAGAAGAAAATAACAGACTGTCACAAAATGAGAAGAAATCGATATGGTTTGAACGGCGATATATATTTTTAATAGATTTTGTCTCACTGATTCCAAATCTGTTTTCAAAACGCGTTTGCAACTTTACTATCACTACAAATTGTGTAAGGAAAATCGAAAATGTAGTTTTTGAAATATTCGCTTTTTTAATTTTTGCAAACTTTCTGGAAAGAGACAGTTTAATTTTCGAACATGTACCTAAAACTAGAAAATTTAATGTTACATATGTGAAACAATTTTTAAAAAGCGAAAAAAAACCATAAAAGTTAAACTTAAAGTTGTTAAATATTAGGTATTTTTCTTCGTTTTGCTTAAAATGTCGAACTTTAAGATGCGATAGAACGTGAACTATACGGAACGTTGAATAACAATTAGCTCACTTTCAATGAAATCAGAGCACATCCATTCCAAAAACGACCAAATTGGCATCGAAATTTTTCGGAATGTCCCAGCAGTTTTCTTAATATTGTGAAGTGATGGAAAATATGGATGCTTGATTTGAAATCAGGGCATCTACGAGAATTAAAATCACATATCGGCATTGAAACCAAGGAAGCTTGTTAAGGTGTGTAATTCATTAAAAAATAAAATTCATAAGAAAAAGAATTCAGTTTTTTATTTCGAAAAATATTCTGGTATTTAAAACTAACGGTAATAAAGTAAAGGGATTATAAGGGTTACATCCACTTAGAAGGCCTAAAAAGATAGTTCTATAAATTTTTTTTTCCTGGAAAGACGTGTCAATATATTTATTACCGTCAAAATGTGGACAACTTTGAACTTTTTTTAATTTTTTTTTTTTTTTTTTTTTTTTTTGTTTTTAATAATGAACTATACACAATCTCCGGGGGGCGGGGGTCCTTTAAAAATTTGTTTTGCGATGAGCACGATATATCTAAACCGAATCATCGGAAATAGAAAAAGTAAACAGATTTCTTCAATGTAATAGATTATCTGTAAATTGATTGTCGAAATAAGCAAAATATTAATTTAAAAAAAATGCCCGCTTCTTAAATAAAAAAAAAAAAACGATTTTCGATACAAATTTTGGACTTAGAATGTTCACAAAATGGAAAATATATATCGGAGAGACAAAATCTATAATCAATATATGGCAAATATACATATAAATCTGTTGTGAAAATTTGAAACTGATCGGTACATTCGTTCCCTAGAAATCTTGTTCACCGACTTTGAAAACACAGATATAAAAAAAAACTTTAAACGTTTCAAAAGCTTTTTTCATATAGAGCATTTCCAATTCATTTCAACGACATATTTTTCGATAGTCTCCGATTTTGAAAATTTGGTGAAAATGTATAGAAGCGAAGGCATATTTCAAATACGAAGTTTTCAAATATCGAATAATTTGCGTTGGTCATAACTTTTTTTTGATGAAAGGTTTTGAAATTATTTTTTTTTCTATATTCCCTGCAGGAAGCTTGGGGTCAAGTGTCTCCAAGTCTCCACTTTTGTCTACTATTTTGTTGACTTTGTCAACTAAGCGTCTACACTTTTTACTTTATCAACACTAGTAAATTTTTGGCTCCAATGTCTACATATGCTCCCATTAGAACTAATTAGTCACTAGTGAAAATATGGTTCTTATGTCTACATCTGGTCCCATAAGAACTAACGAGTCACTAGTGAATCTTTGGTCCAATGTCTGCATATGGTCCCATAAGAACTACCTAGTCACTAGTGAATCTATGTTTCTAATCTCTACATATGGTGCCATAAGAACTACCTAGTCACTAGTGAATCTTTGGTTCCAATGTCTACATATGGTCCCATAAGAACTACCTATTCACTACCTAGTCAATAGTTCTAATGTCACTAGTGATTTTCAATGACACGTACATGTTAAATGTCTATAGCAAATTACATTGCCTGGGGAATATTTGGTTAGTAGTACTGGTGACACAGTCAATAGTGAATCAATACTTTTTCACTGTTGACATTTCCTGCAGGGTTAATATTGCCAATTTTGTGGTTCAGGAAATAATTTTTTATGATAAAAATGTTTTAAAATGTTTTTTTTTTATTAAAAAACATCCAAAATATTTAAAAAAAAGTCTATTAAAAAAAGTCTAAAATATTTTTTTAAAACAATAACTTTTTATTTTTTTATTTTCTAGAAATAACTACAGAGTGTTCTAAACACCCTGGAATCTCTACTTTTTTTTTAAATATGTGAAAAAAATGTTATTCTTTCATTATTTTAAACTAGTTTTGTCGTTTTTTTAAATATTTTACAAGACCAGAACTTTGAAATGATTACTTAACCCTTTCATCAAATGACAATATGCCACTTTATGCGCGTGTACTTCTTCACGTTTCGGGAATGATATATATATTTTTTTGATAATAAATATGTTTTGGTATATAGGTTATACTAATATAATGAAAAAAGTTAAAAATTATCCGTTCAACGTTGCCAAATATTCATTAGAAAAACACAAAAACAAAAGGACATTTTCTTAAAAAACTCAAAAAAATCGTACAGTCAATGGATTTTACAATTTTAAAAACTTTTATGGACAGTTTTGCTGTAGAAAAAATAAAAAATTTAAATCTAGCAAAAATCTTAACCTGTTTAGGACCCACAGAATGTCAAAATTTCAAATATAGTTCTAAATAGCTCCGCTAGGGGGCTAAAAAACCAAAAAATATACAAAAAAAAATTTAATTGTGCAATGAAAATGAAAATTATTCAAGTTCGAGGCCATACTCTATATTTCTATATTAAGTTATTGTCCTAACAAATAATCTATAGAGTTTTTGTTTTCAAATTTATTAATTGACCACTTTCAGGAATGTGTTTATAGATCTATTTCGGGAATTTTCTAGGTTGCCATCATAAGAACACGTTTTGAAAGCAGTAACAATTCCATGCAAAACATCAAGCATTCATGAAAACTAATTTTCTCACAAAAAAAAAAACAAAAAACGTGTATTGAATACCTACCAAAGGTAGACCTGACACACAAAAAACAAGTTTTCAATTTATTTTTTGATCAATGGTGATAATCTTAAACTTCGAGCTCATATATTAGTTCTCATGTAGTGAGTAAACTAGTTTATATGAATGTTTGATGTTTGGCATTGGATTGTTAACTCTTTCAAAACGTGTTCTGATGATGGGAACACAGAAATAGATCTATAAACACATTCCTAAAAGTGGCCAATTCATAAATTTGGAAACAAAAACTCTATAGATTATTTGTTAGGACAATATCCTAATATAGAGTATGGCCTCGAACTTGAATAATTTTCATTTTCATTAATAAAAATAAATTTTTTTTTTTCTAAGTGGATGTAACCCGTTAAGCTACATGCTATAATCATTGATTTATATGCAACTATTGCAATGCTCATATTGTACAGAATTTTGGTGTGACCCACGCAAGTTTAATGTAAAAACCTATATCATGGACATGTTTAAAAGATGAACTGACAATTTTTGGAATAAATCAAATAGTGAAATTGATTGACAGAATCATAAAAATTTATATGTATACAAAAACTATGTACATTAAGGTCGCATTTATATATTCATTTTATTTGCGGATCACATAATAAGTCATGCAGAGACATTTTAATAATATTTTGGATTTTTGTGATTTTTAAAATCAGTTTCTAATTCAACAATGATTGTCAGGCACAAAGTGTTTTATACAAATTTTACATAATAGTTGTTTTGCATTGAAAATCTAAGTTTTGTGAAATAAATGCCACTTTAATTCTTATACTACATAAATACATATTAATGGAATGTAGTGAATATATTTTAGAAATGCTGTTTTCTGACGTTTAATTTATACGATTTTGAACAATTCTAAAAAAATTGACATACGAATAAAAAAGTTTAATACAAAACATTTGCAAAAATTCAATACCAAACACACGTCAATATTGATGTCATGCTAAACAAAAATAATATCCCCAAAAAAACAATCACAATGACGACATATTACACCATTTCCACTAGTTGTTTAGAAAATAACAAATGTTATTTCAAATTTGCATTTGTTTTTCCAAAAATCTTAAATAAAATTTCAAAATTGCATTTGATTTTCAAAAAATTAAAAATGTAATTTAAAAATCAAATTCAAACGGTTATATTTGAAATTAAAACAAAATAGCGATTGAAATTCAAAAACCTCATTTGAAATTCAAAAAATATCATGCACAGACAGAATTTTCTTGGACGAGCTTTAATAAAATTTTTCACAAAACCAATGATGTTTTCTTCGCAAAATTAATGAAGAATTTCTTAAACTTTATGAAAATGCTGCATAGTTTGTATGAAATTATTTTTAATGAATTAGGCGTATGCAATTTTTAATAAATAAAGTGAAATTTTACATGAAATTTTATGAAAGTCTGCTTTAATGCAAAGAAAACTTTCAATGGACGAATTCCAGAGTCACTTGATGGACATAATGCAAAAATTCTTTGATATCATGCAGATAATTCTCTCAGTGTATGTTAACAAAACAACATTGGTTTAAAAAAAAGCAAATGTCAATCAAAAAAAAACACATTAAAAACTCAAAAAATATCGTTTGAAATTAAAAAAAAAATCCAAATATAATTTAAAAATACTATTTGAAATTTAATCAAATGTAATTAAAAATAATACCAATTGATATTGGAAACAAACAAAATCCGTAATAAAAAACACACAAAATACCAATTGCAATTCAAAAAGACCAAATGAAATTCAAAAAATACTAAATGAAATTTAAAAAAAACAATTAAAATTAAAAAATACTAAATGTAATTCAGAAAATACCAAATGTTATACAAACAAAAAATACCAAATGTAATCCAAAAAATACCAAATGTTATACAAACAAGAAATACCAAATGTAATTCAAAAAATATCAGTTGAAATTCTATTGATATTTTTTGAATTACATTTGTTATTTCATCAATAACATTTGGCATTCTTTAATAACATTTGCTAGTATTTGAATAACATTTGACATTTTTTGAAATTTATTTGGGATTTTTTATAATACATTTGGATTTATTTATTTTTTTTTTTGAATTTCAAATGGGATTTTTTGACTTTTTGGAATTGGTGTAGACAAAAATAGTTTGCATTGAACAAATCAATAAAACTGGACTACAAATTTACAAAATTACCAAAGAATAAATAAATTAATTGACAAATTATCTCTATACCTCCATTGTTTGTAGATAAATACCCCAACGTATTTCATGTTTGGTGGGTTTTAAAAATGTTGGCATTGAACTCTATTAAGTAATTGTAATTAAATTAATTTTAAAATTTTTAACTATTCCTACATAGCCAAACTATATTAACTCACCTCTATGGTACGTTCAAAATACTCAAATGCCAATGAGGTGGTTTTGGCTGCCGCCAAACTGTCAACACTTTGATTATTTATCTCTTGCAATTGTCGACTGACACTATCCAAACTGCGATTGATGTCCAAGACATCATGTTTAAATTGTTCCAATTTTTCCAAACGCTCCAATGATGACATTCTCTCACTATTCGATGATTCAAAATAGATGCGTAAATTTTCCAATAATTTCAATATACGATCAGTATCGATTTCTTTGGCACCCGGTGGCTCCAGGGCACGTACACGATCGATTAACAATTCCGATTGTGTTATTAATGATCTAAATTTATCCATGACCATATTACGGAATTTCTTATGTTCGTCTATACAGCGTTCGATTGCATCATTTGCATTCTCTTGCTGTTGTTGTTTGGCAAAATATTGATCGATTTCTTGTCGCATTATCGTTATATTCTCTAAAAATTGTAATACACTCTCCACCAATGTTTTATAGTCGTAGCGTATGCCATCTAATTTCGATTTTAGGGTTCTTAAATTACTAATAACTTGTTCGATTTTTTGCATCGATTCGGGATCTTTTGTCTGAATACCCAGTGTGGTATGGACACGATCTTGTATTTCATTTTGTGCTTGATCAATATCATTCAATACTAATTTCAATTTTTCTTGGGTGGTCGTGTACAGATATTTAGTATCAACAGATGGTGAAGTAAATATTGGATACAATTGTGTATCCACATGGGTTGTTTTTGAAGCGGTCTGTGAAAAAGAAAATATAAACAATTTTATTAACATGAAATTAAGGCATTTAATTTAAATTTAAATCGTAAATCATTTGGGTTTAAGAAAATGATAACGTGGGCAAATTTATAATTTTTTATAATAACTTGATGTAACTTAACCCATATTTTAACAATTTGTCTTTAAAGACACGACAATTTTTAAGAGCCAATAACTTCTGAGAGGAACCCGACATAACAACGCATTAACAAGCATGGGAAAGTTTTAACTTTTGGCTACAAACGTGGTTTAAAAGATTTTAAAATTCTCAAATCCAGGGTTATTTTACAATGATCTGAAAAAAACTATTCTTGGCTTTTTTATGGCCCTTTTTTGAAACATTTATTAAAAATATAAAGAAGACCGGCGTAATAAAAGTCAAATAAAATGGTGGCGATAAAGACATTTGACGAATTTCAAAATATTTTGACAATTAGAGGTAAAGTTTTTCATAATTTTTTTGTATGCCACGAATAAGCTTTTGTGGGTATATTAGCCGATGTTAGAGCATGTTAAATGTATTCGCGTTAATCATTTATCTTCAACGGCGCGAAGACTATGGCGGTTTTAAGTTGAAAGCAAATTAAAAATAATAAAATTACAGTTTTAGTTAAAGGTACATCAATTTATAGATCTCATTGCAAAAAATATAATAATACACTCAAAATTTTTTTTTGTTATATATTAGAACTTAAAAAGAGAACCGTGATTATTTTGGAAAAAAAAATTTTGTGCGGTTTTATGGTATTTAATTTAATTATATTTGCAAGAAATACTATTTAATAATTTTAAATTCGCAAACTTTAATATTAAAATTTGCCCTGTGGCGATGTCTCAACTTAAAAAAAAAAACGCAAAAGTTGTCAACCCTAAACGTAAAAACCATACGTCAATCTGGTAACATTGTGAAATAGAGACGGAGGAGATTAGAAACATAAACAAAAATCTAAAAATAGAATATTTATGTTGTTAGTGTTGTCACTTCTGAGTATAATATACAATAACAGAAAAAGCTAATAGAAAAGAAAACTGCAATTTAGCTGCATTAGATTCGAGGCCATACTTGGGTGTGATCGCTAAACGGTCATGACTTGGTATTGTTACATTTGTAATGTAAGATGAGCGCAGGTTTGATTCTTACAGCCGCAGGTTGTTGAAAAATTTATCATATGGAGTCAATCTGACAATTATAAGACACAAATAATAATACAATTTAAATGGAAAATCACTGATGAGCCTGTCCATAAAAGAGGCAGAAACTAGTCTAGTCTGATTTAAAAATTAATAGTGTTTATAATTTTTAGAGAAAAACGTTTATTCTTCTTCTTAACCTCAACATTTCTAAATTAAATAAGAATGATTTTTAAGCTTATATAGATTTTGTTTGCTCCATATAATTTAAAGTTCTTAAAATTGTTTAAAGACTTTTCGGCTTTAGTATTAAATTATGACTTCAAGATTATAAATGAATCAATATTTTTTTTTTACACTTGATAAAAATTATAATTTTGTGTAACGTGATAGGGTTAATGATTTTACCAAAAAAAAAAATACCCACAAGGAAATTTACAGAGTAATATTTCTGCTCAAAAATAAGCTTTAAAAATAAGATTCGGACTATAAAGAATTGCGCTTGTTCGTTAGTAGCATATCCAACTTTAATAAAACTCTGAAAAATGTTCTTCTGAAACATGTTCTTCGGTCTTTTTTGGTGAAAAGTAAACCAATTATCCTTATATGGATCAAGTTACACAAAATAATAGTTTTTATCAAGTGGAACATAAATTATAAATACACTAAAGCCCCGATTTGCGTCGTTAATAGGGACCGGGGAAATGCGACGCAAACCGAAACGACGCAAATCGAATCACTTTTCTGTATATGCTTAGAATAACTTACCTAACAGAATAAAATGGGAATTCCCCTTTTTACACGCAAATTGAAAAATTCCTCATATGTAATTATGTCATCAGTGAAAAAATACAATCGTATGAAGCAACGCAATTCGGAATCAAAACGATGCAAAACGGAATGAACCAAATTTTAAAAAGCAAAGCAAATCGAAACGAAACGACGCAAATCGGGGCTTCGGTGTATAAAATAATTATAAAAGTCCAGGTTTGCAAACATTTTGAACGTTTGCGCTATCGCGCTTAGTCATTTTGTAAAAATTATTAATTAAACTATTCCGAGGGATAATTTTTTATGGAACGACCACTGGGTGATTTCTTGTACCTCGTACCATCTTCCTACGTATTCAGGGTTTCAATTCAAACGGGAAAACCCAAAATCCCTGAATTTTTTTAATTTTTTGAGATCTTTCGGGATTTGATTTTTGCTAAAATTTTAAATTAATTACGTTTAAATTAAAATGCAGCCCTGCCAGATAACTTTGGCAAAAAATCGTCAATTTTACGATATTTTTGTTGCAAAAATCGTCAAATCAATTTTAAATAATCGTCATAAAAATCTGGAGCTCAGTTTTATCAATTTTAATTCTTTTTCTTTTTAGTCTGAACAAACGAGTTGCTCATAAGTCTCTCTGAGTTTTAAAAAAGAATATATATTGTTAGAATTTAAAATAAATTAATAATTGAAATAAAAACATTAATTAACTAAAAAAAAATTAACTCAACAACAATTTTTGTTTGTCAAAGTGAGTGATAATTTTTTAGACTCATAAAAGACTGAGAAGTTATTTAAGTCTATAAAGAAATACAGAGTTTGTTCTTTGGACAAAGAACTTTCGTAGGAAAAACTAAAAGATTCTAATGTTTTCGAACCCTATTTATGAATAACTAATTACTTGCTCGGTAATTAATACCTCTAAAGCGGCATTTACATTAATCATCGAAATCCAGTTTAAACTAGATTTTGATCATATGGTAGTGCTTAAAATACTACACGAACTAGGTTTTTAAATCTACCCAGTAAAATAGTAAAATTTAAATAACAGGTTGCAGAACAACTTACACTGTATTATAACATGTTCAAATTTCTGTTCTATAACCGATTCTTTTTATATGCAGTTTGTTCTATTTGCCTGCAAACTAGAACAGGTTGCTTTAGAACCGGTTCTAGAAAGAGTTGTATAACTGGTTCTGGGACAGTGACTCCCACGAACCTGTTATGAAACCGGTTCCATGTAACGGGTGGTAAATGTAGCTGTTCTAGAACAGGTTCAAATGTAATCTGCTCTAAAAAATTTTTGCTGGGTAGTTTAAACTGGATTTCGAGGTAATGTAAATACAGCTCAATGTTCTGACCTAACAATTTTTATTTATTTCACCAAACCATATTCCACAAAACTCGTGAATAATTTTGTAAATTACAAGATTTTCTTATGTTTTTTTAGTAAAAACAATCGTCATTTTGGGACCAAAAATCGTCAAATCGCCATTTGGCAAATTTTTAACCAAAAATCGTACAATCTGGCAGCTATGTTTACTAGTAGAAAATTATTGGCGACACTTTTTTTTATCTTCCGGATGATAGTTTAGCAATAGCTCCTATATACATATCTGTCAAAAGCGTTGCTTTCGTATTGCTTGGCAGTATTGCTTTCGGGACACGTTTTCTCCCAAAGAGGAGTATGTTCCGCAATGCGAAGATGATTGTTGCCGCAATAAAATTTTTCTTCCTGGCAATACGTTAGAGGAGTTGTCATGTTTGCTGGGCTACTGTCTACGTTTACGCTACTTTCAAAATAAATGTCGTTAGTTGCGTAAAGTCCGTGAAGTTAAGTTCCACTGAAGTAATGGTTCGCTCGAAATACTTGAATTTTTTTTTTTTGAAAATTAGACCAGCTGTCTATCCCTGCTCTTGAGTTGTTTAACGCATAAAAATTAGTTTCATATGCCTCTTGCATGCTTTAAATTTTCTTATTTTAATAGTTGGATTCCATAGAGTTGTATCAAGTCCTTCTCTTATTTTTCTCCAATTTGACCAAAAGTGGACTTACGGCACTTATAAAATATACGGTTTAAGTGATTTCGATTAATTCGGTATATAAGTATTTGCCTTCAACTGAACTTGTTTACAAATATCTAACACTCACTATAACTCCCACATTAATTAAAAAAAAATATATTATTTGAATACACTTTTCAACACCCTTTCAAATTTGAATAAAAAACATATAAAATTCACTATTAAAAAAATTTGTTTAACACTTACCTCCTCATTATCACTCATGATCTTTTCCAATATTATTTCAACTTCACGTTTTTCCGCTATATGTGTTGTCCAACTTTCCAAACTAGTTGTTACATCGATCTGTTGCTTACTAAAACCATTTAGGATATCTTCGACAGCATTTGCTGAGGATTTTGTATCAAGATATGGATCCAAAATCTACAAAACAAAAATTGTTCGTTGAATGCGTGCGCGTATATTGTGGATGTTTAATTTCGATGTTTATATGATGCGAGAACGCAGACGAATAAAGAGGCGACAGAAATAGACAAAAGAAAAAAAAAAAAGAAAAAAGAAAAACCGAAAATTTATTTAGATATGTTTTCATAGGGTTATGTTGTTGTATTTGTATATATTTGTTGTAGTTTTAGATTTTCATAAAGCACACACAATTTTTCCAACAAAGCGTAAGAGATATTTTTTTTTGCAACAAAAAAAAAAAACCACAAAATATACCCTATAGTTAAGGTTAGTATGTAAAGTTAGTACCATGGGTTAAGAAAAGTTTAATGTTTTAGAAAAAAAAAATTGGTTAACAATTTTTAATTATTTGGGCATGACTTTGAAGTTTATCCATGGATTTTAGTCAAATATATTTTTTTTTAAATAATTTATAACGAGCTTTCAACCTCCGTATATTTTCAAAAATAAAGCAAATTCATTATTTTAGCTATCGGTGGGCAGATAATTCTCTCTATATATAGATGTGTTAAGTTTCAGGGATTGCCGACCAGCCAACAAATGTTGAATTATTTCCAAAATATATATTAACTCATTATTGACCAACTGTTCCGTTTTCAACCCAGTACTTTTAAATGGCTATATTTTTTTTACTTGAAAACGAGAATTCCGTGGTTTAAAAGCCTAAAAAATTCAACGCCAAAAAAAAATTTTATATTTTTTACCTTTTTTAAAAAACCCATCTTTTTTAAATTTTTTTTATGTTAGTTTATTTTCATAGTTTCATAGTTTTTGAAAATCTGTCCGTATGCATTCCGTTTTCACTCAAAACATAAATAATCTAACAAACAAATTAAACAATCGGTTATCTTAAAAATGAAAGATTTTCAAAAAATTTTTAAATAAAGATTTGTTTACAGGAGGATTTATATTCTGTCATAGTTTCAGCTTTGATTGCTAATATCATCACTAAAGTGCGCTTTAAGGCAAACAATATTACAAACATTTCGTAATGAAGCATACATATTTCTAAAGTTTGGTTAAAATATTTTCAGCGGATCTATGAGTTTGATAATTTTTGTGATAGACAAACCGAAACATTACATACAACAGACAAAATAAACTCTATGAGAATACTTTTTTCTGCATTAGTGTATAAACTGCCAGATCTGGTAACCCTAATTATAAAATCGAACTATTTGAAAAACAACAATTTTACATGTCGATATACTTTGTATGTACATACACAGAAAAAACTAAAAACGGGTATCAATTAAAAAATTTATTGAATCAATTAATATTTTAATTGATTTTGCACCGATCACGGCAATGATACTATCAATTAAACCTTTTATTAAAATTAAGAAGAAAAAAAAAAGTTATAAATAACTTCTACAAAAAAAAAAATATGATACTCACAAAAAAAGTGTGTGATCTATACGTTGGTATGTGTGTTTTTTGCAATGCTGAGTCTGTTTGTGTGTGTGCTTGTTTTGTTTGTTAACTTCAAATGTATTTGGTATTTTATACTGAAAATTTTCTATTTATGCACACAGTGTATGAAAAAATAATATGATAATTGCGTCTAAAATAAAATATGTATTTATATATTTAAAAGTCAATTAAAATATTAATTGATTCAATTAAATATTTGTTTTGAAACAAATTAAATTCAAATCAAATCTTTTATTAGATATTTTAGGTTGATAATTTTTTCTGTGTACATATGTTGTTTTTACAAATTATAATACAACAATATATCCCAACAAACTGTGTTTGTTGAGAAGAGACAAGAGACAAAAAAAAACTCTCATAAAGTTTATTCATAGTGTGTAATGGGTCGGTTTGAGTTAAGCCAATTATCTTTTTCTATTGAAGACAATTGAAGATTTGGGTGATGCCAATGAAACAATTGTATTGTCTATCATGAAAATGATTAAACTTTTTGAAAACAACAAATAAAATATAATACATTTGACATACGTTTTTATAAAACTTTTCATCATAGCTATGAAAACATCATATATAGTATTTATGAAACAGTTTCATCAGTATGATGAAACTTTTTTCCCTAAGTGAAGTTCAAAGAATAGTATGAAAGACCACGCTGTCTATAACTTTTTTTAAATTTAAATTTCTTTATTCTATCAAAAAACGAATTGACTGTTTTTATTGGTTAACAACTTGGTCTTTTGATTCATTTTTGCTTTAGATAAATTTTAAAGTATTGTCTGATTGTAAAAGGTAACTTAAATTCGTTCTTTATGTTTCTTGTATAGTCACTTATGGTTGAGAGTAGATATTCTTAGGGAAAGAACATCAGCAGACCGATCAGTTGTATATTTATTTGTATAAATTCTTGTTTATATAGGAGAGAAATTTATTTTTTCTGTTTTGTGTTATTTTTATTTTTTATCGTTTTTTTTTTTTTTTTTTTTTTTTGGAGTTTAAAAATATTTATGGTAACAAGCCAAAACATAGCAATGTTTTTGAATGCTTCAAAAAATAAAAGCTATAAAAAAAGAGTTTATTTTCTATTTTCATAAGGAAAAAGAATATTTAGAAAAATTCAAATTCAAATTGAAATTTTCTCATTTTTCAGAAAAAGTATGTTTCCTTTGCATTTTGGCTTTGATTTAAATTTAAATGTTTATCATGTATTCCATTAATCAACATAAATGTTTAAAAATAAAAGTTTCTTAAAATTTAATATTTTTAAAGTAATTGCAAAAATAGTATGATATTTTATATGTGAAAATGCCCTACAAATTGCACAACAACTATAAATTTATTATGATGAAATGTTTCGTCGACCAAAAAAAATTTTAAAACGATATTACGGACAGAAATTCTAAATCAATAAATAAACATGGGGCTTTTCATGTCAAGTGACCCAACTTTTGAAATCGATGTCTTCCGATCGGGATGAAATATGCACCAAGGTTAGTGCTATTGGATAGTAGTTTAGACACAAGATCGGTCAAGAACTCTCTGAGTTAGAGGGGGATCAAAATTTGACATTTTGGCCAAGCATGTGTTTTTTCTCATCCCTGTAACTTATTACCTATTGTTCTCTGCAAAATTTGTCCTAAATAGTGTAGATAGCTATTTCTTCAATCTTTCGAAAAAAAAATATTAAAAAAACCAAAATATAAATGTAGTTATGATTTTTAGAAAATGCACTCATTCTTTTCTACCACGCCTTTCACAATTAATATTAAATAAAATTGCATATTAATTGTAGTATTAATTGCAATTGTCTGAAAAAGACGTTAAAATTCAAACTCAAAAAAAATCAAACTTTGCTCTCTGGCAATTCTTCCCTAACTACGTAAGCGCCATCTATCGAATATACAAAGAATATATCATAGATATGGCATCACTTACAACATATGGAAAAAGTGGACATTGGAGTGAGGTAAGTTTCTAAAAATAGAACTGTTGTGTTGTTGGAGTTGTACTTCTGAGATTATGTATGCAAGAACAAAAACACCGTGTATTGAATAAAACTAGTTTTAATCACAACAAAACTCGACCTGACGATAGCTCAGAGGGCTACAGCGCTCTATCTAACGTGTAGTGCGAGTGCATGTGGCATTAGAAATCAGTTTATCTATACCACGGTCAGTGATTGCACAGAAAATTTCCTATAGACGCAATCGAACAAATAAAAGCCTAACAAATATTACATTATTCAAAAAAAAAACAGGGTCACTGACGAAGGTTCAATACCAGAAACTGCGCAGTGTGATTCAGAAAATTGAAAATTTGCAATGTAGTTATGATTTTTAGAAAATACACTTATTCTTCTCTACCACGCCTTTCACAATTAAAATTAAATAAAATTGCATATTAATTATGGTATTAATTGCAATTGTCTGAAAAAGACGTTAAAATTCAAACTCAAAAATAAAAATTTCGACAATTTTTTGTGAAAATCAAAAATTTTTTGGCTTTTTTTTTTTAATATGCCCATTATTTTTTTTTTTTTTTGCTCAAAAGAAAGCTGAGGTCTTTTCCTTGTTAAGAGCTTTTTGGTCGCTTAGTGGGATGCGAGTGGGATATCTATCAAAATAAATGTTTTTTTTTTTTAATATGCCCATTATTTTTTTTTTGCTCAAAAGAAAGCTGAGGTCTTTTCCTTGTTAAGAGCTTTTTGGTCGCTTAGTGGGATGCGAGTGGGATATCTATCAAAATAAATGTTTTGCAACTCAAGACAAATGTTTTTCAATTTTTAGCATATGCACTATTTTGAATTGTTTCCTATTTGTGTGGAAGTGTTTTTAAAACCTTAAAAATAAAAATTCTACTGAGAAACTAGACAAATTAACCTTTCCGATGGTATGTAACATACCTAACTAAAATTTCATACAGTCGAAAAATTGTGTCTAAACTACTATACAATAGCACTAGCCATGGTGAAAATTTCATCCCGATTGGGTCACTTGACATGAAACGCCCCATATATGAAATAGCAAATATTGTGTAAAATACGATTTAGTTGCATTTTGTCAGCGTAATGACTGAACATTTTTATTCACAGCTTTAAAACATGGATATTTTCAAATTTTAAATAAACTCCTGGTAATGTCTAGTAACCTCATGATATTTATTAGCAACATGCACTTTTTTTACACTTAATGTGTTTGTGGAGTTTTCTAAATTTAGCAAAATTTGAAAAATAAACTTCATGTGTACAATATTTCTGAAATACTGTAAAGTGTTAAAATCTATAAATGCAACACTTCACATTAAAGTTTATTGCTACCGATGCACTATGGGCATAGCATTTTTATATTAGTGTCAAAATCACGGAAAGAATGTAGTGTTGGTCCTATCAGCACAACATTCTCTCCGAGTACCAGGCCGGTTTTAGAAGAGAATATTCCACAATTGACAATATTTATAATTTTATGACCATTGTGCACCTGAAGTTTAAGGAGGGAAAAAAAGTTTACGCGTTCTTTGTTGACTTCAAAGCGGCTTTTGACAAAGTCGTTAGAAAATTCCTAATATATAAGTTGCATGCTATGGGAGTATCAACGAAAATGGTACGTTTTATTGAAAGCGTATACAATGGAACATATTCAACAGTGTGGAATGGGCAAGAACTATCAGAAAAATGTTAAACTGCTTCAGGAGTTTAAACAAGGGTGCATATTATCCCCTTTGTTTTTTTCATTGTACATAAATGATCTCCATGATTATCTTGAAGGGGTTTACAAGTTAATAATTTAAATATCAGACTGTTGTTATACGCGGATGATATTGTTCTGATATCGGATGATGTCAATGTGCTACAAAAAATTATAAAAAAACTTGAAACTTATTGAAACTACTGGAACTTGGAAGTAAATTTGACAAAGTCTAAAATAATGGTATTTCGAAATGGCGGACGGTTGGCACATCATGAAAAATGGGTATTCAATGGGGAGGAAGTTGAAATAGCCAACGAATACTGTTATCTTGGCATGATCCTAGCTCCAAAGTGTGTATTTACGAAACATGTAGCAAAGAGATTAAGTTCTGCAAAAAAACTGCTTAAACTCAACATGGAGTAGCTTTTTGGGTAAAAAAGATATATCGTTTCAAACTAAAACCCACCTGTAAAATGCGGTTTGCAGTTCCTTACAATCGTATGGCGCTCAAATATTTGGTCATGCACATTTTAACGAGGTTGATTGCCTACAAAGATACTTTGTAGAACGTATTATTAATTCACCAAAATTCACACCTAATTATACACTTTTGTTAGGATCAGGTATGGAAGATGGGCACTTATTTACCCTTGAATTACATATGCGTTACATAGCTCGAACCCTCTTTCAGTATACTCGCACGGCTCCCAAATTTTTTAAGTTTAGTAGCTCTCACACATAACATATCGTGGGCGAACAGTTTTAATACATTGGATCAAGAGTACAATATCCAATTATTACTAAATATGACACAACAGTAGTGGAACCAAAGCCAAACACTTCTTATTAATTCATTAAGATTAAAAAATCATCTAAACCATCTACGTGGGTGGGAGCTAGCGGAATCTTTTTATAATAAAACAAACCCAACAGTAGAACACTTATATTTTAATGGTAATCATACCCAAACTAACATAATGTGGATCTTCAAAGGTCGCTCGTTAGTTCTTTTCGGCACTCGAAAAGAACTAACAAAATTTGCTCTATGTGCAATCCAAAAGAACTCGAAAACATACAACATTTCATTGGAAGATGCCCAATTTTAAATAACTTTAGAATAAATGGTTTAATAAGATAACTTTATCTGATGATGAAATAATTAGAAACAATTGGCAGAATTTAGTACAATACATTATCAGTGCTTTAGCTTATCGTAAAACACTAAGTCCCGGTTCACACACGGCAATTTTACTTGCGCAATTCTTGAGTTTATAGAGGAGGGAGGAAAAGAGAATGGAAGGGGGTACAGACTTGCCCGTACTCCAATTCCGTTTTGTTTTGTCATCCGCAATTTACAACACTGCAGGTTGATATACGAAAATTGCTGAAACAAACTTTTCCTGTGTGAACACAAAAGCAAGTTCAAAGGAGAATTGAAGAAAAATTGCTCAAGTAAAATTGCCGTGTGTGAACCATGTCTAATATTTGAATATAATAATTTAAAAAAATCAATACATTGTAAAATTAAATTATACTTTTTATGTGAAACTCTTTTTTTCCGGCTAACGACATAGTCACAGCCGTATATTCTTAAGATATTTTTATAACGTTTTTAAAAAAAAACAAAGAAAATACCAAATAAAGAATTACTACTACTACTACTACTACTACTATTAGAGTCAAAAGTTTATCTTAAGTTTTTTTTAAACAGATGTCGATAAACAACTTTGTCATTTCAATTAGATACATTTTTAGCAAATACTTCAGATTTTTATTTCATTAATCGTTTAGATTTCCGTTTTATATACTATACTGCAGTTTTATCATATGCAGTCCCTTTTTTCTGTTGTAATATTTTTCCGGGGGCTTTTTTTTGGCAAAACACAAAAGTTTTAATACATATCTTTAGCAGTTTTTTTTGGTTTTGTTTTTATATTTTTCCAAGAAATTTATGAAAATTTTGTTATGTCTTCATAAAAAACTGGAACACTCATTAATTTTTATTTTTCTTCTCGCATGATGTATGGACAGAAAATGCTTGTCAAAAAAAAAGGAAAAAGAAAGAAAAAACACATTTCATAAGTGGTATTTTTTTCGAATATTTTCTGTTGAGTTTTTTCAATTTTAATTGGTAAATGTTGTTGTGTTGTTATACAGTGATTGGTTTGTTGATAAGTTTGGGCCATATGTTGTGGTTATGAATATGCATGCATGTTGCCCCCATATGAAAATGATGACAGAAATCAGAGTCAGAATTTCTTAAAGGAAATGATTTAATTTGCTTCAAAAAAAAAAAACAAGTTCAAAAAAACATGTGCACTGAATTATATAAGATTTTTTTATTTAACCCCTTTCTTAGCCCCCGGCTAAAAATCAACATACATATATGCATGAATTTCATATCAAAACCGATATTCGTTTAACCCGACCCCCTCAGAATTTGATGAAATTTTGCATACATCTACATTTTACCTATACAAACACAACTCATATTTAGAAATTGTATTTTTGAAAATATGTGGGCGTGGCAAGGTATCGAAGTTTTTGAAAAATCACGATAACATGTACTTTCAAGCTGAGATTACTACGGAATGACTGAACCGATTTCAAAGATTTTGGTACCATTAGAAAGGTATTTAAAAAAGATCTACTTTTATATCGGAAAATTTTGTTCAGCGACGGAGTTCATTTCTGGTTAAATGGATACATGAACAAGCAAAATTGCTGTATTTGGTGTGAAAAGCATCCAGAAGCATTGCAAGAACTGGCAATGCATCCCGAAAAATGCACAGTTTGGTGTGGATTATGGGCCGGTGGCATCATTGGACCATACTTTTTCAAAGACGACACAGGCAGGAACGTTACTGTGAATTCCAAGCTCTACCGTGCGAAGATTAAAATTTTTTTTTGCCCAAAATGGAAGAGCTGGACTTGGATGACATTTGGTTTCAACATGACGGTAACATGGCCTAATTGAGAGGCAAGTTCGGTCAACAGTCTATTTCACGTTTGGGCCCGGTCAATTTGCCGCCTAGATCGTGGATTTAACGCCTTAAGACAATTTTGTGTGGAGCTATGTATGTTAAGGGACAAGCCCGCAACGGTTGTCGCACTGGAAGCCTATATTGAAGAATTAGTAGTGAGATACCGGCCGATATGTTGGAGAGAGTATGCCAAAATTAGACCCAGCGTATGAATCATTTCAGGCGTAGCCACGGTCAACATTTACATGAAACCATCTTTAAACATTGAATTATATAGATCGCTCTATCGACTCAAATAATGATTTCTCTAAATTTGAAATTGAAATTTTTTTTATTTTCTAAAGGGTCCGCCAAATAATTTTTTTTTTTTTTTTAACTCCTGAACCAATTGGACTTTGTATGGCGTCATACCAAGGTCTTTATGCAAAATTCGTCTCAAAATGATGTCTCCGAAATGTTCAATTGTTGAGATCGACGGTGAATTGATGTTGATGGCTCTTCACGCACACTTTCTGCCACAGCAGCAATATTCTCGGGTGTACGCACTGTTTTTGGCTTTTCACGCTTTGGTTTATCGATGAGGATGCCAGTTTCTTTCACTTTTTTCACAAGATAACGAACATACGGACCATATTCGTTCAGCGGAATTATAAAACTAATTATCTGTCAAATCAGACATGAGGTAAGTGTTACCATTCCCGAAATAAGCACTAGTTGAAAAAAAACGTTAGAAAAAGTGTGTGATTTGTAAAGTAATATTACTATACGTAATTTTAAATTAATAAATAGTATTAAGTAAGCGCATTTTGACTCACAAGCACTATATCACACAAAATTACAACGACTCGCATTCACTTAAAAGTTGTTTTACATATTTTTTTAATATATACAAGGCTATAACATTTTTATTGCCGTGAATTTTTGCTAAAATTATTACAACAAATAGAAAAAGTTTGATTGTTAAATATAAAAAAAACAATGAATACAAAAATTCTAAGAAGAGTAAACGCCTTAACTGCTAAATATATCAGTTGTGTAGAAAATATTGTGTATACAAGCCTTTAGCTAGGGCTTTTTGCGTTTAACATATTAAGCGCATGAAGTTTTTTTCCTGTACACTCAGGGAAAACTTCATCACATTTTTGAAGTTTTTCGTTATTGTCGTTGTAACACTTCATAAACATGATGAAGTAGTTCCATAACTTTTTATAACAAAAAGGCTTCAAAAATGTTTTTAAATATTTCATAAACTGGATGAATCAGTTTCATATTTTTTTATGAAAGTTTCACAAATTTGTATGAAATGTGTTATAAATATTTTGAAAGGTTTCATAAACGTTTCATATTATATTTAAAAAATTCGATTTAAAGTTAACAACACACAAAATGCTAATAAATCGATGTTTCAGGATAAATAATTTTTGCGTTTTAAAAAGTCTAAATGATAAAGGGTGCACACCCAGAAATATAGTGGCAACCGAATTGAAAAATGTATTTTAGTTGTAACAACTCATAAATTTAGTGGTAACAATTCAACTTAGTGGTAACAACTCAGTTAGAACAACGATATTTACATTAGAACACTGAATATTTTGGGTGCTGCAACTAAAATTCAGTTGAATTAACTAAACTTTGTTGTGAAAACTAATGATCACTTGTACCAACCGACTGAAATTCGTTATAACCGAATTTAAGTCGTAGTAACCAAATTTCAGTTGACACATTTCTAAATTTTTCTCTGTGTGTAAACGTTTTTTTTTTTTTACAAATTCATTTTAAATTTCCGTTTTGCTGAAACAAATATCCCAAGACTGAAAATATTTAAATTTCCCGTAATAACAACATTTTCAGTAACTCAGAAAGAAAATTAAGTGGAAATATTTTCAATCACACTTTACTATTTTTGTACTAATTTTTAGTACAATTTTTTGCTATTCTCATTTTACAAATTACTGAATTTTGTACTAATTTTTGTTGCAGATTTTTGCAAAATATTTTACTAATCTTTGAAAATCAGTTGCTAAAATTTTTTGCTAATCACAAAAAAAATAAACATATTTTAAACAAAAACATTTTTTTATTGCAGTGTTAAAATTAAAATAATGTTCATCTATTAGGAAAAAAAGGGGTGCAAAGGATCGAAAAACATGGTCATTTTATTTTACTTTTTCAATTTTTACTCTGTGAAGTTCTATTGGATGTACAAAAGTTAGCAAATTCGTTGCTGATTTTAGCAAATTAATTATAAATAGCACTTTACTGAAATTTTACTAAATTTAGTAGCGGCTTCTAATTTTTTCTACTAATTTCATATTACTACAATTCAGCTGACATGTTTTGCTAAATTTAGCAAAAAAATTCCGCACTCAGAGAAAAGATCTTCATATTATGTTAGTTTAAGAACTTCATGTCCCTATCTGGAATGAGGAGTCAATTGTCCTAAAAGTGACTGGTTAAAGAAGGACTTACCACAGGACTGGTATAATTTAATACTGAAGTGGGTTAAGTAGTGTCAATTATCCTAAAATTAAAAATCCTGTGACTGGTAAAGGGAGGACATACCACTTAATCAGAATGCTTATTAACAAGAAAAAGCCAGTTGGCCAGAATTTTACCCATTGGAAGCTGTTTAGTCTTCGTTTATTTTATACGACATGTGCATTTTGCGACAGTCTTGTGGTATGCCCATCTTTGGTTAGTCCTGTGTCATGCCACTATGTGGTTTAAAGCAGGACAAATGACCCCCTCCTATGACAAGCGAATGTTAAAGTTGCCAGTTGTTTACATAGGGTAGGGTTTAGCAAAGGACCGGTCTCTGGCACAAAGGGACCGATCATGTGGCACACTCCCATAGGAGTTATCATTGCAATGGCTGACAATCATAATATGATCGTAGCAAAAATATTATGATTCTTAATGTCGATAAAATCGTCATCGGTAATCATAATATAATCAGCCAGAATCATATGTATGTATATAATTAAGATAATAATATAATAATTTCGTTTCCGCAATCATGTTCAAACATAAGTTTCTCTGCGTGCGCGAGGCTCAAAAAAGTTTAAATTTCCGTAATAACAGCAAAATTTTCAGTGGCAATTACAGATTTATTTTCCTTAGTGCAGCCATTACAGATTTGTTTTCTAAGTGTATATAATGTAGATGGAACCAAACATTTGAACATAAGTTTCAGTAAAATTAAAAAAAAAAATTTCTCCTAATGCCACGAAAATTTAAAACACTTCGGTTTATATTAATTAACAATTTGGTATTTTAACGTTAATTGTCTTCACTATTGTTTTTTTATAAATATTATACAGAAATACCTTAAATATACTGTTATTTATAGAAATTTTTGAAACAGCCATTTATTGTGCCAAATTGACAATTTAAATCTTGGCAAGAAGTCTAGTGCAACCTAAAAATCTTTTAAATACGCAAACCTATTTATTTTAACAATGCTTTAAAAATGCAGACCCTGTTACTTTAAAGTTAGTCTGTGTCGTATTATAATTTTTATTTAATTTTGTTATATGTATTATTTATTGCTCATACGCCATGTATACATACCCAGGCAGAAAAATATAACTGGCACAGTGCTGGCAAAGCGTCGCATACGGTCTTTTATGCGTCGAGAGTACGTGGGTTTAAAAATCTTCAGAGTAGTATTGGCCTGTTACCCGATTGATAACAGCTGCCAACTATTGATTGGCATAACGTTGAAAATTCAAAAAAATTGATGGTTTCAAATATCTTAAATTCAATTAATTTTTCAAAATTTTTATAGAACACGCAAATTTCAAAATCATCAACCTAGTTATGCCTTAGTCTTTTAAATAAATAATTGCTGATTGAACGAGTAAAATATAATAAAATATTTTTAAAAAGATAATGCTACTAAATAATTGTCATATTGGTAGTGACAAAAGGGGTAAATAATTTTGCGGGTGATACTGGTCAACACTGGATTTGTAAACAATATTGTGATTTTCTAGTACAATATTAGTTGTATCTTTGACAATTTCTAACCGGTTGGGTTTCCCAAAAATATCAGTGGTTTGCCGGTACTATTTTTTTTTTTTTTTTGTGCGGTTGCCTGCTTCTAACTGCGTATCTATTGTTTTAATACACAAATGAAAGAATCGCTCTAATAAGAGTATAAGCGTCAACTTTTTGAAAACGTGTTTTTTGTTTTGCATAATACTACATTTTAACAACAACTACATTTACCTGTGAAGAAAAATTAATGAAATTTTTCATAAATTTTTAACCGCGAATTTTTTAAAAGTGGTTCACAAAACTTTAGAAATTGTAACATTGTAATGTGTTTTTAACCACTGCACATGATTTATTAAAATATTTTATCTAATCCTCTTATAAATCCCAAATAATTCAAATATCTTAAAATCAGTACTGATAAATTTAGGTAATTTTTTCACATTTAAATGCAAAATTCAGCAACTTTTCTAAACGGATGCAGACTTGTATTATCGAATCGTGATCAGAAATAATATGAAATGTTTTTTTTTTTTTGTTATAAGAGTTTCCTAGGTTTTATATTCTCCTGTAAAGTTCGGAAATAGGATTATGTACCCTTATTAGAGCAAGGCATTCAAATGCCAAAGCATATCGTATCAATATCATATTTGCGGTAATTGTTGTCCTAGACGATACGAATAAAAACTACAATAACATTTACAATATTGTCAATGAAGTAGGCGAAGTAGTCGTACCCAGCAAAACCACACATTACCAAATCATGGGTAAAGTAATGTATCGCCATAGGGCTCCACGCATTACATCTTACTTCACTGATGAATGTTACAGGCGATGAGCCTAAAAGTAATGGGTGGACTAATTACCTTGTAGGGGGTAAAGTAACTGGTTACTTATATGGTTACATGGTGGGAAAAAGTAATGTGTCTATAAATAGATTTTAATAAAAAAAATGGATAAAAAATATTTTTTACAGATATTTTTTTTTAACTTTATTAAATAAATTACGTGGTCATGCTGGTATTCGATACTTTGGTCTCTGGTATTTAACAATTAGTTAGGCGAAAACTCTACCAGCTGAGCTCTCGATACATATAATATTTTATTGCTTAAAATGTAAATGAGTTGTGCTTCGTGTTTTCGTTCGTGATATCAAATATATACACCTTACCCTCATGCTTACAAAAAATCACATAGTAATGTGTCTATAAATAGGTTTTCAAAAATATATATTAATAATTACTTTACGCTTATAATTCATGCACTATGTAATTGATGATCGGTAAGTCATTATTTTAAGTTTTGAAGTAATGTAAAATGTAATGAGGTATCATTACAAGGTAATCCATGAGTGTTCAATTATCGGTAACTCAATACTTCTTGTTGGAAAATAATGATACAGGTAAGGAGTACACATTACAAGGTAATGCATTACTTTATCGCACCCATTACCAAAGTTTTGCTGGGTAGTTTAAAATGTTTTGCTCATTTTTATTTTAATATTTATAATAATTTAATTTGAATTTGTAAAATGCTAGAAATATATTTTATATAAAAGTATCTAATATTACATACACACAGAGAAATAAAGGGCCAACTGAATTGATAAATGTATTTTGGTAGCTACAACTGATAAATTTGATTAGTGCAACCATATCTAAATGAGATTTCTGAATATTTTGGGTGTTACAACTAAAGTTTATTTGTATTAGCCGAATTTTGTTATGAAACTCAATCTTCAGTTGTTCCAACAGACTTCAGTCCTAGTCATACTTGGAATATTAGCATTGAGGCATTAGTTTTGTCATATAAATGCCAGTGCTTTGGCATTAGCATTTATATTGGAAAAATATATGCTTCACTGCTCTTCCCCCCTGTATGGTCTTAGTAACCAAACCATTAAAGTGCTAAAAACTCTTTGACAAGCATACTTGCCTGTAGTTATCTATTGGTTAGAAAAAGTTAGTTTTTTAGAACAAAGTTTCGATTGTTTTCATTTCTCCAATTCTCAGGCTTTTTTCTATAGAAAAACTTCTATTAATTTATTAAAAAAAAAGTGTAATGGTAACACACATAATGCAGTAGATGCTTTGGCGGGTAAAAATGTACGGAAAACGATACTATTTATTTTCCAAAATACCTTTGTACATCTTGAAATTAAAACTGTAATATCTACCTTGATTGCCGAAAAATGATTTTATGAATTACTAACAACAATATTGTAAAAAAATATGTTAAAGACACATTTTTATAATTTTAACTTAATTTAATTTTAACTTACGATCCTAATGAAATATTTGAATTTTTTTAAATATTCAAGAAAATACAAGTTTGTTATAATTTTTATTAAAAATAAAACTTATGTGTTTTTTCGACCTTTAATTGTGCAATGAAAATGAAAATTATTCAAGTTCGAGGCCATACTCTATATTTCTTCATTAGGATATTGTCCTAACAAATAATCTATAGAGTTTTTTTTTTTTTTTTTTTTTTTTCAAATTTATTATTTGACCCTTTCAGGAATGTGTTGATAGATCTATTTCGGGAATTTTCTAGGTTCCCATCATCAGAACACGTTTTGAAAGCGGTAACAATCCCATGCCAAACATCAACCATACATATGAACTAGTTTACTCACTACATGAGAACTAATATACATATGAGTTTGAAGTTAAAGATTATAACCATTGATCAAAAAATAAATTGAAAACTTGTTTGATGTGCAAGAGGACAATATCCTAATGAAGAAATATAGAGTATGGCCTCGAACTTGAATAATTTTCATTTTCATTGCACAATTAAAGGTCGAAAAACACATAATTTTTATTTTTAATAAAAATTATAACAAACTTGTATAAAAGGCAGAGTACCGCCAAGTTTACTTCCCCTGGTTTGTTTACAAACTAAACAAAATATAAAAGAGGAGAGAAACAAAAAAACGTGTATTGAATATCCACCAGAGGTGGATCTTGCACATCAAACAAGTTTTCAATTTATTTTTTGATCAATGGTTATAATCTTTAACTTCAAACTCATATGTATATTAGTTCTCATGTAGTGAGTAAACTAGTTCATATGTATGGTTGATGTTTGGCATGGGATTGTTACCGCTTTCAAAACGTGTTCTGATGATGGGAACCTAGAAAATTCCCGAAATAGATCTATCAACACATTCCTGAAAGGGTCAAATAATAAATTGGAAAAAAAAAAAAAAAAAAAAAAAAACTCTATAGATTATTTGTTAGGACAATATACTAATGAAGAAATATAGAGTATGGCCTCGAACTTGAATAATTTTCATTTTCAAGAAAATGTTGCGGGCCACCAAAAATCCACTCACGTACCAATACTGGCCCGCTATAAATAGTTTTGGTTTAAAAGCCATAATATAAATAATTAGTTTCCCATCTTCAATTGTCTATTATGTGGAATTTTCAACTTTCGTTGCTAATATTTTCACTGGAGGGTGTTTATTAACAAAACTTTCTTAATAAAGCATATATCTGCCAACTTTTGTAGAAAAGTTTATTAGTTAAAAATGTTTTATTTTCGACTTGAATTAGTTCAATTTGAACAATTTTGGTTTTTTACTTCTCATCGGATAAATAAAGCAAAACGGGTAACGCGTTGATCTTTTTCCTTAGAAATTTGGGTAAATCTTTTACCCCTTCTTCACTGGTCCTCTGAAAATTTTCAATGACGCGAAATGCAACATGTAAGGACCTGTCAGTAGATAAAGTCTGCTTTAAATTAGCTAATGAAGAAATTTTTTAATTTATAAATAAACATTGCACGGTCTTTTGTTTAACAAAAAAAAAAACAAATGATCATAAACTTGAATAATCTTGCTTACATCATAATTTGTGATAAAAGATCGAAAAATAAACTTTTGGTTTTAATTTTTTAAAATTTTAAAGTAAAACATTTAGAAAAGTTTAAAGGGGATATATTAGGTGTCATTAATGAGTTATTGTCCCCTTGTTAATCAATATTCATGCAGTTTGCCATATATGTCGTATGAGTGTTATAAATTAATGTGTTAAAAAATAACACTCATACGTGACGTATTACTAATAAAAATTAACCCATAAAATTGAAACTGCACTATTTTTGTTTTCCTAATTTTGGGAAACCACATTTTTGAATATCAGAAAATATAAACATTTTTTAAGAAAAATCACGTACTTAATTGGTCTTTGGCGTGCTTACAAGGGAGGGTTTGGACCCGGACATTTTTTTTTTTTTTGAATTACCAACGTTATGCCAATGGTGGCAAGTTCGTTCAAAACAACAGAGTTGACCACTATTATCAATCGGGTAACAGGACAGTATAGTCAAGATTGTTAATCCCACGTTCTGTCAACGCCTAACCGACCGTCGTCGACGTTTTGCAAACAATGTTCCGATCGTATTTTTATGCCTGGGTAACTAGTGCTGATGCCAAATTATAAAGTGTTAAGATATTTAGTGTCCGACCAAACAGTTCGTCCAGAAAATGCATTTGGTCTGTATTCTTTATTTTAAAACATTATGGACAAATTTGGCAAATGTTTATTGGGCTGATTAGAGACGATTTTGAGTGACAAATTTAAAGAAAAGCTGTAGTTAAGCAATAAATTCACTGTTCGGCCTTCAAAAGTTCGGCCAAATCGAAAATAGTTCGGATGCCGATCTTTTAACTTTTTAGCTAAACTTCGGCTTTTTCCTTAAATTTTATACACAAAACCGAATTAAATTGGCTCAACAAACATGTTTCCAATAAAAATATTTATAACCGACCAAATAAATTTTTTTGGCCGAACTGTTCGGTCGGACACTAAAGATATTTATATTTGCTGGGTATTAATGCCTAATAAACCATATTATTTGAAATAAAATGTAGCTTATACCCTTATTCTAGCGAAATTCGGATAAATGCGCAGTAACACATATAAAAAAATATCGCATAAAGACTTAAAAACGAATTTTATTAAATATGTTTTGTTCAGGTAACATTTTTTTTTACTTCTTGCATAGAAATATTTTCTTTAATTTAAATGAAATTTTTGCTTCGTTTTTTGAAGTTAAAAATAAATTAAATTCTTAATATAATTTTTGGTTTAACAAACCATTTTGAAACATTTTATGTGTTTCATGCATCGTTTTATTGGTAAAAAAAAACTCATAGTTTCAAAAACGCAATTAAGTGATCAATTTTGTTCTTACCTTACTAATTTAACCAAGCCTAATGGAATCATTTAAGCAGGACTTATTTCCATGAATTTTGTATGATATATATATTTGACTGCACTTTTTGCGCATTAAAAAGGGGAATGCATTATAGCGGGGCGCATTTAAGCTGGAACTACTGTATTTTGTATGGGTACACGTAGAGAAAATATATGATTGAATATGATTGCGGACACGAAATTACCATATTATGTCCCTCATTATCATACACATGGTTCTGGCTGTTTATATTATGATTACCGAGGACGAATTCATTGTCATTTAGCATCATAGTATGATTGTTACGATCATACTATGATTGTTAGGCAATGCAATCATAACATGATGCTATCATAATATGATGCTCTTTTCTCTGCGTGTATAGGACATATGTCCAACACATTCTCATGTGTTAAGTCCTCCAACATGAAATGTCGAAAAGTAAAATATCATTTTGATTCGCTCAAAACAAACTAAATAATCAAAATGTTAAAAACACAGTCCACTGTTAATTCTTTCTTTCGCCATAATAAAGAATTGTTATGCGGTTTAGTTTAAGAACTTTAATTGAAATTTCAATGTAATCTTAATTTTAATTTTAAAAACTATATTTTCAAATTTTTTGTTTCTTACAAACTCAAAGAAATTTTATCCACTTAGCCAATTATTTTATACTCGTAAAACAGTGTAATTTATAAAAAATACAGTTTTACCTACGTTATCTTGCCAATTGAGCAAAATAAAATAAAACCGGTCAAACGACAGAAAAGCTTTCCATTTTGAAAACACTACTATGTTGATTCACACAATTTCAGCTGTGAAACGCGTCAAATGCGTTGGAATTGAAAGATTAGCAATTTTACAATCAGCTGTCTGTGACATAAGCTCACGTAGTGAAATAAATAAGAAGGGTAATAAAAGAGCTACATTTTGTAGGACCGATCGCTAAACAACATAAAAGTTAAACTGAACGTAGTCGTATTCAAATTTTAGATTGCTATGAGTTTTTTCCAGATATTCCTCCTGACCTAATAGATTTTTTTTCAATTAGCTTATTTTCTTCCTGGAGCATATGGAACAAAACAAAAAAGAATAAACCAAATGCTTCGTTTCTATCGTTAGTTTCAATCGCACACAACAGTACGATTTTTGAAGTTTGTGAGAATTTTCCAAATTTGTTCTAAGTTTCTCTTCCAACAACATTTTTAAGACAATAACTAACAAAAAAAAAAAAAAAAACAAATTACACATATCCATTGTTCGAATCGTGAGTTAGGGTCTTGAGTTGTACAAAATATTTATAAAAACGCATTTTCAGTTTTTCTAATTTTCCAGGCAACTTTTCCAAATTTTTTTTCTGTTAAAACCATACGCGGACTAATACAAAACTAAAAAGAAAAATTATCCAAATCGGTTCAGTCGGTCTAAAGAAATGCGCTTACCAGCGAACATTATTTGATTTTTATTTATATATAATATAAGATAGATATTTTAAATGAATCGCAACCCAAACACACTATATAGGCAATACTGGTATTACTATTTTTTTTTATTTTCTCGTGTATGTACATCAAAAAAAAATCTGAATTTCATCAAAAAACTTCTTTACTATAAAAAAAAAATCATTACTAATGACAATCACACTAATGCATAAAAAATTTCATTATGTGGATAGAATGTATCGTTTTTTTGAAAACGAAACAATATGGAATAAAACGAGGATTGAGTGAAATTGAAGTGCTTAATATTCTTAACGAAATTTAATGGAATGGAGAATTAGTGGAAACATAAACACGGATAACGATATAGAATGGAATCGATAACGAGTGGAATTCTAACATTGATTACAAGCAACGAAATTGTATTGAACTGGGAATGACTTTGTTTTATCGGAGTATCTAAGTTTACATTTTAAGTAAAAAAATAAATAAATCAGCCTGTGGTTGCTGTGTAAAAAATGGATCCCTCGGGATTTTTCCCGGCGCTAGCTTATGTTTGTTATCAGTTTGTATTAATACTCTTGTTGATAAAAAATGTTGTCCGCATTTCCCTATCTCGATTAGTCTCAGAGATACCGGACAATTTAAAAAGGAAAATAAAAAAATGGCTAGTATCTCGAAAACTAAGCGAGATATCGCAAAACGTACAAAATTGTTGAAAACCAAGGAAACACGTTCCGATAACACAATTTCACTCGTTCCCCGTTCCAATTCATATTATTCCATTTTGGACCAGTGTTTTATTCTTTTAAATTTGTATGTTCATGTATGTATGTATATGGGTAAACAAATAATTAAGACACCCTATGGCATAAAAAATTAATCTCTCCGGCTCTTCACCTAGCCTATTTCTATTATCTGGGTGTATTAGTAGTCCTGTGAAGCAAACAGTTTTTCCGTTTTGGCCTATCTAGTTTTGTTTTGGAGATGAAGGCTATTTTAAAACGGGCCATTTTGAGAAATAGCTAGTATCTCGAAGACTAAGCGAGATATCGCCAAAAGGACAAAAGTTTTGAAACATTTAATTAACGTAACACGTACCGATAATACAAATGTATTAAGTGTTCTGAAACCACTCATTCCCAAGTCTATTCCATATCGTTCTATTTCAGATCAATGTTCCATTCTGTTATCGTAGCGTTTAAATTTGTATCTTGATGTACCTGCCTGTTTTATAAAAAAAAAAACATCCTTCCAAACAGTTTTCAAAAGTTGACCAAGAAAGAAAATGTTGACCGATATTACAATTAACGTAGGTTTGGAAGGGAACCCGAAGGATTTATTTTTAGAAAGTTGTCACAGGGTGACTTATTAATTTTTTTATCAATATCAATACTAAAAAGCTCACACCAAATTAAAATTTCATTCCGCGTCTACTCCATTTCGTTCTATGTGTTTAGTATTCCCATTCCACTCGTTCCATTTCATTTCGTTCTACTGTACTTGGTTGCAAACCAGACTGAAAATTAATATCTACATATTTCCAGAAATTTCGGGCTCATTAATTATTTAGAATAATGTTGATGTGTATCCAACCCTTTGATTTGAGCGTTTTTCACAATTTTAAAATCCTATATTTCAATGGTATTTTTTTTTTCTTAATTGATTATCAATTGTAATGAAATTTAGACATTTATATGAACAAAAATTCTCAATTAATTATAATTAATTAAAAAAATAAAATGAAAATATTTTTATTACCATTGATATCAATGCAATGGTAATGAATCCCATGTATGGCACCAGGTAAGTGATTACAAGCTTGTGAATATATATTTTTTTAATATAGAACTTACCTAAAGTGACTAACTGTTTTTTGATCAAACGCTAAATTCGATTGACTGAAATACTGAACTGAAAATAAGAAATAAAATTTTATTCGTAAAAGCTGAGCCGGTATTTCTGTTTATCCCTCCAAAAACTCCTTAAATTTTTTGGAGTCTTTCCTCCGCAATTTTGTAAAATTGTTCACTTTTTACCGTTAAGGCATGAGTCAGTGTCCAAAAGAACAATTTTAGTAGTTCTTTCCATTTTTAAGTGCCAACAAAATATAGGTTTTGGTATCTTTCACTATTGCCAGGGTTAATCTAAGATTTGTTTTGGCTTATTCAAAATTTTTAATACCTAAGGCAAGCAAATAATTTTGACTGTGAAATTCAATATCATGCCAAATTTCATAAGCCAAAATACTCTATTAGTAAATAGCAAAAATTTGTTTTTTTATAAAATTTAATAACATTCCAATTTTTCTTAAGCAAATACGGTGAAGGTTAGTAAATAGCAACAATTTTGTGTTATAAAATATCGAGAATTCCAATTATAACTAGCATAAGCATTTATACATACTTTCCAATGCAGGAAACGTGCACCCAAAGTCTTTAGATCATTAAAATCAGAACGCATATTTTTCCAGGTGTCTTGTAGAAATTGCAATTTCTGTTCATTCGGAGTTTGGACGAGTTGACGTTTTAAATTATCCAATTGACTGGCAAACTCATTGGCCTTTTCAAAGAATTGTATAAGACAGGAAACACAATCGACCCGTTTCAAAACTAAATCCTTCAATTCAATCCAATGTTTATGTAATGACTCAGCTTTTGAATCAACATCGTAACGTTGTTGGGCACTCAGTGATTCCAAGTGAGTTTTAATGGATTCCAAGAGAAGATTTATCAATTCACCTTTAATCTAGGGGAATAAAAGAAAATATATTTTAATTTATTTTGTCAATTCCTATTGTATATTTTAGGCAAACCTCTAAATCCTGCATTAGTTCATGATGTTGTAATAAAAATTGTTTACTTTGTTCCAAATTTTTACCCATATGTATATTTTGTTGTAGATATTTCTGTCCCGAAGTCATTAACCATTCCAATAGATCATTATATTGTGCTAAGAATTCTTTAAGAGCCTGCTGAACTCTACGCTGGTCCTCATTACTATTGGCACAGATACCCTCTATGTAGGCTTTACGATTTTCAATTTCATCCAACACTCTCTTAATGCCCTGAGTCTCGGGTTGGGTACGACCCACTTCGTCAAGTATACTGTAACCTAACCTTAAAGGTTCTTCGGCGAAATTATTAACATCTCTATTAACTTTGGCATACATAGCAAAACTTTCGGGTGAATTTGGTGGCAGTTTTAACGATAGACAATTCAACTTCTAATTTTTCCAAAACTTTAAGAGTATGATCGGCCTTCGCGAAGAATTCACGTGATTGTTGTAACCAGTGTTCACGCTGATCGACCAAATCTAAATGTTCTGTGCATGAACTCAATACGTTGTAGGCTCTAGCACATGCCTCATCACCGGTAAATGTTCCCGATGCCTGTAATTTCTCTTTCGCTCTTGTAATTTTGAGAGCGCGATCTCTTAACAACAGTGCTTGCTGTTTCCATTCACGATAATTGTGTAAAGCATTATTGGCCGTATGTTCACATTCTCCCAGACTAAACATCGATAACACTTCATTACGCTGCTGCACCAAAGTGGCCTCAACATCTATGAGTTCTCTTCCCAACATGGCCATGCTAAACATTGTTCTAATTGTGTTTTTCTCGTTTGCCAAGCAATTTCCAAAGCATTGCGTCGGTCGTGTAAAGCCTCTAACCATTGTTGGACTTGATGTACCGCCCGCGTGGCATCACGTTTTATGTGCTCTGGTCGTGTATCTAAAGTTTCCATATTTTCTAATTCTTGCAATTGTGCCAACAATTCATTGCCATCTTTTAGAGCAGCCATAACAGCTGTCAACATATCAATACGCAGCTGTTTAAATTTATTAAGATACTCTTGTACGGTAGTCACCTCAACCGGTATCATAGTGTCTATGCACGCTACTTCCAGCTGATCCATGCGACGTTGGCATTTTTGCATTTTGTCATGAAATTGTTTACATAAATGTAGAATATTTTGACGATCTTGTAGCAGGTGTAAAATATCATCCCATATGCCATTTAATGTATCGGCCATGGCATTGACTAGTTCCGAACTGATACGTTTACTGGCCAGCAATTTGTCGGCTTTATGTACAAATTCTTCCATGGGACCGGGTAAATTCTAGATGATTAATTGAAAATTATAAGTATTTGGTGTTATTAATGCGATTGTTTAAGTTTCCAACTTACATGTATATTCCTAAGAGTCTCATCGTGATCTTTTTGTAGTCTTATAGATTCATCAAGATTAGCACCTAATGTTGTTATCTTTGGTTCCAGTTCCACAACTTTGATATATAATTTTTTCGGTACTCTAAAAGGTGGTGAAAAAATAAATTAGCAAATAAAATTGTTTTGCATAGAAATTAAACCTTGGAATAGAAAAGTCTTGATCAAATGTTGGTGACTTGAATGTGAAACTACCAATTTTGGGACTAAGCTAGGGAAATATATACCTCGACACACATTATTGCTTTATATGATGGTCAAAATTTACACCTTTCGAAAGATTTATTTTTGAAATCCCTTCGGGGAAACAAGGGGTCAAATGACTTTGAAGAACCTATCGCGTGACTGGTTATATCTGGACATTAATATTGCTGAGTTTTAAGAAGTGTCAATTAAGCTGTAAAAAATGGTCCCGAGACTAGGTGATCGAGGAAATTTCACTTAACTGATTTAATTATGTACTTAAAAACCCAGTAATAAGATTAATCTTATTGGAAACTAGTAAATATTCTGGAATGTTTGATATTAATCGTTTTAAAACATTCATTGGTTCCGTGTGAACTTGTGACTATAGGAGGGTTAGTTTTTTTAATAATATTTGCAATATCATTAAATTATTTTCTTCGCAGTTTTTTAATACTTTTAAAAATTTTTTATTTTTAATTTCAGACTTTTTTACAAAATTTGTTTTTGTCAACTTATATTGCTCAAATTTTAGCGAGAAAGAATAGCTCAGTAACTACATGGAGAGGAATCAGCTGATGCGTCCAAAATGGTGGTAGGAAAATGAGTAAAATTAAAAATGATAGTTATGTACAGAGAGGGATAGATATATACAATATATCAAATACTTATTAAACTATTAAATTTAATCGAATTAGTGTCTGAACTTTTTCAACATTCGTAATTGTTAGACTTTTATGCGACTTTATCCGAAGAGCTTTTTAACCTATATTTTAAATCTTTTAAATAAATGGCAACTCTAACACACTATATAGGCAATATTGGTAACAAAATTTTTGTTTTCTCGAGTACAAAAAACCACTTTCAATTAAAACAGAATTTCATTAGTTTTCAGACATGTTTCCATTGAAAAATGTATTAACTTTGGCCCCACCTTTTAAACCTTAGGCGTGTGGCTGGGCCCATTAAAAACAAATACGGGTCCCTTATTTTTTATCCAAATTTCATTAAGAACGGAGAGAACCCATCGATAGACTCCCCTTGTTAGTTTTTTTTATACAAATTCTAGATCAATAGATATCTCAGCAAACAAATAGTGCTTACCCAGAAGCGCTTCCGGAAGGCATTATTTATTCCAATGCAAATCCAGAAGGCATGATTTTTTTCGCGATGTACCACTTGGTATTTTTCTGTCAAGCAGGTGAAGAGAGCTTCTTTCATGTGCTCTTAGATGTAATAAACTCATGCCTTCTTAGGCAATAAGAAGCGCTTTTTTTTGTATGTTGACAACATTAGTGCTTCATGGTAAGCATTCTTTATTGCTTCACTTTAAGCATTATTATCTTCAAAGACGTTTTGGGAAGCACTAGAATGCTCTCCCTTATTGCTTTTTAGTATGCAAGGCAGTGAAGCGCTATTTTGGAAGCATACAAATGTCGTTACTACTGCTTACCACATACCAATACATCTGGAAAAGCAATCCCAGGTTATTTTTTCCAAAAACAAAAATATTCAAGTAAAAAAAATTTAAAGAAAATTAATATGAAAATGCTTGATCTGCACCCGTTACAAAAGTTGAAAATATAATGACTCTTAATATAGATTTAGAAAAATTTTAAGATCACAACTTTACATTTAAAATAATGATAAAAATAAGTACTAACTGGTAACCGCGTTATTTTTCATTTTTATTGAAATAATGGGAAAATTAAGTAGTTATTAGTAAGTCATTAGAATTTGTATTAAAGTACTACAGAGCGTTGCTGATTTCATTACTGGTAGTCCAAAAAATAATGATATATCATTACCGCTTCTACACTGAGTTTAGAACTACTCATATTTTAATGCTTTTCTACACTGGGTTGTTTTGTAATTTTTTTACTTTTGCGATAAAAAACTACCCAGTCAAATCCAAATAACTGGTTGCAGAACAGCTTATACTGTATTATAACAGGTTCTAATTTCTGTTCTGCAACTGGTTCTTTTTATATGGAGTTTGCCATATTTGGAATAGGTTCTTTACCTCCAAACAAGAACAGGTTGCTTTAGGACAGTGACACCTTAAATTTCGACTATAAGGAACCTGTTCTGGAACAGGTTCCATGTAACCGATGCTAAACAGGTTCAAAGGTAATCTGTTCTTAACAATTTTGCTGGGTATATTTATAAATTTGAAAAATTACCCATTTTTTATAAAAGCATGCATTTCACCACAAATATGCATAAATAGTAAAATATGCAACAAAAATATGCATTTATCGGTATCAGGACCGGTTAAAGAGAGGAGGGAAAATGGGAAATTTTCCCAAAAAATTAATATTTTTCAATACAAAAATGTAAATATGATTAAAAAATTAATTAAAAATACTCTAAGTTCCCTCCCCAAAATCTTTTCCTGGATCCGCGCCGGATCGGTGTCATTTTGTTTCCAGTTTTTTGATCGGTTCTTTTGACCCACAGTGCGACGCTTCTGATTTATTTACAACTTCCTCCTTGTTCGATCAATGATCAAAAAATGTAACGGTTAAAATATTACCATATATGACTTTTTCAACTGACCTTCATAGCTATCTATGCAAGTATTTGTGCTACAACAACAACAACAAACAACACGAAGAAACAAACTGAAATTAACAGAAATGGACAGACAAAACTGAACCAAACCACAACAAACCAAATAAATAAGCAAACAAAGTCTCATTTGAGGAAGCTCTAAAATCAAACAGCCTTAACTGCGATAATGTTGCTACTGATGCTGCAGCAGCAACAGCTACTGACAACATTGGCAATGATGATGTAGATGATGATGTTGTTGTTGTCGAAGATCTTTTACCAAAAATAGCAACATCAACAAAAAAGCCTGTCTAGCACGTTTTACTAACAATACAAGAGTTAACTTATCTATTCTACACACTTCACAGACTCTTTTAAAGTGTACCTACTACGACATATTCCATTCGAATCTACTCTACTGCTTACACTACTCCACGGCCCGAAAAAAAAAAGTCTGTAATTGAAACACATATTTTAAAATAGACCTATGTGCGCTGAATCAAAATTTCTCAAAACAATGTTTTTCTCATTTGCAGTTTTTGAAATATCGCGGTTTTTATATTAACATGAATCACCTAATTTTTCGTTTATTTTTCTTAACTTTGCGAAATTTTATAGCAAAATCATGAATATCGTACTGGTATTGCAAGGAAGTTGAAAATTGTACTTTCTAAGTTTTATGCTTATAAATGTTATGCATGTTAAACTATTTTTAAATTTAATAGCACAAATAAGTAAAAATAGCAGAATAAGTTACTAAAAATTAGTTCAAAATTACATTGCAGAAAAAGCAGTAAAATTAGCAGAATCTTTTTGCTAAATATTAGTAAAATAAAAACATCAAGAAAAACTGTAAATTCTACTATATTTTAGTTAAATGTTTAGATATTTGTATGAAAGCTCCATCTATTCGTGAAAATTTTTATTATTTCTAATAAGACAAGTAAAATAATCTCTGTATTTATAAGATAAACAAAATACAGAGATGTATCTGTGTTATATTTGCCTTTAGTATTGCCTTTGTTCCGCTTGTATGCACATCGGAATGCTATATATCAAAGACTGAAGCTTAGTCTAAAATAAATTAATATAAACAAAAAATAAGTAAAAATTAATTAAATAAGTACTTTTCTGTTAAAAGAAAAATTATGAAAATTATTGAAGTTCGAGGCCATACTCTTTACTATTTCTTTATTAGGATATTGTCCTAACAGTTTTTGTTTTCAAATTTAGTAATTGACCACATTCAGGAATGTGTTGATAGATCTATTTCGGGAATTTTCTAGGTTCCCATCATCAGGACACGTTTTGGAAGAAGTGACAATCCCATGCAAAACATCAAACATTCATATAACCTAGTTTTCCCACTAGATGAGAACTAATGTATGAACTCGAAGTTAAAGATTATCACCATTGATGAAAAATAAATTGAAAACTTGTTCTTATGGCTTAGTCTAAATCTGCAAGAATTTTTTTCTCATTTGTAGTTTTTGAAATATCGCTGTTTTTATATTTACGATATATACTAGAGTTTTCATTTATTCGTGTTTTTATTTGTTTGAATCATACAATTTTTGATCGAATGATCAAACGAATAATTTTTAAATTTGTTCGATTAATCAAACGAATAACGAAAACAAAAAATTTAAAAATACATAAATAATTAAAATATTTCATCGTCTTATTTAAAAGTTTTATGAATTTCAGAATCAATTTTAATACTACAACAATACCAATTCACAAATGCAATAATTTTAGATTGTAAACCCAGAAAAAAGATTGCTTGCAATTCAGTCAAAACCATTAAAATTTATTTGATACGACGTTATGTACTGCCAATTAAAACGTGGAAAAATAATCCAATTATACAATTATTGGTATTTCCAATCAACTTTTCAAATAAAATTCGGTTAGTAATTATGGACGGTACAAGCAACAATTTATTTAGTGAAAATTCAACAAAAAAAAAATTGTATCAGCTATCAAATTAATTAAAAAATTCTCCAAAATCAAAAGTGGTAACTGCAAATACGGGTTTGCCAATCAAATATACAATTATATTCGGGTTTTGGTATAATCAAACGAATTGTGGACGCAACTAATGATTAGTATTGGCAAACGAATTTTAGACTATGTTCGTTTTCCTAACAAAATATATAAATTCAAATTTAGCACTCAACGTTTATAAGTGTTAGTGGTGTAATGGGTAGAGCGGCATCCAATTACTCCGTATTTCCGAGTTCAAATCCCGAAAAAAAAACAAAAAAAAAAAGTTATTTTTTTTTAATTAAAATAAAATATTAAAATGTGCGATTAGCACAATGATTTAAAGAATATTAAAAGCAATTGTGGTGCAATGAGTAGGACAGGGGACTATTAATCTGAAGGCCACGGTTCAATACGTGAAAAATCAAAAAGGTTTTTTAATTTCAATAAAATGTTGCGGAACGTAATATTGTTTAAGTTGAATGGGACAACTGAATATTAGCTTTCACGACTAAAAATATAATTTAATATAAAGATAGTTGTTTTAACCACCAGAATTCGATTGCAAACAAATTTGGGGGCCACAACTGAGACTGTTTTCTGGGTGTAGTAACAGCAAAAGATTTCTCAATCATAAGCAATTCGGCACAGGGATGTTAAATGGGGGTTTTCAATTTTGTACCAACCTCCAAAAAAAATTGTACTTTTTGGACCTTGACGGTATCATTTTTTTAAAATTTATTAAAACAACAAAAAAAAAATACATAAAAATTCACTTGTACAGAAAAAAAAAAAACAAAACCTTCCAGTAACATACATTATATGTATGAATAAAATAAGGCATAAAAAAGTCTTATGAATATATGAGACCAAATCATGAAATTATTTGTTTAGTTAATAAACTATTTGGAATTTCTACATCATAGCAGCATAAATTTGTCGCTCTTAACCAATCCTTAGTCTGTATGAGACTTGATAATGTTGACTAATGTAGTCTGTTTCTTTCCTTAGTTTTTATTATATTTTGAAAAGAAAAAAACTCTTTCCACATTTGCAGACCAGTGTGGAATGGATAAAATTCCAGCAACGACTAGAAATGTCTGGAAACATATTGACATTCAGTTCATTTTAAAAATTAGCTACTACCGACCAAAAACTACAAACGTTTTAATTTTTTAACGACTTCAGTTAAAAAAATTTTAGTTTTTACTATGGCTCAAGTAATATTTTTACTAAGAAGACAAGAATGGAGCATTAATCGGTTTTTTGATTAATCGGTTTTTTTGTTAAAGTTCTACCTATTATGGAGGCTATAGCTTTTCTAAAACATTGGGTTCTGATAAGATCTTTAACCAGATCGAAATACTAGTATTAACCTAGCTAATATGTTTGATTTGCTTTATTTTTGTAAATATACGGAGGTTGAGAGCTCGTTATAAATTAAAAATATATAAGATTGTTTGGGATTTTTTTTCATTTCTTTAACAATAATTTAATTTTCGTTTGAGTTTGAATTTTAACGTCTTTTTCAGACAATTGCAGTTAATACTATAATTAATATGCAATTTTATTTAATTTAATTGTGAAAGGCGTGGTAGAGAAGAATGAGTGTATTTTCTAAAAATCATAACTACATTGCAAATTTTCAATTTTTTCTGAATCAGACTGCGCAGTTTCTGGTATTGAACCTTCGTCAGTGACCCTGTTTTTATGAATTTTTGAATAATGTAATATTTGTTATGTTTTTATTTGTTCGACTGCGTTTATATGAAATTTTTCTGTGCAATCACTGACCGTGGTATAGATAAACTGATTTCTAATGCCACATGCACTCGCACTACACGTTAGACAGAGCGCTTTAGCCCTCTGAGCTATCGTTAGGTCGAGTTTTTTTTGTGATTAAAACTAGTTTTATTCAATACACGGTGTTTTTATTCTTGCATACATAATCTCAGAAGTACAACTCCAACAACACAACAGTTCTATTTTTAGAAACTCACCTCACTCTAATGTCCACTGTTTTCCCATATGTTGTAAGTGATGCCATATCTATATATCAATTTTCACTTCTTTGTCAATATATGTAAGAGCTGCCAGATAAATTTTGTAAAAAATCGTAAATTTTTAATCGATATTAAAAAAAAAAAAATTGCCAACTTTATTCTGCAAAATCCTTAAAATGATGATAAATCGTCAAATCTGGCGGATATAGTCGCACATATTTTAAGAGCTCATTACATAAAACGAATAAATGCAATGAAAAAGGACACAACAATTTGTTTGCTATACTAAAAATTCAAAAAGGGGAAAAATTAAAAATTTTTAAATTGTACCAAATGAGTCGCGGTAGTACCACGGTACTTTAGAAGGTCAAAATGTACCAAAAAAAGTACAATTGTACCAACTTTAACATCCCTGATTCGGCATTATCCTGTGATAAAAACTACAGTGTTGAAAATCGTTAAAAATTTAACTATAAATCGACTATAGTTTTAATATATAGAGCTTTCTAGAACTTATTTTAGTAACCGTATAAATTGCATAAATGGAATTTAAAGTTTAAGTGCTATCGTTGTAATATAGCAATATTTTTCATAGATATAGTTTTGTATAGTTTAAACTTCAAAAATCGTGCTATATTTCAACGATATCCCTTTATCTGTGAATTCCTTTATATTGTCTGCTTGAAATTCAAATAAAGATATATCCGTTATTAAGAGTCCATGTCTTGAAAACGATTAATATAAGAGTTTTAAAATTTCAGCTATTTCTTCAATAGATTTTTAATATTATTTTGTCTATTATCATTTTTTATACAAATTTTCCCAAAATTGGCAAATTTTAAAAAAGTTTTATTAAAAAAAGTATTTTTTTTTTTTAATTACTTGTTTTATTCGATTAATCGTCAAAATTTATTTGAATTATTTGTTATACGAAAATCATGTTTTTTAAATTGTTTGTGTGAATTTTCTTTTGGTTAGTTCGATTAAGGGAATTATTTTTATTCGAGTGATAAACCTAGTAGATACTTCATTTTTTTATATACAAAATTTTCTTCTTTTCTTAATATTTCACGATTTTTTCTAGGGATTTTTTTTTTTAATACACCCACACTCGGTAGTAACAACCGTATTAGTAGCCAATCGAATTGTTCGGTTTTAGCTATCGAATTTGTTGGTAGTTATTATCGAATTTTTATTGAGACAATCGAAATTCTATTGTCCTGACATAATTTCTGGTGTTTCAATTGAAATATTGTTACTACCACCGAAACGTTCGTTGGCAACAAATACGGTTGGTACTACCGAGTTAGTTTTCTGGGTGTACAAAAATGATTTTAGTAGAATATTTAGTTTTCGCCTAGTGATACAATTTAAAAGTTTCTTAGCATACATAAAATTTATAAGAACACTCGAAATTTTCCACTTCCTTGCAATACCGCTAAGATATCCAGAAACAAACACCGACTGTACTCAAATGAAGGAGAATTTTTTTTAGATTTATATTCCTCAATACGATTTATGAGTTTTAGCAAAATATACGAAAAAATGGGATAAATAATGAAAATATAAAACCCTCGACATTTCAAAAACTGCAAATAAGAAAAAATATTTTTGACAGATTTGTATTCCAAAGACAGATTCTGCATAAAAGAAACATTTGTTGAGTAGTGTAATCCAAATAGAATTCTTATGCCCCTGTAAGAGATGTTTTGTAGTTTAAATGTTCTTGTTTAAACAATTCCTTTTATGTCCAAAACAGAAACAACATTGTTGTTGTTGTTATTGTTGCTTTTTTTTGTTGTTAAGCTGCCTGGTTATCAAGATGGTTTAGTTATTTAGTTCCTAGTCTTGTTTTTGTTGTTGTTGTATGTTTATTTTTTGCTCTTTAATATTCATTGATAAGTGTTGTTGTTTTAGTTAATGTTGAGAAGGAGTAATGGGTTGGTTTCTTCCTCTGATTGGTTTTTAAAGTTAAATGTAAAAGTGTTAACAGGTTAATTGAGCTGCAAAAGGTTTTTTAAATTATTCATAAAATATCATTGGAGTGACATCCTAACAATGGTTGCCAAATTACATTTGAAATATGTCAGAATATATATTTATTATTAAACTAAACAGATCTATTGGTGAGATAACATATTTACGTTGTTTACGTATGAGCAACGTGAAGCCACATATTAAGAAAAATATTAATCATACGCACTATTCAATAACCCTATCAGCCTGTAATTTTAGTTGTAAAAAATTTAAAAATTATTTATCCCCATTGTTGTGTTCATCTGTGAACCTCTGGAAACTCATACCTTGATGTTCCTATTATTGTAATCCATAATGGAAATCCAATAGTTTCCAAAAATGCGATTTTTTACAATTATTAATATATTGTCTTCATTTAAAGCAATATTAAAAAATGATTGCTAAAATGGTTAAGCTAGAAGGCTAATATTTGAGTATATATTACGGAAAGCGTGGATCCAGGTAATGAGTTTGGAGTGAGAAGTTAGAGTATTTTTATTAACTTTTTATCGTTTTTGCTTTTTTGTATTGAAAAATTTTATTTTGGGCGAGGAAATGTCCCATTTCCTTCTAACTGGATCCGCTCCTGTATTACAGTGTCGTCAAATCTTTAACATTATTTTTTTTTTGACGAACTTATTTTAAATAGTCAAGGATATTAAAGGATCAAATTTTTTAAGGACATTTTTTAAATTTTTGGTTTGAAATATTGAAATTTGTCGTAGAGTATTATGTGAATATAAAAAATGTTATATTAAATATCTGATTACCCACGTGAAGTTTTTATATGTTCATAAAAATTTCATAAAAATTAATTATGGGTTTATTAAAATATTCGCGAATTAAAGATATTTTTTTCAAATTCCTTAACATTTTTGAAAAAAAAATTATTTTCTGGGAAACACTGTGTAGAGAGGAGGATTTGATCTTTAATATGACACCAAGTTTTAAAATTTATGTTAACACGTCCAAAAGTTATGATAATTCAAACATTCTATATTTCTTAAGCATTCGTTAGAACCCCCCAGCTTTCACTAGCGACTAAAATCGATCTATAGCGAATTTTGGAAAATGAAAAAAAATGTAAACACCACATTAACTAGGAAAATGTTTTTATCAAGTTTTTTTAAAATCAGAAGATTTGAAGTCGAAAATGTAATTTAATTTTAAATTGTTCCCTAAAGTGGACCTTTGATATATTTTCTTATTTTTTAGATTTTTTTCCAAGTTTTAATCATTGACTATTTTGAACAATTTTTCAACATGTTTCACAACAAAAAAAAGTCATCATTTGAATACCGCAATTAAAAAAGTTAGCATTATATAGCATTAAGTGGTTTTAGACGATACATAAAATGTTTTTATAAACAAATTTCCAGTTAATTTCCAATTGTGATACCTAGCGTTATAGGCAAGTTTAAACTGTGATATATATTTTTTAAATTATTTATTTTTAAATTTATTTTGATTTATATTATGGGTTTTATTTGGTGCTGTTTGTTGAGTATTAACCCATATCTATTTATTAAAAATTCGAATCTAAAAATTTGACAAAGATTAAATATTCAATAAAATTAATCCCTAAAGAAGGTTTTCCACCTCGAAAACGTTGGATGAAAATATTGAATAAATAGTCTTTTATTTTCATTAGTTGAAGAATAACCTTAAAAGCCCGATACACAGAGAGAATTCCTTGGACGAGTTTTATTGAAATTGTTTCACTAAACTAATGAAGTTTTCTTCACAATGTGAATGAACAAATTCTTAAACTTCATGAAAAAGCCTCATAGTTTTCATCAAACTGTTTTTAATTAAACTTTTTCATTAGTCGTATGAAATTTTTAATAAATAATATGAAATTTTTCATTAAATTTTATGAAAAGCTGCATTAATTTAATGAAAAGTTTCAATGGACGAGTCCCAGTGACATTTCATATATCTAATGCAAAAATTCATTGATATCATGTAGATAACATTTATCTCAGTGTAGAAAACATTTTTTAAAAATTTCAAATTGAAAATTAAAATAAATTTTCATTTAAATAAAAATTTTTGTGGATCGTACTTCATTTTCTAAAATTTGTATATGCTTTTGGGGAGTTTTTTAATTTAGGTCCACTTTAGGGGCTTGTTCCCAAATGTGGACCTTTTGAATATTGTTATATAACTTTTTTAAATTAGTCGCCACAAGAAAATGATATATTACCTAAAAATGGCGCTACGAAATAACCCCCCAATGAAATAACACCCAAACGACAAAATGAAATAACCCCCAATGAAATAAATCCCAAAAAAATGAAATAAGTCCCAACAAAAAAAAATGAAATAATACCCAAAAGAAATGAAATATTCCCCAAAGGTGAACATGAAATAACACCCAAAATTTGGGGGTTGTTTCGTAATGAAATAACTCCCAAAGGAAGAAATGAAATAACCCCCAATGAAATAAGCTCCAAAGAAATGAAATATGTCCCAAATTTTTTTTATTTTTTGTTTTCATATTTTTGATTCTTTTGTTACACTGTTCAGTTTTTCTGCGTGGCGGCCTGCGGCCAATCTTAGGGGTTTTCTCCTCCATAGGACGCGGCAGGTGGCTTCGCTGAATACAGTTTTCCTGCGCGCGTCTCATTATCTTCCCTAGTGTGACGCGCGCAGGGAAACTTTATTCAGCGAAGCCACCTGCCGCGTCCCATGGAGGAGAAAACCCCTAAGAGCGGCCACAGGCCGCCACGCAGAAAAACTAAGAAATATTAAAAAAATTTCACTTTTAGCAAAATGAAATATCCCCCAAAAAATATGAAATAACCCCCAAAATAATTGCATATGAAATAATCTCCAAAGAATTTAAATTTTGGTCTTTATTTCATTGGGGGTTGCTTCATAATGAAATAATCTCCAAACCGTAAGATGAAATAATCCCCAAAAAAATGAAAAAACCCCCAAACAATTTTACACAAATTTTTTGGGGGTTATTTCATTTTTGGCCGTTGGGGGTTATTTCATTGGTGGTTATTTCGTAGCGCCCCTAAAAATGCCCAAGGATGTTTTTGTATTTGAAATATTCCATTTATTTTTTTTTTTTTGTTTTTTATACAGCCCAAATACCAGGTGTATGGCCACATTAGGGAACATTTCCTTATATATATTTGCATAATTTGACTTAAAATTCATAATTGTAACTTTTGAGTGCATATTTACGGATTTTGTTCCATCAAAAGTAATATTTATAAAGTTTCCTATTTCGATGCAAACATTTCCACCATATCGTATAACTACGCAAGCAGAACAATACAATCGGCACAGTGTTGGCAAAAGGATACGTATATAATACTGTTATGCAAAATACTGTTTAGACAAAATACTGGTTCAAAAAAATTTAAAAATCCTGCTTTTCATAATACTGTTTTACAAAATACTGTGTTTCATAAAATTGTTTTACAAAATACTGGATTTCACAATACTGTTTTGCAAAATACTGTGAAGTAAAAATGCTGGTTACCGAAATTTATTTTATTAAAAATAACTTCAACAAAAGTATATAATTTTCAAAAATTAACAAAAACATTTAACAAAAATAAATTTCAATGCATTTTATAAACTTATATTAGTACAAGATTTTTTGTAATTCGCTTTAGGTAGCCTGTATGGCTTAATTCACACCTTTTTCTTACTCTTTTAATGTTTGTGTACGCTTTTATTTTCCTTAAATTTATGTCTTTCTCCATTCGCGCGGTTTGACAGCTACGATGACCTCATTACCCAACTGCCTGATAAGGTGGTATAATCCTGACTTTCTACGCCCAACAACAGCTTTCAGTCTTCTATGCCAAGCTTAAACACTATTTTGAGTTCTTGGTTAGGATTTCTTACTGTCGTCGTTAACCGAACAAAAGGTTCCAGGATACTTTGGGTGATATGAGCCCTTGACGTAGTTTTTTTCAAACCACTCGCACAGTTTAAGCAAATAATATATAAATTGAGATAAATTTTACTTAATTATTACAGTGAAAGTTTTTGTAAAAATAAAGCAAATAAGCGAGCGCGCAGTAAAACAGGATTTTGCAAAACAGTATTGTGTTATACAGTATTTTGTAAAACAGTATTATGAAATGCAGTATTTTGTAAACCAGTATTACGAAAAGCAGGATTTTGAAAACAAGATTTTGAAAACAGAATTTTGAAAACAGGATTTTGTTATACACAGGTTTTCGACCCGAACCCGTTGGCAAAGCGTTGGCAATGGTCGGTTATGCGTTGGCAGAATGCTGGACTTACAATCTTTACAGTATTGTTCTGTTACTCGATTGATAACAGTGGCTAACCGTTGGTTTGAGCGAACTTGCCACCGTTGACATAACGTTGGTAGTTCAAAAAATTAGTTTTGAGAAATATTTATATTAAATAACATTTAAAAAGCAGCAATACAGGTCCGTCTTAGTCATTTACATCATATTTAATTGTGTGAAGTATAATAAAATACATAAAGATAATGCTTCTAATTGGTTGTCATATTGGTAAAAACAGTATTGGCAAATAATGTTGCGGGTAGTACTGGCAAAACATACGCTTTGCAAATAAAATAGTGTTTTTCTAGTACAATACTATTTGTACGTTTGGTAATTTTTAGCACGGTAGGATTTACAAAAATAAGAGTGGATTGCCAGTACTATTTTTTTATGCAATTTCTACTTGGGTATGTATACAGCTAACAAGGTTTTTCATCAGTTTATTATTTTTTTAGATCAGACCATTAGTTTTTGAAACACACATATCACAGCGGAATTAATTTGAAGAATATTTTGTCCAAAAAAATTATAATTTTCTATCACATTTCCATACTTGAGTTTATCAACACCAATTAAAATAATCTTAATCTCTCCTGCCACACAAGTTGGTACTTTATTTTAAAATTTATTTCACATAAATCCCACGATTTCACAGAAATATAAAAAATAAACAATAAACTGTAAGTTATTGTTGAAAAATTATGATTTTTAGTTATTTACCGGGTCGTCTTGATCAATTTATAATGCACATGTAATGAAAAAAAAAAAAAACAAAAATATACTGCACGCATAAAATAAGCACTTAAAACATACAATGTTCAACATACATTTTACATTTAACATTTTTGTGTAGTGTAGATAGAGGCCAGAGGCGCTTTAATTTTTACGCCAATTTAAAAAACTGATTTATGCCACTAATTATGTACAATATACACTCAACTCAATTCAACTCCAACAACACCCAAAGGGGCCAAACTATAGTCTAAACATTCTGTGAGTATTAAATTGCTTTAATAATGTTGGGCATTTTTTTTTTGGTTTGTCCATTTTCTTATGAAAATTCGTTTTGAAAAAAGTATAAAAATTCAATGGAATAAAGAAAAAAAAATTACTAGAAATAATGATTATTCCCGACGAAAAAAGTTCCGATGCAATCATATATGATTATATAGGGTCCGCCATCTAACGTTTTTTTTTTCAACTAGTGCTTATTTCGTGAATGGTAACACTTAGCTCATGTCTGATTTGACAGATAATTAGTTTTATTCTTCCGCTGAACGAATATGGTTGTGTATACGCTTGAACAGAGCTGATGTCGTTTGGCCACCTCGGAGCTGCGATTTGACACCGTTGGACTATTATTTGTGGGGTGCCGTCAAAGATAAGTGTTACGCCAACAAGCCAGAGACAATTGACGCTTTAAAAGTACAATATTCGTGAAGCCATTGGTGAAATACAGCTGCACACAATCGATAATTTGCTTAAAAATTGGACCGGTCGTGTAGGCTACTGCATGGCCAGCCGAGGCAGCCATTTGAATGAAATTATTTTCCATTATTAACCGGAAGGATTGTTCTTTCAAATAAAAAAAAGAAATTTGAGAAAATATTCAGTAGTTTTTTTATAGCATTTTCAAAAAAAAAAAGTTATTTGGCGGATATTATGACATATTACGAAGCATCGCATAACATCTCCTCTGATCCGAAAAATTATCTAATCTTATATAGTTTGATCCGAAAACTGGGTCTATCAAATATCATCAAATTATATATAATTTTATACAATTTTATCTAATAAGTTTTTTTAATAAAAAATAAAATAAAATATTTTAGAGATCAGTACTTTTCATTTTAATAACTTTTATATATTTTTTTTAGCACCGTTTATAATTAGAATATAATTAAGTTTTAAAATTTAATGAAAAATTATTATTATTTTATTAAAGTAAAAAAAGAGACATCGATATAATTATTAGTTTTTAAACCAACGAACATATCGCTCATTTACTGCAAGACTGATATAACTCAAAAAACACGCCTTTGCAAAAAACGAGTTTAAAGTTTTCAATCTATATCTGCCTCGCTCGACTCTTTCTCTATTTATTTGGTCACGTTTTTTTATAAATAGGGGGTTTTAATGTATTTTTCTCTTAGTGAGAGTTGCGTGCGAATTCACTAATTATAGAGAGACGCGTGAGTAGCACAGTTTCTCTATGAAGTATATTCTCTTTATACCCACTTTACAGAAAAAAAAAATATATTATCCTCTATCTCGAAAAGTATACATGATATTAATATGAAATTTTTACACAATATAAAGCATGATATAACTCATTTTTTTTGACTTATGACAGTCTTGAAGCAAATGAGCGATATAGACTAAACATATGTTAAATTTTATATGCAAACTGGTTTTATGAGAAACAGTTTTATAGCTTTTAATATATAAAAGTGATAACATTTTTTTTATTAAATTTTACTATACACTGAGAGAAATATCTTTACTTCTGTAATGAATTTCTTCATAGTTTTAACGAAAATTTTCATTGGAACTCTTCCACTAAAGCTTTTCATAGAATCTGTGGAACAAGTTTCATTAAATTCAATGTTTATGAAATATTTGTATTATTAATGAAAATCTTCATAAACTTCATAGAAGTCCAAAATTAATTCGAGTCTACATTGAAATAATAAAGCACTTTATAAAATAATGTGAACACTTAAGAATTAAATATTAAAACAAAAGTTTGAAATGTATTGAAAATTAACAAAATTGTTAAATTAAACATAAAAATGAAATATAACAAAAAAAAAAAAAAAAAAAAATTCTTTCAGTGTATATATTTATATATAATGATATGCTTTGCCACATATAAATATCGTATCAGACAAAAATAGAAAAATAAAAACTTCAAAACTTAAAAAAAAACAATGAAAAATTGCAAGAATAACAAAGAAAAAGTTCACAGAAATATTTTTATTTAAAGATTTATTTGAAACTATTTTTATAGTATTTTTCTTTTTTCGAGTAACCTAGATCAAATATAAGAAAGTGCCAAAAAATGGCAAATTTGTCTTCGCTGATAATTACATATAAAAGTGATAGAACTTTTTTTAATAATTCTACCATATAAACTTACATATGTTCATATATGGTTGAATATATGGTCATATATCTATTTCATATGATCAGATATACGAGATATGTTAATATATAACATACAATACAATGATATATAATGATATATTACGCCATATTAAAAATTTTTCATAAACTAATTATATGACAAGAACATATATTGTAATATATCGCCACACATATAAGCATCATATAATGATATCAAGTTGTAGATGAGTATAAAGACACTTTTTTCATCGGGTTAATACAAAACCTTTACAAAATATGTAATAAATTTTTATAGTAATAACAGTTGTCTTTTTTTTATGTAAATATCATGAGTTTTTTGATACATCTCATTGAAATTAAACGAGGGACTTTTTGATTAATTTTGTACACAAATACTGTATGAAGCCTATAATTCTTCTCCATATTCAGTTTTTTTTTAATTTTCAAAACCTCGCGATTTGTTCACCGTATGTCGCAAATGCAGTTTTAAGAAGCATTTTTTAAAGTGATTTCCTCATTCAAAATTTTTTATACATTTTCAAATTAAATTTCTATTTTTCTGTGGCGAATATTTCATACAATTTTCTCGATTTTTTGAAAACAAGCCTTATCTTTTATTTCCATACAAAAACATTTTTTTTTCTATATATTCTAATGTCTATATACTCATATACAACATGATATTATCATATATGCTAATATGTGTGGCAGTATATTACAATATATATTCTTATCTTATACTTCGTTTCCCAATTAAAAAAATTTTGATATTGCAAAATATATATTCACATAAAATCATATAAAAGTATATCTCAAATATATTATTATATCTTTGTTTATATTACATTTCATATAGTGCCATATACAAAAATATGTAATTACACATCGATCTATATATGATTACATATCTAACATGTAAATAAATATATTTGTATTCAATTGTCTATAATTGGATGTAAATGTATCACATTATATATCATTTGATACAATTGGATGAGGACAAAATTCGGATACAATATAAAACTATATCTAGTTACATCAAATTAGATCTAATTGTATCAAATAATGTCTAATGATAAAATTAGATGTTCTCATTTTTCGGATATAACGTAATAATAAGAAAATTCACAAACCTTTTTTTTGCAAGGGTTATGAAATTTTTTTAATATGGCGTGATATATCATTAATTATTAGGTTTTTAATCAACGAACATATAGAGTAAACAAGAAAACAAATTGTATATGCCAACTGCTTTTAAGAGAAACAGTTTTTAGAGGTTTTTTTTAACGCATATGCAGAGAATACATTAAGCAAAACAAATTAACTTTAAAATTTAATTATAATTATAATTGCTTAAAAGTATGAGCATTAGCTTGTCCCGTTAAACAGCGTTTTTGCGATTTCGTTGTAGTAACAGCACTCGAACGACGCTTATTAAAGCCCTTAACAATAATAGTTCAGCATAAAAATTTTTGAAGTTGATCTTCAGTTCCCTACCAGCGATTTAAATTTGCGGTTCTAGTACATTTTGCCTAAAAAAAAGTTTCGACGATTTTTTTCAAATGTGTCTCAAAAGTTTCGTATTTTAGCCCTTTTTAAGAAAAAAATAATTTAAAATTTTTGGTAGAGTAATTTTGGACCACTGGAAGATGTTTTAGTTTTCATCAAGCTAATTTTCTTACAATATTTTCTTTAAATTTTTGCATTAAAACACTCAAAATCTTTTCATATATGACCTGTATTTCAAAAACATGTCATATATGAAAAGATTTTTAGTGTTTTAATGCAAAAAGTTAAAGAAAATATTGTAAGGAAATTTACTTGATAAAAATTAAAACATCTTCCAGTGGACCAAAATTACTCTATCAAAAACTTTAAATTATTTTTTTCTTAAAAAGGACTAAAATACGAAACGTTTGAGCCACATTTGAAACAAATCGTCGAAACTTTTTTTTTGTCAAAATGTACTAGAATCGCTAATTTTAATCGCTGGTAGGGAACTGAAGATCAACTTAAAAAGTTTTGATGCTGAACTTTTATTGTTCAGGGCGTTAATACGCATCGTTTGAGTGCTATTACCGAAAAATTTTTTCTATCGGGACACGCTAATGAGCATTAATAAATTAAAAGTACAACTGTCAACACACTTCTTCGAAACTCTCTTAAAACCAGTTCAGGTTTTTAGAAGAGAGCGTTGAAAATGCTTGAAAGAAATGAAACTCCCAACCATTATAACACGCTTAATGGATTCTAAGTTTTCAATTCTAAAAATAAAATAGGTTCCACTATAGGCAATATACTTTCTACTACTGATCCGGTTTTATGGTTAACAAAATAGTTGCTTTCAACAATCTGAAACTGCTGAAGTACAAACTTGGGAGATTTATCCTTTACAAACAAAATATTGTATTGATCCTTGATCCGAACGTATAGTTGTTATTTTTAATTATTTTGTATAACAAGGAAGTACAAAGTTTGCTATTTATTTCTGCTCTTGAAAAAATCTGATTTTCTTCCTCGGTAAATGTAGTTTTTTTTTTACATAACGTTTTAAATTTATTATATGTTCAAACTTTAGTTTCATAAAAAACCTTAATTTTTCGACTTAACATTATTTTTTAAATTAATATTTTTATATGTTTCATAAATAAATTACAAGTAATACTTAATTGGATTAATTAAAAGTATTGATCTCTGCAATATTTAAAATTTTTTTTAAAATTTTTTAATTGAAAAACTTATTAGACAAAATTATATCAAATTATATATAATAGTATTTGCTAAACTCCTTTTTCGGATCAAACTATATGAGATTACGTCCAATGAGATGTAATGTTTAGTTATATGTGATGTTATATATAATCATATATGAGTATATCGGAACTTTTTTCGTCGGGAAGTTTTAATTTTAATATTTTCAACAGGTTTTAAACAGTTAAAATACACAATTCGTTCTTTATAAGAAGAGTGATTTCTTCAGGTTTATCTGTAGTAAAAATGCCTTTTTGATGCAAATGCAATTTTTTTGACGCATTTCGCAAAATGCATCCAAATATTGTATCTGCATCAAAAATTAATTTGTTGGTCCGATAAACTTGAATAAAACACGTTTTAGTATTGTTAATACTAGTGTGTTCTGAATTTTAATCTGGTTTGAAACCTGTTGAACGTATAAAAATTATACATTTTATACAAAAAATTAAAGTTTTTATATGGAAATAATTAATAGATACGATTTAAAAAAAGAAATTCGAGAAAATAAGATGGCATTCGCGTCACAGAAAAAGCGAAATTTAATTATATATAAAGAATTGTTAGCTTAAAAAGATTTGAAGGGGGGAGAACAATTTCAGAAATGCATCTAAAAATTGCATTTGCATAAAAAATGCATTTTTGATTTAAATAATAATTTTTTTTTTTTATTGTATAAGAATAAAGGAAGACAGTCATGGCAATCGAGCGCTTTTTAAATTAGAGAAATCCGATAACAAGCTTCGAATCTATGGCTCCTCAACGTTACAGACTTTTTAAATGTTTTGAATTTTCTTAAAATATCGCGAAATTTTTAAAATTTGTAAAACTGAATATGGACATTAGCTATAACTCCATAGAGAATAAATGTTTTTAATATAAACAAAATCGGAAGACATGATGTCAAAAATTGCAATTTTTTCATGTTCTTTCAAAGAATGGATGATATATTAAACAATTATAGAGTCTGGGCTATGGTAAACATTTTTGTTTAGTATTTCTTTTGGCGCTAAAATAGTTTAGTTTTTTTTAAGTATTCTAGTTTCTTTATTGTAAATGACTCATTTAGTTGGTGGACTAAAAATTCTAAAATTATATTTGTTTATTTAAGTTTTTATTAAAATTACGCATTTAATGTACTCGTACATTAGGTTGTTTCGAATATGGCACGTTTTCGAATTGGTTGAAGGAATAGCACTCAAGCCATGCATAGTAAACAGCTGAATATGGGAAAAATAAGTAAAATAAATGTTGAAGTGGATCTTCAGTTCCCTATCAGCGATTGAAATTGCCGGTTTTAGTGTTTTTTGACAAAAAAAAAAAAAAAAAGTTTAGAATTTTTTTTTTTCGAAATAGGGCTCAAAAGTTTCGTAACTATTGCTTTATTACTGGAAAAATATTTTTAAATTTTCTGTAGAGTAATTTTGGTCCACCAGAGGACATACTATCGTACATACAGTGGTTTACGTTTGTTACACACAGAAAAATAAAATGCCAACCGAATTGAAAAGTGTATTTTTTTGGATACAACCAACAAATTCGGTTAGTACAACCATATTAAAATGTGATTACTGAATATTTTGGGTGCTGCAACCAAAATTCTGTTGTGTTAACCGAATTTTGTTGTGAAACCCAATATTCAGTTGTACTAACTGATTTCAGTCATTTGTTCTGTGTGTAATTGCTTTAGAAATACTCAATAGGTTTTTGTATAATTGACACAGATCACAAGTTAATTAAATTTTTTTCAATTCAATTAGCAAATTTGAAATTAGTGTTCTTTTTGGCACACCCATCATTATTGTAAGAAAGTGAATGTTAATTTTAATTATACACGTCAAATGTGGATGTTTTGAATATTTTATGATTTCATTTTCAATAATAAATCCTGAAATAGTTTTTAAATAATTTTTGAATTGAAGTTTGATAAATATATGTATATCAATGTGTTTGTCGACACAGTCGTGGCCAAAATATAAAGAACATTAGTGTTATATATGGTATGCGACAGTATGTTTTCTAAACTGAAACTTTTTCCTCAATTTAAGGGGTTTAATAGCTTTAGAAATCAGTAAAAACGACAACATTTAAGTAATTGTTAAAAATAAATGATGAAATAATATTCAAAATATTCTTTTTGGGATAAAAAAACACAATATTAAGTATTATTCTAAAAATTATAATTTAGATTTTCTTTCGCAATCGTTTAAATTAGTAGTAGTCCCTTACGTAGTCCCTTACGTAGCCCCTTACGTAGTCTCTGACGTAGTCTCTTACGTAATCCCTTACGTAGTCTCTGACGTAGTTTCTTACGTAATCCCTTACGTAGTCCCTTACGTAGTTCCTTACATAGACGGATTTTAAAATTTTTGAATTCTATTAAAATGGTTCTCAAAGAAAAAAAAACATCCAAAAAAAAATTTTTTTTTTTAATTTTCAAAAAAATACTATGGTCTACTGGAGACTTAATTTTTTAGTCCTCTACAAAATAAAAAAACGATTGAAAATCAGACCACCCGTTAAGTCTGCACAGTGGCAGCCGATTGTCAATATGTATCTTGTTTTGAGAAAGGAGTTTGTTTAACAATCTGAAACTTTTTTAATTCTACGATTTTGTTTCCAAAATTATCATAGAAAAAAGTCCAAACTATTGAAATATAAAAAAAAAATAAAAAAATTAAAAAAAAAAATCTAAAGCTAGTAAACCCCTTAAGTACCTAATCAAAATGCTACTGTGGCGTATAAGTAATATGCAATTTAAATTAATATAAATCATACGCAAATGACAAAAAGATTAAAATGATTTGTCTTAAATTAGTTGTTTCTACAACAATTGTTTTAAATCGTTCTTATAATTATAACCCCCACTGTATTTTTGTTAATTTAAAATATTGCTCATAAACATGTTGCCTGGTAATCAATTACACTGTGTAACAAACTGTGGGTCATCGCCGTCAGACTCAATGGTTGCAATGCGAATAGAAAGTTTAATATTAGATAAAAAAAAGGTTTTTCAAAGTAAGTTCGAATTTAATTTCTATGGACTCTTGAAGTTGGAGTATTTTGACCATTTTTCGAATATGAACGAAAATCAAAATAAAGTAATGACATATTTATTGGAATGTAATTGTGTGCACTTATTGTTCCATTGAATTCAGCGAATAGTAGGCGAGATAGGTGTGGTCAAATATAAAGAAATCCTAAATATTTTGTAGTTATACATTTATTTAATTTTTGGGAACAATCAAAAAGAATTTCAAATAAAATACATATGTAAGTCAATTGTAAGTAGAATTCACTTTCAGAATTTTTTCTGAATATTCTTTAAAAAATTAGAACAGATTTTTAAAGATTTATTGCAATACAAAATTAAGATTTACTATTCTTATTCTGTTCAAATGTAACAAATTAAAAAGACTTTAAACTATGAACCACAAGATCTTTTCGAAGTCGATGGCAGCTGGAAATTTTAGAAACTGCTAATGGAGTTCAGAGTTATCAAACATATTCGATATAATTTCAAATGCCTGAATTTGTAACAGTTTCCATATGTCTGGGATATTCAAAACGCTTGAAAGGAACAAAATTAAGTAACATTTTATTTACGATCTTTATTTTAACAAATTTCATTAAGTGCTGCTGTTTTACCTTATTTTGGTTTGCTTTCGCTGAGACGAGGAAACAATTAGGTCAAAACTACATTAACTTTTTTCTACGATTTCCTAGAAACTTTTTATAATGCCAAGACGTGTAAGGGTGGCAATAAAAATTTATATTGCGGTACTTAAGGTTCTTGAACGACATCGCCCTTTGTGGGTTTACGGAATGATCTCTGTTTCTATGTGTGATTTGAATACTGGTCACCTTTAAGATGCTAGCCCAAAGTGTTCAGCTCCCATCAACATCGAAAACATGTCGAACCACGTACTTAGTTACAAATCGTTTTGTTTGTTACATGAAAACTATGAATTTTTAATTGAAATTAAACTCCAAAAACACATATTTTTAAAATAAAACTATTTCAGAAAAAAATTAACAGTATTTCTTAAAAATCGATTATGTTTTTTAGAAAATATTCAGAATAAATCACGAAAATGAATTATCCAGTAGCCCATAAAATCAACTTTCTAATGCATATGATCTAAAATTGTTTGGAATTGTTTCGAAAAATGACAATAAATGTATGTATACCAAAAATCGACAGTTTCTTTGTATTTGACCACGCCTATCTCGCCTACTATTTGTTGATATATATGAAAATTTATATTTTTCAACATTAAGTTTAAAAGAACAATAATTACACACAATTACATTAAAACAAACATATTCATATTTTATTATGATTTTCGCTCATGATCAAAAATATCCAAACTTCAAGAGGCTATAAAAACGAAATTCGAACTAAATTTGCAAAACTCTTTGTGGATTTTGTTTATTCAACGATCTACTTTCATTTCCTATCGCTACCATTGAGTTTGATTTTTCTTGTTGCACAGTGTTATAGACCTTAATTGACCGCTAACGAGTGACATGTTATTATATTAATTGACACTATACAATTTATGTACAGAGTAAATTTTACTTAAATTGGGTAAAAATTTAAAGAACGTTGACAAAATCTAAACAATTTGTAATAAATTAACATTGATCTTTTATAGACGAAGTAAAAAGGGTACAAAATTAATAGCAATTGTGTTTGAAAGCTATGCCGTATTTAGACTGTCATCATAAAGTTTGGATATTCTTTGCTTTCAATAAATAAAAATTTGTATAAATTTTTTTGAATACTCGCACTTCAATATTTTTGTACTTATTTCTAGTAAAATGTTTTATTTTCGTAACATTTTTTAATATTCTCATTTTACAAATTACTGAATGAATGTAGCAAAATATTTAAAAAATGGTTGAAAAGATTTTGCTAAAATTACTAAAAACTTTGCTAATTAAAAGTAAAAATTATTATAAGTGCATAAAGCTTTTCATTGTACTGTTAAGAAAAAAGTGCAAATGATTGAAGAACATTTTGTTTTTATATTCTTTTTTTAATTTTTTTGCTATAAAGTTCTATCGGATGTACAAAAATTTAGTAAACCCGAGTAAAAACGTTTATATACAATCATATTGTATTAAATACAATATTATATGAAAGCATATATATGGATATATGTGATAGTATATATGTTTTTATATAATTTAATCTTTGATTTCGTTTTTCGAAGTTTGTTGATATGGTCCCACACATATTAATATCTAAATATATATCGATTGATATCTAAATATATATTGAACTGATATGGTATATAAACTACATATGGTATATATTAGTTAGAATGAATTCATGTATAATTATATATTTGCCTTAATATAAGGTGGCGCAAAAGTAATCCTCCTATCAGAAAATGCTATACATAATAAATACATAATAAAAAAAAAAACATCGGAAGGTTATTTTTGCGCCACCTTATACGTACAATAATATATGGTACATACAATTTTTTTTTTTTTTAAATAAGGAGTTTTTGAAAAGTCCTTTTACAATTTAGCTCAAGATATGAAGTTAGTTTAGTAAACCTTAAAAAACTAAGATTTGCCAATATTGAATTAAAATTTGAATTTTGCTGTGGACATGTTAAATATTACAAATTAAATTGTGGTTTTCCATTAAAAATTTAGACGATTTCAAATGTTATTTAGTTAAACAAAATCTTAAAAGTTACAGTTTCTGTTGCAATTTTCTGATTTTAAAATATCAGCATTAAGTTTAATATTTTGTTTGAAGTTTATAAAATTATAAACCTAATTGGAATTTTTCTTTAGAAATTGATTTTTGCAATTAAAATTGTGATTGTCTATCAAGAAAATTGTACGTTAAATATTTAATAACACAGAAATCTTAATTTTAATTTGATAATCGCACTATTATTTAAAAATTTTAAAGAAATATTTAATTAATTTATAACTTCTTCAATTATTAATGAATATTTTCAAGTTTAATATTATTTAACTTGTTCGGACTGACTGCTGCTTACAACTTCTCTTCACAGAAACTTAAACAAGAATGACACTAAAAGAGCGAAGGCGCTCATAAAAAACATACTTGTAGTATTGTAGTTGGCGCAACTATAATATGGCTGTAGTTCGAGAGACGATTATGATAATAAATACTATATTATAATTGTAGATAAGAGAATAAATAATATGGTAACCAAAAAAAAGAGAGATTTTTACTATAACGTGATTAAAGCAACCATATTATTGGCGAAATATGATTGTTACAAAAATAATGTAATTGAAACAACCATTTATGGCTGTAGGAAACCAGTCTTGTGGTATTGTCATATTGCAACCATATTTTTTCTCCGCTTGTATATAAAATGATACATTTTCAGATCTTTGTTTCTTTTTAAAATCTTTTTACAACAATTGACATTATTTTTTCAAAAAAGTATTTGCTGGAAGAGAAATGTTTACGCCATATAAGTAAGAATTTTAAAAATTTGTTTAGAATTGTGTTTTTTTATAATATACTTAAAAATGCTAGAAATTCTACTACTCAAATATATTTTTTATGGAGAATTTAAAAAAAGAAAGTGTATAATTTAGACCTAGTTCTATATTTTTAATGTAATAGAAAACACAATTTATCTAGAAATCGCCATTATAAAAAAAATGGTTTGGTGTTTTTCTATCGATTCTGAAAGGTTTATCGTGTAACACGGATTAGTTATAGATAACATATTTGTTAAATGCTATGAATCTTAAATATTTTAATATTTGAGTGTTATAACTACATGGCGTATGTGGAATTAATAATATGTATACTAAAATTCCTTACTGCTAGGCCATATAGTTTTATGATACAAATATTTATAAATTTTAAAAGGACAATACTGAACGAATATTTTCTATAAAACCCACAGCTATGACAAATTGTACTAGTTTGGCGATAGTTTGTGCTTTAACCAGTTACGGTTCCATTGTTGTTAATTTGATGACAATTTGATGTTTACTCCTCATTTCTCATAGATCATTTTTAACGAGTTGGTGCAGTGTAAACGCTTTCAAAGCCACAATTTTATATTACATCTTTCACTGCTTCGAAAACAAAAATTAACAAATCCACTATAAACTAAAATCAATATAATTTACAACATCAGCTCATGATCTAAAAAAAAAATATGCATTCGTTCAGTTATTTGAAAACATAAAAGCTTTTAAAAAGTACAAATTTATTGCGTGTCTATTAAAACTATTTAGACAAACTTAAGAAGTCTTAAAAGAAAATCGCCTACGCTTTAAAGGAACAGCAGTAACAACGATCTTTAAAACAAGTTCTAAGGAATTTTTAAGTTTTAATATTCTACACTCTGCTGCTCTACTACTCCACTCCAAGAAGAACAAGAAAAAAATACAGCATGGGAATGCAATGCGGAACTACTTGAAAGTAAATGGATACATGAGTTTAATGTTATGATATTGATTTTGGAGAAGTACTTAACAATTAAATTTTAACAAAGCTCTACTTTAAACAAAATGCTATTTTTGTATGTTTATACAGTAAAATCTTCAAAAGTGAACAACAACATTTACAGATAGATATCTTTAAAATTTGAAAGTTTCTATTGGAAAAGATTAAATTTTTAGAACTAAATATGTAAACAATTATTAAGACATTTTATTTTTAATGAGCACAAAAATATACTTTTTTAACTTTACCTCCTCCGATTTAAGTAAAACTTGGTACAACTATACTCCTAGTTAATATGATGTTTTTTTTTTTTCTTTTGCCAAAATTTCTTATAGGTGGCGTTTGGTCAATGCTCAAAGTTGGGAGTTTTTAACAAATGTGTAAGAAATACACAATATTTGAATTGTTCTATAATTTATAAACGAGTCGACAAAAATTTTAAAATTTGGTGTAGTTTTAATGATCAAATTCTCTTCTTTAAACAGTGGTGCACACAAATTTATTTTTTTCGGGAATAGGATAAAGAAATGGATAAAATTTTCTTAATTCGCTCAAAAACAACATAATTAATTTTTCTGAAATTTATTTTTGCAATTAATTATTTTTCCAAAGTATCTTTGATATTTAATCAGACACCCAATTTAAACATTTTAAAACGAACTTTTATGCTTTTTTCAAAAAAAAAAAATTGTTTTAGATAGTTATGTTTTAGAGTTCGTCACAAAAATTTGATTTTAGGAGAGCATCACTTTTTTACGGTTTTTGCATCAATAAAAAAAAATAGCGTTATTATTTTTTTAAAATTTCAACACCTTCCACTGGCACGCGGTGTCCAAAAAAACTAATTTAGGGTCCCTTTTAATAAGGGAATTCGATTCTACGCCATGAATTATTAAAAAAAAAAAAAACTTTTTTTTTCCGGTTTCTAAAGTGCACCGTTTTAGTCAATAGAGTGTAGGAAAAATTCTTTTTTTTCAAAAACTTTTAAAAATTAATTTTTTAATTACACACAATAAAAATGTATTACCAACTGAGAGTAATGGTACAAAATTTTTTCACATATAGAGCAATTCCATATGAAAACGATCAAAATTGGCAAATTTTTGGACGACCCCTCTCCGATTTTAAAATAAATAGTCTCAATCGATTGCCCAGCAAAAAATAATGTACCTACATATTTTTTTTTTTTTATAGTGACTGGTTTAGTGGTGGTGTGCACCACTGTCATGTGACAAAATTGAAGAATTCTTCATAAGGGACCTCATTGAAAGTTGTTTTGGAAAGGTATTGAATCAGGCTTTAATTGGTATTGAATCAGGCTTTAATAGAAAAATGAAATTTTCTTAATTTTTCTCAGAAATTTACCTTTTTTCCCATGAAAATTAAATTTTCCCATGAAAATTAAATTTTCCGATTTTCCACAGAAGCTCCTAAATTTTCCGGCTAATTTTATTTTTTTTGGATTCCTCATAATTTTTGCTTTAAGAATCAGCAATAAAAAAATGGGCCCCGACTCCTTGTTTGGGCAGGAGAAGAGCATTTAAGAGACCACCTTGTTCTCATTGTTTTTATATTTTTCATAATTGAATTATTTTTAATTATTTAACAAGAAAAATTAGGAAAATTTTATTTTTCAATTAAAGCCTGATTCAATACCTTTCCAACGAGCTATCACTCGTTGCGATCGCTTTAGTAGTTTTTTTTTAAAACAACTTTCAATGAGGTCCCTTATGAAGAATTCTTTAATTTTGTCACATGACAGTGGTGCACACCACCACTAAACCAGTCACTATAAAAAAAAAAATATGTAGGTACATTATTTTTTGCTGGGCAATCGATTGAGACTATTTATTTTAAAATCGGAGAGGGGTCGTCCAAAAGGTGATCGCTTTCATATGGAATTGCTCTATAGCGAAATTTTTTCACATGAGCTGAAGAAAACAATGGCACAAAAATTTTTGATAAATCGCCACCTGTTAAAAAGTTGTTAATCAATAAAATATTGCATTTAAGTAAAGACAGCATTTTGAAAACTGGGTTACCATAAAGCTAAAATTTTACATTTTTCTCGGCTAAAATGCTCTTTGATTGTGGATTATAAAAAAGTACTTTATAAATATTTTTTTTAACACATTTAATTATTTCCTATCACTCTATTTCCCAAATGCTGCACTTTAAAATTGGGGAAATAAGTTTTTTTTTAAATAATTTTTGGTGTAGGAAAGGTGAACTCAAATTTTATATAAATACAGTTGTTTTTGCTCTGCAGGAAAACAGCCACTAAATCAACATTTTTGGCCGCCAGGCACCAGTTATTGATGTCAAAACATTTTAAAAAGTGCTGATATCCCAAAAACAAAGAAACTTTATACAAGGCTCTACGTTGTTTAGTATTTTTTTTTTTTTTTTGAAGCCATCCAAAATAAACGATCGCAGTGAATTTGTAAACATGGAATAAATTGGTCACCGTTATTTACTTCAATACTTTCATTTGAAAGGCATAAGTCGAACCAATATTAAATCAGAGCTATAATCTACTCTGGGGGAGTCTGCTTCTTCGTTTACGACTATAAAATATTGGGTGGCGGAGTTTAAACGAAGCCGTAAGAGCTGATAAGAAGAACACCAGAAACGGTTAAAAAATCCACAAAATGGTATTGGATAATCGTCGGCTGAAGGGGTGTGAGCTTACTGAAATGATAGTGCTATACACTGCAAGAAGTGCTATACACCGCATATTAACTGAAAATTTGGAGATGAGAAAGCACTGCGTAATTGCTTCATCACAAACCTAATTTACCAGATTTAGCTCCCTCGGATTATTTTCTATTTCCAAACTTGAAGAAATGGTTGGCTGGTAAAAGATTTGCCAACAATGAAGAGGTGGAGTCTACGGTTGATGTATATTTTAAGGTGCTAGACAGTTCTTACTATAAACAGGGTATCGAATCTATTGAATATCGCTGGGAAAAGTAAATCGAGCTAAAAGGAGATTATGATTTGAGAAATAAAGAAAATGTTTCCAAAACTTGTTGTGTTTTCTTTGTTAGGTCGGCTAATTTTTGGACTGCCCTCATATAAACGAGGATGGATCAATAATTACGTGACTTTTCGTACTTCCCTCGTAGTTATATGAAATGCAACACTGCTCCCACCAAGTACCACCTGTTAATAGACTACTTTCAAATTTTGAGCAAGTTCCGTCATTTACTTTGCGTTAAACAGCAGTGATTTTTTTAAAAATGGAAAAAAGTGAATTTCGTGCGTTCATTAAACATTATTTTTTGCGAAAAAAAACCGTCAAACAAACCAAGGAAAAGTTTGATAAATATTATGAGGACTCTGCATCATCGATTTCAATGGTAAAAAAGTGGTTTACTGACTTTGTTGTGGTCGCACAAGTACAAATGACGCTGAACGTTCTGGACGGCCAATTGAGGTCAATACACCCGAAAATGTCGAAAAAACCCACGATATGGTGTTGGCCGATCGAAGAGTAAAAGTGCGTGAGATTGTTATTGCCATAGGCATTTCATTGTGTTTCGATTTTAAATGATCAGTTGGGTTTAAGAAAGCTGTCTGCAAGATGTGTGCCGCGTTTGCTCTCAATTGACCATAAACGTAATCGTGGCCAATAAGGTGATGGCAACAGTTTTTTGGGATGCACGCGGGATAATCCACATCGATTACCTTCAAAAGGGAAAAACAATAAACGGCGAATATTATGCCAACTTATTGGACCGATTTAACGAGGATTTTAAAAAAAACGACCCCATATGGCCAAGAAATACATATTTTATCGACCTCGAAAAATCCTATTTTTTGGAAGAGATACAAAAATTGGAGAAACGTTGGACTAAGTGTATAGAGCTAAAAGGAGATTATGTTGAAAAAAATTTTTTTTTTTTGCAAAAACAAACTATGTTTCATTCAAACAGTCACCGACTTATTGATCCGCCCTCGTAGGAATAATACATTTTTAATAAGTCGTTAACCTTAATGTGGCTGACAAGGGATATTGCACTCAAAAATAAATCTTATGGTTGATAGAGAAATAACAAATATTAAAGAAAAGTACTAAAGCCGACTTTTGATGTCTGAAATTTTTGTCAAAAATAAAGTTAACATCAGTGAATAATATTACATCAAAACGTGATTTTCAGGAGCTTGTTTCATAAAGAGTATTGAATATAATATTGAGTCGATATACCAGGTTCAATGAAATTTCAAAGCCCCTTATTCTGAAAGGTGTGTCGAAGTTTTTAAAACCTCTCTATTAAGAAACTTGATGACACAATATTGAAAAGTTAAAAAAATGTTGGGTTCAATTGATTGAAAGATCTGACGAAAATTAATGAATCTTTTCTTTAAGTGTAAAATTTTGTATTGTAGGGTATTTTGAAATCCTACTCTAACTCAAATATTCAACATTTCCTACATTTTTTTTTTTTGTTTGTTAAACCATCAAAAAAGGTGGTAATAAATATTTAAAAACATTTACTATTTCACTTAGCGAAAAGATAAACGTCTAGTTTTAAAAGCATGCATGTTCTAAATTTGTATAACGATGTGTTAAAAAAAAAAAAAAACTGGAACTTGTCGGCTTTCCATTAAGCATTTATTGGTGACCATTTGAAATGTTACAAAAAAAAATTAAAACTTGTTGGAAGACATTTTCCAGCTAATTGTTACACTCCTTTAAGATAAGAATTAAAAGTTTAAAATGATTGGAGTAATAGGAAATTAATGGATATTTGCGTTGCTACTTCTATATTCTACACATGCAGCAATAGGCGCCAATATATTCTTGGCCTTTTGACTCTACCCTGTAATTTTTCAAAACAATTTAAGCTTTTTATATTTAACAGAGTCGGTTGTTAAAAAGTGAATAAAAGTATTATATTGTATAAAGGAAGTACACTCCAAAAATTTGAAAAGATAATTACAATTCCTCCGAATCTATATATTTTTTAATTTTGTACTATAATCCTATTTTTCTAAACCAGAAACAGGATATTTCATGAAAATCCCAGAATAAATATTGAACTTATAGCCAATTATATTTATATTTTAATTTCAATTCCATATATTTTTCTCTCAATGTAAATTTTTTAATAACCCTTCATTATTATAGAGTCACAAAGGAAAAGAAAAAAAAATCAAAATTGATGTTAATATACATTGATGGTAAAAGATAATTTATTAACCACAATCTACGTCTCAAAGTCCATTGAAACATGACGAGGGATGGTGACGAGGAGACACAGGCAAGTCTTCGATTGCCTTCACTTTTTTTCACTTTTAGAAAAAATGAATACCGCTTAAGAACTGATGTATGATTAAGAATTTTATGACATGTTTATAATAAAACAGTTAAAAAAAATCATCATAATAATGACCATACAATAAAGAAACTGTTAAACAAATATCTACTTCCCAGTGTAGAAAAGCATTACCATATAAGTGGTTATATGAGTCCATATTTGGTGGTAATGGCAAGTAATTGCAAATGATATATGAAATAGAAAAATATGTGTTTACCTATATGCTTACCAGTAAGGACTAAAAATAAATTAATGGAGTCTAAAAATAAAATTTAAAAAAACTGAATTCAATAAAAAAATATGTTTTTAATGAAATGTGACCACATGGGATTCGAATCCGGACCTCCATGTTGTCAGTCAATCGCACTACCATCTGAGCTATTTCGACATGTTATACTTCATAGATATAGACACAAATGACTTGCTTGCACAAAATGTCATTACTTGCCTGCTTACAAAAAAAGCACTAAATAGTGAATATGTACTTACTAGAAGTGAAAAAAAATGAGTCCAAAAATGGATTTTAAATAAAAATTTAGAAATAACGATACAAATTAGTACTTATGAGGTACTTATGAGTAACGCATTATTTTTTGTATTGAAATAATGCAAAAAAATTACATAGTTATTAGTAAGTTATTTGAAATAATTTGCAAAGAGTATGCTGGTGTCAGTACTGGCATTGAGAAAAGTAGTGACATGTCATTACCGTTTCTGCGCTAGGTTGTAGTTTGAATACATAAATAATAGGGACTTTCAAATAATAATTTACAAGCAGTTTTGTTTCCATTTCAAGCCACTTTCGCACTAAATCAGAAAGCGTTTTTAGGATTTATAAATCTACACAAATTATACGTTTATTTGAGTTGACAAAAATGTTACTTTTTCAACTTCACCGCTTTTGATTTGCATGAAACTTGGTGCGTACATATATAAAGGGTACGCCATCTAACTTTTTTTTTTTCAACTAGTGCTTATTTCGTGAATGGTAACACTTAGCTCATGTCTGATTTGAAACATACTTAGTTTTATCCTTCCGCTGAACGAATATGGTTGTGTATACGCTTGAACAACGCTGGGAAATATTGCGACATTACTTTGAAAATCATGGTAATGTTGCAGAATGTGTGCGAAAATTGCCATTTTTTTTCGAAAATGAGCAAGGAGTGGCCGTTACAGTCAATGGCGATCGTTATCGGGCCATGTTGAACGAATTTTTGTTCACAAAAATTGAAGAGGAGGATTGGCAACATTTGGTTTCAACAGGACGGAACAGGAAGCCATTGGTGAAATACAGCTGCACACAATCGATAATGTGCTTAAAAATTGGACCGATCGTGTAGGCTACTGCATGGACAGCCTTGGCAGCCATTTGAATGAAATTATTTTCCATTATTAACCGGAAGGATTGTACTTTCAAATAAAAAAATAAATTTGAGAAAATATTCAGTAGTTTTTTTATAGCATTTTCAAAAAAAAAAAAAGTTATTTAGCGGACCCTTTATTAGAGTGCCTCATTGTGAGGCTTTTAGAAACATGCAAGATGCGCCCCCCTGAAAATAAAGATTAACATATTTTATTATGACTCCTAAAATATTTCGGCTCTAGCTCTTACATTCCGTGAGCTAAACCGTTTTTAAAAAACCTCCAAACACATAAACTTTTGTCAAAAATGTTTTTAAATATAAACAATATTTAAAAATTATACAGTTCCGCATTAAGAAATTATTAAAATCAGCTTCTCGACTCGATATAATAAGATCTTAATGTAATTTTTATAAAATTTAAAACTAGTTGGTTATACACAAATTAATATCCAATATCTGAAAAATTTTGAGTATATTAAAGGAATAAATATTGCGGGCGTTTGTGGTTTAATGGTTAGCGCGTTGGACTGTTACACGGATGGTCCCGGGTTCGATTCCCGGTGACGACAACATCAATTCAGAAAAATAATATGTATGAGTTTTTTATCACTTATATGTATCGCTGCGCCCACCTTCGGTGTTCCCATAGCACTTAACCCCACCGAAGTAAAATAATGATTCAGGGCTATGAAACGAAAGGTTTCAATAAATTCTCCAACTCTACATCAGGTGGCGAGCAACAACTATTCTAAGACTTACCATCTCGCGCAATTACAATGTTGTCATGTTTGAAGCACTTCATCTTTCACCACCTTTCATCTCACCCCTATCCCCTTTCCAAAGAAAACAACACATAAATTAATAGGCAAAATTTCCTGTTGCTTCTCTTTAAAAAAAAAAAATAACTTTTTCAAAATTTCGATTTTTAGAATTCTTAATAAAATTACAATTTTTTCGAAAAATGTGTCATTTGTGACCAAAATTTGTCACGGTTTAACCAAAACAAACAAAAATCGATTTATTCCATTTAGAACCATTTGCAACAAAACTGTTATTGTAATGACAAATCTAGTTTTAAGCGACATCCTTATTTCTCATTTCGTTTGTAACTCATCGTAACAAACTATACATATTCTTGATCAGCATGAATAGGGATGTCCGTCTGTTGAAACTCGAAATACTCTGCCAGTATAGAAGTGAGGTTTGCTAGTTTTTGGTCAAATTGTTTGTTGATATTTGCGGCAGTTTGGTATTGGAAATGATCAAAATCGGTTGAGTAGTTAAAAAACGCAAAAAAAAAAAAAATTCCGTGAAATTAGTTTTTCTTGAAATTGATTTTAAAAATGGTTTTCTTCTCAATGGATGGAGGTAATACAAAATTCGTCATAGCCGACTTTAATGGTTGCACTAATGACTGGTGAAATGTTAGTACTTTCATCAGCAAGTTTAACTTACAAAAACAGTAGTTTTACAATCATTTGTATGTCGGCTGTTTTAACTGCATATGTAGTTTTTTTACAGCTTTACAATAATTTTTCACTGCATTTGCAGTTGTTTTCACCGCATTTGTCAGTTAATTATTAACCGTTAAAATAACTGCATTTAGCAATAAATGCAAATGAAGTGTAAATTTTTTCAACAGCAAATGCAGTTATTTTAATAACCTATACCTACATAATTTTCTGAGAGCATTGTTTTATTCAAATTGTAATCTTTGCTAAAATCATTAAAAGTACATTGCTCTTTAGAGGGTTAACTATAATAAAATTTATTTACATACACTTTATTAAAAATTCCTTTACACTATTCTTTTGTATACCACAATTGAATATAAAATGTTTAAAAGAGTGTTAACTGATCTTGTCACTTGATCGCATACATACATATATACATAATGTTGTCGTTAGGAGTTTTTCCTTTATTTTTTGCCTAAACATCTCTTGATCAAGATCATTGATTTTTATTGTCATCTTCTTTTTACATCAATGGTTTAAGTTTCGTTTAAATGTGAATAAGAGTTTCCAATGATTGAAAACATTTACTTAATGATCTGCTGTTTTGTTGTAGCTTTAAGATAGCAAATAATTGTTTAACCTTTCAACTTGTTTTTTTTCGCTATTTCGTTATTTTTTCGTCCAATGAATATCATCTATCTTTGACTTTTGCATGTTTCTTATTTTAATAGCAAACTTTTTTTTCTGTTGGCTTGAGTTGCCTTCTCCAGCGTCTGAGTCTGCATCTTCGTCATTTATTTTCTCTATCTACACTGACAGAATTATCAGCATGATATTGAATAATAATAATAATGAATTTTTGCATTAGATTTATGAAGTGTAACTGGAATTTGTCCATTGAAACTTTTTATTAAATTAATGCAAATTTTATGAAAAATTTCATTTTGAATTGTTAGGTTTGAGATCATAATTATTTAAATGTTTTTATTACAAATAGAAAACACCAGTTAATAATAAATTTTAGAGAAGACAAAAAAAATCTTGTAAGGATCAGCGCTAGGGAGAGTCCCGCGCTTTCGACCTTAGGGACCAAGTTATCTTCAGCCTTATTGTAATTTTCTGTAAAATTTTATTTATTAAAAATTTCATACGCCTAATGAAAAAGTTTCATTAGAAATATTTTTAATTTATAACTATCTTTCAATCTCGTTATATTTACAAAAATAAAGCAAATCGAACATATTAGCTAGGTTGAGAATAGTATTTCGATTTGGCTAAAGATCTCATCAGAACCCGAAGTTTAAGAAAAGCTAAGGCATCCAGAATAGGCAGAGCTTTAACAAAAAACCTATTAATCATTAATTTCGCTCCCTTCTTGTCTTCTTAGTTACACAGTGACGCAATATTCAACTTTTTGACTCCAAACAAAAAAACACTTATCCCAGCCGAAAGTACTCGATGAGAGGAGAAAAGTAATTTCTGGATTTTGCTAGATTGGTTGCCATTCATTTTTTATGAGCCTCTATAGTTTTTTCGCCAAATTCGATTTTGAGCACTTTTTTGCAATTTTCTTCTCTTTTTCGCATGGCCATAGCTCGAAAAATGCTGTGAATTTTTTTTTGCAGTCTTCAGCAAAGTTGTAGCTCTTGAATCGGCCAACAAAAATGCTGAATATATTAAGTCGGAAAAATTTCATCTTCATGCTCAAACCCCCAAAAATGTCGAAAAAATTACCACTTTTTTCACCGATTTTTTCCGTGTGCCTTTTTTAAACTTTTGCTCAATAAAAACAATAAAATCAAAAAAAAAAAAAAAATGAAAATTAATCACATTTGTATGGCAAAATCCGTATCAAGGAGTGGTCGTATGAAGTTAGTATGTACTGGAAAGTTCTTTATAATTTTATAGACTACATTTCTTCCCTTGATTGTTTGGTAAAATTTTCAATAGTTCAAGAGCTGTAGTCGAAAAACGGAAAAAATCGGTGAAAAAAGTGGTAATTTTTTTCGACATTTTTGGGGTTTGAGCATGAAGATGAAATTTTTCCGACTTAATATATTCAGCATTTTTGTTGGCCGAGTCAAGAGCTACAACTTTGCTGAAGACTGCAAAAAAAAATTCACAGCATTTTTCGAGCTATGGCCATGCGAAAAATAGAAGAAAATTGCAAAAAAGTGCTCAAAATCGAATTTGGCGAAGAAACTATAGAGGCTCATAAAAAACGAACGGCAACCAATCTAGCAAAATCCAGAAATTACTTTTCTCCTCTCATCGAGTACTTTCGGCTGGGATAAGTGTTTTTTTTGTTTGGAATTTTTGTGTTGCACTGTGTAATCAAACACATGGCCAGGGTCTTTTCCTAACAAGCACCATGACGTTACTAAACTTTACACTGAGTTTATTTTTATGTTATTTTAAATATATAACGAGCTTTCAACCTCCGTATACTTACAAAAATAAGGCGAATCAAACTTAAAAATAATGAAGCTTTTTCATAAATTTGAGTAAATTTTGCATTTATTTTCTAAAAAAAAAATCTTAATAGGTTAGTAAAAAAAATTTCATTAGAACTCGTCCACGGAAATTCTCTCTGTGTACTACACTAGTCAAATGTTTAAATTGTTTGAGTGGCTTTAAGATTACAATCATTACGTTGTGTTTAAACAACATCAGACAATATTGTGGTTTTATGTTCCTTGTTACATTATGGCTTTTGCCGTTGATATCATTTTACATTTGGAATACAGACAAGGACTGGTGTGGTGTGCCAACTGGCCAATGAAGAAATACGCACGCGATTGTGTGTTTTGAGCAGCAGAAAATATGCTGATATTTGAGTAGCTCCTGCTAGATATAGGGTAATTGATTTTTATTTTTTTCTTTTACTTGTTGTTGAATGATCTTTTGACATTAAATTCCATTCCTTGGAGGAGAATTGAAATCTAGATACCTTTTTCATTATTAAATGCTATAGTTTTAGAAAATATCTTTGATTTAATGGAATACAAGAAATTAGGAATTTGAAACGCTTACAATGCGGCCAATGATTTATACTTAGAAATGACTATATTCCGGTAGAGAACAAAATTTATTAAATGTTTTACCTAGAAATTTTTCGTGTGCAGTGCACGGTTTAAAAGCGAAAAAGCTTCAGAGTCAAAATTTCGTAAAATTTTACAAAATAATTATATTTGAACAAACATAGTTTTAAAAAATCTAAAAAACAAATTTAAGTTGACTTAATACTCTTGATAGTGAAAATAAAAACAAATTCCATTTCAAACCATCAAAAATGTCTAATTTTCGACCTCTACCCCCTTAAATTCTAATTAAACTTGATATGGAAGTTAGGTGTCATATCGACCAGTTTTTGGTTGTTGAATGTTGTTGAAATATCGCGTTTTAAAATGTAAAAAAAAATATCGAAAAGTCAACAAAAGTAGTCGTACTTGATAGTGTATAACTTTTTAACTGTTGTAATGCTTAAAAAATTAAGTAATAAAATAAATTTTTGAAGGTAAAATGCATTTTTTTCAAAATTCGCGGTTTAAGAAGCTGTATTTCAAAAACTGGTATTTTTAAATTTTCAAAAAATATATGTTAATTATAATTTATTTTATAAAAATAGTTGCACATAAATTGCCCATATCTTTTTAAAGGTTTAAGCTACAATAGTCATTGATACCTCATTTAAAGGTACTTAATCGTGGTTTTACTGGCTCGTAAAAATAGTTCACTTCTCGACGGTGAAATGCATTTTTTTTTTTTTCAAAATCCGTGGTTCAAACCGCTGATTTCCTAAAATTTTTTAAAAAATATATCGCACACTTAGTTCAAAAGTGACTCAACTCAAAATTTGAATTTTTCGGGTTTATATGCTTAAACTATGCACAATACAATTGTTTATCTATAAAAAAAAACTGTGTTTTTTGTTGTTGTTAGCTGTTGCTAAACAACAGTTATATCTTTCTTTATGTATCAATTGGTATAAAGTTTTTTCGTTTTCTGAAAAAAAAATTTTTGAGTTGAGTCACTTTTGGACTAGGTGTGCGATATGTGAATTATAAATTATTCATCTATAGCGTTACCAAATCCCTATGTGGTACTCCTGCATATTTCTGAGTAATCGGCCTTTTAGTTAAATTAAGGGCTCCACATAGGGATTTGGACACAGCATAGGGAAGTTTTATTTTATTTAGCGTATGGAATTAAGAATACAGAGAAAATATATTGTCTACTATGTTTTGTTAGCTTAAATCAAATTGTTGAGATAGATTGATTGTTATAAGTTTAATGAGTTTAGCCAGGATATTGCGTCAGGTGTTAAGGATTTCAATTCTTCAATATTGCCTGGAAATGACAAAACTGGGCAGCTATATATGATGTGGTCAATCGATTGAGTTGGATGACCACATTGGCAGCTTGCGTCATTTGCGAGTCCCCATTTAGTTAGGGTTTCCATCGTTCCGGCAGTGGAAGTGCGAAGGCGGTTCAAGTTACACCAAGCTTTACGTGGAAGGTCAAATTCGTTGTTACGGGCATCTTTGTTGAATAAGGGACTACTACGTCCCGAGTCATACCAGTGCTGCGACCATGTTGTCTGGATGTTAAAGTTTTCATCATGCAGTTGTTTGGCTAGTAAAAGCGGTGGGTTTCTGGATTTCAGTCTCGCATCGTAGGGGATGGAGAGGTCAGAGTTGAGCGGCATGTTTATATCTGATCTGATCTTAGTGTATTCTCGGAGGAGTGCTTGTCTTCTTCTTAAGTGTGGCGGCTGCAGATTTGTTAGCGAGGGGTAACCATTCTGTGGGGGTGGCCTTTAGAGTTCCTGAAATTATTCTCATTGTGGTGTTTAGTTGCGTATCTATTCGTTTGACATGATGACTGTTTAGCCAGATTGGGGCACCATATTCGGCAGCCGAGTAGACTAATGCTAGGGCAGATGTTCTTAAGCAGTTAGCATGAGCACCCCACGTTGTTCCAGCGAGTTTTTGGATGATGTTTCTTGTCTTAATTTTCTGGGAAGACTTATCTAGATGGTTTTTAAATGATAACGTTCTGTCTAGGGTTATGCCCATATATTTGGGAGTGAAGTTGTGGTTGAGTGTGGTACCATTGAGACGTATTGATAATTTTCTGTCCGCTTCTATGTGCGTGAGGTAAAAACAACATACCTCCGTTTTCGCTGGGCTTGGCTTAAGTCTCCATTTGCTGCAGTAGGATGTGATTTTCAATAGATCAGATTCCAGCACGTTTTCGAGCTTTGAAAATTGGGTGTGTTGGAAGGCACTAGTAAAACCACAATATAAGTAGCTTTAAAATGATGTATCAATGACTCTCGTAGCTTCAGACGTTAACAAGATATGGAATATTATGCGCGTCTACTTTTTTTATATTTTGCGATATTTCAAGATCCGCTGGGATTGTTGGTTGAAATGAGATGGGGTGACGGAAATCGAGTGGTTGATTTTATATGTTTTCAGTCATAAATAAGATCGAAGCTTTGTCTTCAATAATACCCACAAAATTTTTTAGAACAGATTACCTCTGAACCAGTTTTATAACCACTTCTTTTACCACCGGTTACATGGAACCGGTTCTAGAACAGGTTCCTTGTATTCGAAATGTAAGGTGTCACTGTCCCAGAACCAGTTCTATAACTGGTTCTAGAACCGGTTCTAAACTCACTCCATATAAAAAGAACCAGTTGCAGAACAGAAATTAGAACCTGTTATAATACAGTATAAGTTGTTCTGCACCCAGTTATTTGGATTTTACTATTTTACTGGGTAAGTCCTTTTTCTGGTCGAAAGGCACACAGGATTATAACAGGATACCTCTGGAAGACATCATCTCAACTTATAAACTAATATACGGGTTTTTATGAAATTTGGCAGAAAGAAGACATTTAGTATTAGTAGCAAAGCGCTAAAATTAAAACAATATATTTTGAGGTTTAGATACTTTTGGGCCCAACTTAGATTTTTCCAAAAAGCGAAAATCGTTATATCTTCTTATATCTTATTTCTTGGTATGAGCAATAAATAACACAGGACAGCAGCCAATTTGATGCAGGAAAATTTGTAACTGATATATAATTTGAGTGTGCTGATTTTGAATATGACAATGATTATTCGAAATCTGCTCGAGTTAAGGAGATATAAGCAAAAAACTGAAATTTTAGTTTTTAATGTTATTGAGTTGTAGTGTTCCGAAGTTGAAAATTTTGGAATTTTTATAAAACTGCATAATATGAAGGTTAGTAACATTTTCTAATCTTTATATATCTTTTCTATATAATGTAGAAAAACTATAGAATTTTCACAAAAACCTTATTTTTTATATATTTTTCGAAAATTTTATTTTTGTATTTATATATAAATAAACTTCAATCATCATTATTCGATCTTTTAAACTTCTAACAGTTCTAAAAGCTCATGTATTTCTCTTATTTTCTTATCCTCTATCACATATCCAATGTCCAAATTTCATTACGATCGATGGAAACCAATCGTGAGACTACCCTTGTGAGACTTTTACGCAGGTAAAAGTTGCCATTAAAAGTTATTGCACATATTTACTAAATCCTCCATATATCTTTTGGTTTATATCTTTGCTTAAAACTTGTTTTTGCTAGAGATATTTTTTATTTCTTATCCACATCTATAAATCTCTATAAATTGACACATTCTTAACTAACATACAGGTAAGGAAATAAGTATATGGTACAACGTAAAAAAGTGTCGTTATTTTTTAGTTAACCGCCTTTTATAAAAATTATTTATGTTTTAATAACAAGCCCTCAATTAAAAAATAATAATTTCTTGGCTATCCTTTTGTCCTTTTGTCACAAAGATATAAGAAAAATTTGTGTAAAATTATTATATTTACATATGAAAGAAGTATATGGTACAAAACTATAAATTGCTTAAAATCTTTATAAATTTTTAACACAAAAGAGTAAATTAAATGTTTTTCCAATATAATAAGTGTGGCTTCATAACTTTTTTAAACATTTTGTACAAAATTTTCATTGGCAAATAGGTTTTTGCTAGAGAGTATAGATATATCTATAAATTTCGACATAAATATATATTTTTGTAAAAATGCTCCAAATTATATTATTAAAGATTTTAATACAAATATTCTTAAATGGTTTTTTATTTTATAGAATATCACTATTGGATCTAGATGGTAACTTCATTGAACTAGCCTTATAAATGAGAATTTGTACAGCAGATTGTAAAAAAATGTCTAGTTTCAAATTAAAATATTAGTCTAAAAATAGATTTGTATGTACATAGGAAATTCGGTTGCTAATTTAAATATTTTGTTAGAGTTATTTAAAATTATTTTATTAATAAAAAAATTTTCTCCGCGCACTGTGCTCGAATCTGCTTGTGAATTTGTATTTTCAAATTTCTACCATGAGTATTTTTTTTTCTTTCAAGTTTAAATATTAATGTCTAAAAATAGATTTGTATGTACAACTGAAATTATGTTGCTAATCTTAATATTTTATTAGAGTTACCAAAACTATTAGAAAACTTTATATTATTTTTAAATTGGTAACGAAAGCTTATATTTTAGATTGAGTGATTGTTTTTTTGCAGCCGAAACTAATATTTGATTTTAACTTCAAATATTTTATTCAATCACTTTTCGGAGATGAAATCTCCGAAAAGTGGTTGGTTGTTGGTATTAAAGGTAATGTAGAAGAAAACAATTTTTCAATATTGATAAGGAAAACCAATAGTTCGAATGATGTGACTGTGTTTTGGTTAATTTTATATATTTTCTGTTTACAATATAAATTAATCATTCAAATGATAAATTTTAAGTACTTACAATTACAATTATTGAATAATGATTAAATTTTGTTGGTTACAATGGAATTGCAACAAATGTATTCTCTGTGTGTAGGGATTTTTAGAAAATAATCAAAGTTACTCCAAATACAATTAGTCGTCCTAAGTTTTTCGAAATTTTAAATAAATTTTAACTTTATGCCATTTTGTACCATATATTTATTTCATAAAGAATATTTTTGTTTTTATTTTTCTCCATTAAGCACAAAAACTATAGAAAGTTAAAAATTATTCAAGGCTTAATATATAAACTATTTTTTATAATATGTCCCACTTCACCATAATTGGATTAAAAATATTCGAAATAAACACTTGTACCATATATTTATTTTCATACCTGTACAAGAGAGTTATGTTTAAAACACAAATATAAATCAAAATTGAAAAAACCATAAAATAAACTGAAGCTAAGAAATGTCTAAACTAATATCCAACCAAATAATCATCTTTAGAAAGCTTAGCAAATTAAAATCCTATTTAAGCCAGGCTTTAAAGACTTCTAAGCTTAATGTAAGAAGTAATAAGGAGTTAAAAATACCAGCTAGTGGTAGTTTTGCACTGTGTGTGTGTAAAAGCAATTAAAGATGTGTAATATAAAATAAATAGTTAATGGTTTAGTGGTGTTTATAATTACAAAAGATTAAAATTCTAATGGTTTGCTACACTCATAAAAAAGTTAGTTCAAAATTTTGTTTTTCTGCAATAATTCAGTTAATTTACTGAAGTTATTAGTTATATCATTTTAACTCAAGATCAAATTTCATCAGTTTTTGAAATAATTTTCCTACCTAAAATTTAGTGATTTCTGATACTTAAATTTACAATTTTTACCAGTTAATTTAAACCACAATTGTTTTCAAACCGTTATTTTTTTATTCCTCCGCTAGCAGTCTCACTTGTAGATAGCGGTATTTTCTCATCATTTTTATTTTTTACACTTAGGCTATTATGTAGATAAAGGCGACAGCAAATGTAGTCAAAAACAAATGAAATTTTACTTTATGAAAGGACGTCTACCATTTCATTAAATTCAACTAACATTTGTCATTTGTTTTGTAATGTCCAAAAAAATTACTAACAATTGTAGTAAAAATTAACCACATATGTTAGTAACAACTAAACAAACATTTACTTTTTGAACTACAAGGTTAGTAAAAACTTTAAATTTGTTCTACAAATGGCTGAAATTTACATTAAAGATAAAGAAACTCTATTACAATCCAAACAACTAAAGCAAAAGTTCCCTGAGTGTACTCATAAAATAGGCAATATCTCGAAAAATAAGCGAGATAGAGCAAATTGGGCCAAAAGTTGTTATTCCATACTTATTATTCTATTCTACTTAAGTACTTTCCTTTTAATAAATATGGACCTGCCTCTGGTCAGATCCAGAAAGAAATTTTCTGTAGGCTTAGCTTAAAAATTCTGTTGATTTAGCTAAATTTTTAGTTAATTTAGTTCTTTGACGACGATGGGTTGATATATGTACCATTTTTACTTTTTGACATTTCAGAAAATCCTGCAAGACCATTTTAACAAAACCTTTTTGTGATTGACAATAGACATATGTGGCCTTTTATCGATACATACCCTATGGCGAATGAGACCGGTCCTGCGTGTGCCACAGGATCGGTCCCTTCGTGCCAGAGACCGGTCCTGTGCTAAACCCTACCCTATGTAAATAACTGGCAACTTTAACATTGGCTTGTCATAGGAGGGGGTCATTTGTCCGGCTTTAAACCACTTAGTGGCATGCCACAGGACTAACCAAAGATGGGCATAACACAAGACTGTCGCAAAAGGTCCATGTCGTAAAAAATAAACGAAAACTAAACAGCTTCCAATGGGTAAAATTCTGGCCAACTGGTTTTTTCTTGTTAATAAGCATTCTGGTTAAGTGGTATGTCCTCCATTTACCAGTCACAGGATTGGTAATTTTAGGACAATTGACACTGCTTAACCCACTTCAGTATTAAATTATACCAGTCCTGTGATAAGTCCTTCTTTAACCAGTCACTTTAAGGTCAATTGACTCCTCATTCCCCATAGGGTATATATATCGTAGCCTAATAGTGTCAGAGCCTTACAAGGTCTACCCAAAGTCAAAAAAATTGTTTTTTTTTTGTTTTTTTTATGATTTTTTTTACGTTTTTGTTTTAGTTTTTCTAATGTTAAAAACTCATATAGGTATAAATATAAATTAAGTTTATACAAAAATAATTATTATTTTTGAATTGGGCATAGCTCAAAGCTGAATACAAAATTAAGACTAGGAGGAGCAGTAAAACACCAAAAGGAGCACACAAATTATTTTTTGAGCTCAAATTTTTTATAGGGCCAAACTTAGACTTAGTTTCGTCAAAAAATCTTCAGCGCTTGAAGATCGGTCGTCAAAGTCTTAACTGCAACTGTCAACCAAAATTAAGTTATTTTCAAAATTTAGGTCTCCCATGTTTAGCAGACTATGATTCTCGACTTCAATAAAAATTCTGCTAGCGCAAATTCAGCTACTATTTTCTGTTGTCGTACCTGCATTTTCAACTATTTGTACAGGATTTTTTTAAGAGTGTAAATACGATGTAAAAGTTAGCAACATCTTGCTGTTAGTCTTCCTATAACCATTAAGTAATCCTGTTTAATTTGCTCTTACAAAGTGTTATGGTATTACATTTTCGACCTCTAAACCTTTTTTTTTAGCTTTTATCAAAATTTAAGATTTATTTCTTGTTTTTATTTCACTCCTTTTAATAAAAAAAAAAAACAAATTGCAAGAACACCTAGTTCGTTTGTTCATTCCGTACGTTTGTTTGTTCAGAATAAATTTTTAATGCACACCTGAAGATTCATTCTAGAGATGACGCACTTTTCCAATTAAAATGAAACATGGTTACCACAAAATAACAACAAGAAAAATTTGTTGTTTATTTATCTAGTAAAAGCATCGCAGGAGTGGTTGTTTATTTTTGTTAAGAACATTTTTAAATTAATAAAAATAAATATTTGTATCAGTGTCTACTAAAAAGGGATGTATACCAAGATACAAAGTTAAAATAAGGATTAAAAAAAATAAATAAAAAATCTCAATCCATTTACCAGGGTAACTTTGTATATATTGGTGACACGTCATAACCCCACGGCCATTATACTTATTTTATTTTGGGTGTTATTATCGCAATTTTTCGGATATAATCCCCAACATTTTAACATTTCCCTTAATTAGTTCTACGCTGAAATGTTTTTAAAAAATTTAATGAAATTTTGAAAGTAGATTTTTTAAATATTTTGTCTGAACACCACATAGAAAAAAATAAAATCGAGTTTTAATTAAAAACACAATTCAAATTTTGTTTGAATAAGGATCATATCAATTAAAATTTTTTTTAAAAAGCATCATATAAATTAACAAATTTAATTGAAAATGAAAAAATGTCGCTAAAAACTACAAATAAAATGGGGCAAAATTTAAGGAAAAGCTTATGAGCTTTAAGAATGTATCCAAAAACTTGGAAATTACACACAGAGAAAAATTTTGCCATTTGCCAACTAAAATTCGGATTGGTTCTCACAACAAAATTTGGTTAGGGAAACTGAATTTTAGTTGCAACACCCAACATATTCAGAAATCACATTTATATATGGTTGTGCTAACTAATTTATTGGTTATAGCCACCAAAATACAACTTTGTATTCGGTTGGCAATTAATTTTTCTGTGTGTAGTTTACATTTGTAATATAATTTTGAACTAATACAATTAAATGTTTAGTTAAAACTTGTTTAATTCACTCTTTGGGTACCAATGGTTCATATATGACTCACTTTTAGGTTGTATTGTATTAAAGGTTGTACATGTTTACAAATTTAATCTAATTAGATATAATTTTATCAAATAATTTATAATTGTATCAGATTAGATCTAATATGATACTATTCGATGTACTCATTTGTCGGATATAATTATACATAATTCGAAAATTCACAAAATATTTTTTTTACATACTTAAGTTTTGTTTGTATTATTTTTTAGCATTGTGCAACAAATTTTCGGTCATCGCCGTCAGCCTTAATAAAGGGTCCGCCAAATAACTTTTTTTTTTGAAAATGCTATAAAAAAAACTACTGAATATTTTCTCAAATTTCTTTTTTTATTTGAAAGTACAATCCTTCCGGTTAATAATGGAAAATAATTTCATTCAAATGCCAGCCCCGGCTGGCCATGTAGTAGCCTACACGATCGGTCCAATTTTTAAGCACATTATCGATTGTGTGCAGCTGTATTTCACCAATGGCTTCCTGTTCCGTGCTGTTGAAACCAAATGTTGTCAATATCCTCCTCTTCAATTTTTGTGAACAAAAATTCGTTCAATATGGCCCGATAACGATCGCCATTGAATGTAAGGGCCACTCCTTGCTCATTTTCGAAGAAAAATGGCAATTTTCGCACACATTCTGCAACATTACCATGATTTTCAAAGTAATGTCGCAATATTTCCCAACGTTGTTCAAGCGTATACAGAACCATATTCGTTCAGCGGAAGGATAAAACTAATTATCTGTCAAATCAGACATGAGCTAAGTGTTACCATTCACGAAATAAGCACTAGTTGAAAAAAAAACGTCAGATGGCGGACCCTTTCGTTTAAATTAAATATGTCACGAAAAGTGTATGCGGCATTTTACCGAATACCGAATTTTCGGTGTTCAGTTTAAACTGAATACCAAATATTTGCCGAATAGCGCTTTTATTCATTTCCGTAAAAGTTTACACTGCATTTTAGATGCTGACAAAATTGAACTGGACCATAATAGTTTTTAGGTTGAAATATCATTTGAAATCGATATAAAAAGAAGTGTTTGACACTTTAAAGAAAAATATATTGTGAGAAACTTTATTTTATCAATGTTTAAAATATTGATAAAAAAAAAAATATAGATTTTTAAATACACTCACAATATTTTACCAGTAACGGATTGTAGTTTATTTAAAAAGTAATCAGTTAACTTTGTTTTTTAACTTATTTTACCATTTATTAAAAAACAAACTACACATAAATCATGTTTTTCTGTACCAGTTATTATTTTCATTTTAAATTTTCTTTTTAAAAAAATTCTTTATTTGAACCAAAAAATTGATGATAGTAAAAATCAAAGAAAAGCTGTTGATTTTAATAATTCGAGAGTAAATTTTTGATAGTTAAAACAAAATCGCTCATTTTTACGGATTTGTGAGTTTTTTAAAATTTGTTATTTTATTTTTGACAGTAAAAATAAAAGAAAATCTTTATTTAAATATTTTACTTTTAAATTTTATAAATTAAAACCAAAAGTTTATTTTTCGATCTTTTATCATAAATTATGATGTGAGCAAGATTATTCAAGTTCAACATCATTTGTCTGCTTTAAATTAGCGGATGAAGAAATTTTTTAATTAATAAATAAACATTGCATGGTTTTTTGTTTAATAAAAAACAAATTATCTTGAACTTGAATAATCTTGCTCACATCGTAATTTATGATAAAAGATCGAGAAATAAACTTTTGATTTTAATTTTTAAAATTGAGAAGTAAAATATTTGAAAATTGTAGAGTACTACAAAACTGACTTATGGCCTTAATGCTATAGTCAGAAAGTGTTATTTAATAAACACTAACAACACAGTGTATTATGACTAACAAACAATGTTTATTAGTTAAAAATGTTACATTTTTGATTTGAATTAGTTTAATTGTTCGTTTTTTTTTTACTACTGATCAAGTAAATAAAACAATACGTTGATGTTTTTCCTTCAAAAATTATAATTTGTGTAAATCTTCTACCCCTTCAACATTGGTCCTCTGAAAATTTTCGGTAACCCGAAATGAAATATGTAAGAAACTGTCAGTAGCTAAAGTCTGTATTAAATTAGCGGATGAAGACATTTTTAATTAATAAAAAAATATTGCGCGAATTTTTGTTAAACAAAAAACAAAAAACAAATGATCTTGAACTTGAACTTGAATAATCGTGGGCATGAAAATCTTTATTTTAACGAATTTTGAGGTAGTTTTTTAATAGTAAAAATAAATGAAAAAAGCATTTGATTTAAAAGAATGGTATACCGGATTTTAACTATATGATTTAAAAATACGACGAAAAATAAGTTGCTATTAGATTAGATTAGACTATAGTGGCACTATGCACCGCGACCAGAAGTTGGTATTTTGTGCTGCCAGCGAATACACCCTATAGGTTCAGGCTCCCTACGTAGCCAACTATTCTACCAGGTGAACAGTTCCAAACCTCCGATGGCATCACTATTTGACCATCAAAATAACGCACCCTCCTGTCGGAGAGCATCGGACATTTGCAGAGAACATGTACAGTTGATACCTAAGACCACAGTGTCCTCTGAGGTAACCCGTTACGGTCATAGACAAGATTTTCCGCGATCTCTCCCCAGAGGGAGATATAAACAGCCTCGCCTGTCGCTGCCCAGGCGATCTGGGCCAATAGGCCCCAAACTCCGACTCCCTCCATCTTCTGAGCCTCTCTCTGACATACCCATTGGGTACGCCACAGAAGGGTTCCGGGCCAATGAATTATCGAAGAGCTCCGCAGTTGGCTAAACAGTCAGCCTGTTCGTTGCCCTCATGCCCCCCATGGCCTTGAACCCAGCTAAGTTGCTAACTTTTAAATATATTTTGTTTACTCTCCAGAGCAGTTTGCCTTTGAAAATTATAATAAATGGTTCAGCGATTTGAAAGTTTTGAACAAAAAAGTAACTGCACCTCGTAATTTGACTTAATACATTTTGGGGTTTTAGCAAATCACTAAAATGTCTTACACATGATATTTAGTAATTTTTAGATATTACAGACAGCAATAAAATTAAAATCCGAGCTATTCGATTTCAAGTGATTCTTTTATAAGAAATATTTGCTAAATTAAGAAAAAAATCTTAAAAATGTAATCTTAAGCATTAATCTACTACAATAAGCGTTAATCGATACAATAAAAAGTGATACCCGGTTAAGATTTTACTAACGTCCTCATTTTTATTACACAACGAAGGCATATTTGTGTTGGCTACAAAAATGTACGTATTAGTAATATTTAACTATTATATGTATAATATTAATCATATTCATATAAACCGTTAAACAACTGATTTATGAATAAAACTTTCAACAGAACATTACATTATGGTATATAGCCTAGCAAAGATGGATTGATTGCAACTTTGGCGCCCACACAATTGAAATCAAAACAAATTTTCATAAAGACATAAAACCAAAGAGTATATACAAGTAGAGAGACTACACTTCCCACGCTACTCAGCAACAAACTATTGAAATCGGGCAAGTTAATGAAAACATTTTTTTACACTTAAAAATATTTGCAAGATGTTGATAAACAAAAATTGTTGCTTAAAACACTCACTTTTATTATGCCTATATTTTTTATTTTATATTAAAATTTAGTATACATACTTATATTACAGTAGACTCGCGGTAACGTGAACTATTAAACCCTGAGCGTGTTCACGTTTGCGAAGTTGTTCATGTTTACGAAAGTGTAATTTTTTACATCTTAAAAATAAAATAGACATATATTTAACACAAATTCATATATTATTTTATTAATTCATATTCATTAATTCATATTCATATTTGCTTTGCTAAGCTAGTCACGCTTGATCCTCTTTTTATTTTTTCTATTACATCCACTTTTTCCTTTAAAGATAAAAAATTTGGTAGTTTTTGCGACATTTTTCACGACACACTTTATATTGAACTAAAAACAAAATAAGCAAATCAACAGCGCGCGTTACACAAAATGCCAGAATATATTTATAAGCAATCATTTACATGGATTCCCAATTTTTAAAAAAGTAGTGATTGCTTTAAATTGTTCAAAAGAAAACAACGTTTTCTATGTTCCACTAATTTTACATTTGTTAACGTTATAGGGCTGTCTTACTGTGTTCACGATACAGAGTAGTCAGTGTAAAAAAAATTATGTTCATGCTAGCCGGTGTTCACGTAAGGCGGTGTTTTTGTTATCGCGAGTCTACTGTAATTTTATCTTGCTTATTTTATCGGTAATATTTTAACTAAATAAAACATGATAAAAATTATTTAAGACTTTTAAAATTCTGCAGCATGTTTTCATTTGATCGGTGCGAGTTTACTCACAAATAAAAAGAGGGGCAAATTGAGAGAGACTGAGTTGGGTAGAAACCCAATGATACAACCATCTGAAATCACACATTTAAAGTCATTATTTAACTGTCATTCACATCTTCGTAATCTAAACGTTTATTTATTTTTTTCTTAAATCATTTGTTATTGAGACAGGCTTGTGAATTAATAATTCTATAAAAAAAAAACTTGTACTAGTTTAATAAAAATACAACTTAAAACAAAAACAAAATCAATTTGAAAAAAGTTTTGTTACTACAACAGATAATTTTAATTATTTTTTATCACTTCATTTGCATGTTCATTGTCAATTTGAAAAAATAATAATAGTAATAATACAATACTAATATAATAACAATTACATCATAACCATATTTATATTTTACCACAATAGTTACACAGCGCTACAAAATTTACACTTGAAATCGAAAACAAGAGTACCGAACATTGATCATAAATACTTAGGCCACTCTGATTTTAATGGCGTACCCAGTTTATTTCACTTATGGGCTAGATTTTTCGCAAAACTGCATTAAAGTTTTGCTTGTTTGAACAAAGTTTTTTATATATAGAAATTTAAAAATAAAATTTTTTTTTTAATTTTTTATGGGTTGTAACACGATTGAAAATTATTCGATTAATCGAACTAACAAAAAGAAAATTTGAACAAACAATTTTAAAAACGACGATTTTCGAATAACTAATAGTTCGAATAAAATTTGATGAAAGAAAACGAATAATTTAAAAATACTTCTGAAAACAAAACTTTATCGAAAATTCATAAATTTTAGAAAAATTTTTGTAAAAAATTGTAATGGACAAAATAAAATTGATACTCTATTAAAGATATAAATCTGCCTATTCTGGAGGCTCTAGCTTTTGTGAAACTTCGGGTTCTAATGAGATCTTTTGCCAGAAATGCATCTATCAACCTAGCTAAAATAATTAATTTGATTTATTTTTGTAAATATACTGAGGTTGAGAGCTCGTCATAAATACAACTAAATAACTGATATTTTAAAACTTTTATTAATTTTTTTTCCAAACTTGGGACTCTTAAATGATTTGACTTTTAAGCAAAAAAAATATAAAGAAATTTACAGTAAAAGTGCAATCGATAAAATAAAGTATGATTTTCATGATACAAAATTATCAAAATTATTGCTATTTTACAACGATAGCAAGTTAGCACATAAACTGTCAATTCCTTTCATGTAATTTCGGTGGTAACTAAAATAAGATATTAACAACCCCAGATACTAATAAAACTGTCCCCGATATAAATTCAACTTTTTTAGTCCAGTCAAATAAGGCAAAAAAGGGGTCAACCTCCGAATTCCAGGTAATATGCTGGAAACTCGTATATGGCTTTATTTTGGTGTTCTAAATACTGTCTCAAAAGTCTCATAAAATCTCCTGTCTGCGTCGTGAGTTATTCAAGGTCACAAAAATTAGTTTTTGGCGATTATCTCGGTTTCTATAGCTCCAATGATGTCAACATGTAGATAGAGGGCAGAGACTCCGGAGCGCTCACCCCTACCTTCAATTATTTAAGGTCAATATAATAATATAAATAATATAGAGCAATAATAAATAATATAAATTATTAATTGTTAGTGATATTTTAGTAATTTAATCACTTTATATAAGATATTATTAACCGAGACTTTGAATAATTGCAGGTAGTGGTGAGCGCTCCGGAGTCTCTGCCCTCTATCATGAAAACGGTTGAGCGCATGAAAAAATGTTTGTAACAAAATTTGTTACAAATTGCATGACCTACAAGTTTTATAATAGATGTTGACATCATTGGAGACATAGAAACCGATATAATCGCCAAAAACTAATTTTTGTGACCTTTGACCTTGAATAACTCACGACGCAGACACGAGATTTTATGAGACTTTTGAGACAGTATTTAGAACACCAAAATAAAGCCATATACGAGTTTCCAGCCTATTACCTGGAATTCGGAGGTGAAACCCTAATTTGACTAGACTATTTAACGATTTTCGATATTTAAAAGCAAAACTGTAACTATGATAACTGCCAAATGATGTATGATTGAGAAATCTTTTGACGTTAGAATATTATGTAGGTAAAGACCACTACAAATGTAGTTAAAACAAATGAAATTTCACCTGAAAAATGACGACTTACATTTCATTAAATTTAATTGACATTGTCATTTGTTTTTTTACTGTTGCACAATTTATCATTCCATTTCTCAAAGGATCAAAGTATGTTGCATTTTTTTTGCACATATCACTGTAGAGCACTTTATCCTTTCGGTTTGTAAATTAATCTTTAAGATCCCGTTTTCTTATATTAAGGGCCATTATTACAACTTGCCTTTAAAGTAAATGTTAGTAAAAAGTAACTTTAGCTAAAGTGAGGAATAAAGTGAGCTATAATGTTTTTCGTTATTACAACTTTCCAATAAAATAAAATTAATATTTTTGATAATGTGGCAGCACCAAACTAAAAACCGATTATTGGTTTATGAATTGGTTTATAAAAATACGTAGTGGCAACGTACTTTTATTTATTTGTTTACAAACAAACAATAATTTGTGAAATTCGGTTGTGAAATTCGGAAGAAGAAAATCTTCTTTTTTATAGAGCAGAAAATGTGGCAACTTTAAACACATAAACCTTACGTTTAAAGTTAAAGGCAACAATATCTTCCCTTTAGCTTATGGGTCACTTTTAGCTTAAAGTATACTTATAATAACGAAAAACTAATAATCTGTCAGATAACATCCGAACTTTAGCTATAAGCAAGTTGTAATAATGGCCCTAAACCTATTAAATATATAAGATACCCAGTGTAGAAAAGCATTACCATATAAGTGGTTATATTAGTACATATTTGGTAATGGAAGTACTTACAATTGTCATTAAAAATTTAATAACTTTTATAAGGAGCTGTCGCTCATAATAATGACATCATTACTAAATACATTATGAAAAATCAAAAAATATGTGAATATTCCTTCTAGTATGGACAAAAGTAATGAGTCCAAAAATAAATTAAAAAAAAAAAAAAAATTAAAAAAAGAAATAAATTTAAAAAAAAAATATTATTTTTAATAAAATTTTTTAATGAAATGTGTCCTCACGGTATTCAAATCTAGGACTCTAGGTTGCAATTCAAGCGCTCTACCATCTGATTTATCTAGACATGTAATACTTGATAGATAAAAACATATATAACTTGCTTGTAATAAACTCAATAATGTCCAGATTACAAAAAATGTGAAATAATTAGTTATATATCTACTTACTACAGTTAAAAATATAATGAGTCTAAAAATAGATTTTCAACAAATGGCGCCCATTTCCTTTGGTATTCATAATTTAAATTTAAACTTTGACGCTTTGTATGTACTTAACGGGTTAAGATTTTTTAAATTATAATTTTTATTTATTGCTAAAACAAATATCTATCAAACGGCAGTACAGAATTGGATCTATCGGATTTGAAAGATTTTAGAGAATTTTTTAAAAATATTTTTGTTTTTAAACCATTTTTAAAATTATAAAATAGCAGCACTGGCAAACCAATTTTTAAAATTTTTTGTTTGTTGGAAGAAAATAGCTAATTTTTCACAGTTAAAACGAAAATATTTAAGTTGTTACAAGTTCGGAAAGCTCTTGATCCGATCTTTTAATTTTATATAAAAAGTGCTTACTGAACAACAAATTGTTCCCATTCGAAAAATGTTTCCATACGTCCCTAATAAAAATCAGAATATACTCTTTATAACACCGGTCTTCTTTTAATGAATTAAAAATGTTTTTAAAAAAAAAGTGCTGTAAACAAATGTAAAAAGTTGTATTTTTTAATGAATTATATGGCAACACTGGAATAATAGTTTTTAACTTTACAAGTTTGATATAATTATTATTAAAAATAAAAATTATGTTTTTTTCTACCATTAATTGTGCAATGAAAATGAAAATTATTCAAGTTCGAGGCCATACTCTATATTTCTTTATTAGGATATTGTCCTAACAAATAATCTATAGAGTTTTTTGTTTTCAAATTTATTATTTGACCCTTTCAGCAATGTGTTGATAAATCAATGTCGGGAATTTTTTAGGTTCCCATCATCAGAACACGTTTTGAAAGCGGTAACAATCCCATGCCAAACATCAAACATTCATATAAACTAGTTTACTCACTACATGAGAACTAATATATGAGCTTGAAGTTAAAGATTATAACCATTGATCAAAAAATAAATTAAAAACTTGTTTGTTATGTGCAAGGTCCACCTCTGGTAGATATTCAATACACGTTTTTTGTTTTTTTTTCTCCTCCTTTTTATTTTTTTTTTAGTTTATAAACAAAACAGGGGGAGTAAACTAGACTGTACTTTGTCTTTTATAGAAATAAATCCATCAACACTAGGCCGGGTCGATTTGTATGGAGGCAAAAAAATCGCCTAACGTGCAAGGGATCAAAATAAGAAACTTTGCGAAGGAACCATACCTCTAAAACGAATTCTGATGTCCCGACTTTTGACCCGTAGGGTCAAATTTTGAAAAATTCCACTTTGACCCATTTAGAGTGCCCCAATCGAATCCAACCCAATCGAATATAATTTATACATTCATCTGCTAGAGGGTCTTCCGGAGAAGAAATAGAGACCCTAATCTTGGAAAGACTCCTCCTACTTTCTGAAATATCTCTATCCCGAGATTTGTAAATTTTGCTATAAAAACACGACTAAAAAGGCCCTCTTTCAACTTAAATTTCTACCCCTTAACGGTCACCTCGAATGATGATTTATGCATTAATCTGCTAGCGCGTCTCCCGGAGAAGAAGTAGCTCCAATAATCTTGGAGAGATTCCTCCTACTTCTGAAATATCAAAGTAGGCTTTTTCAAAATTTGACTTTTTGGGTCAAAAGTCGGGACATCAGAATTCGTTTTAGAGGTATGGTTCCTTCGGAAAAGTTTCTTATTTTGATCCCTAGAAAACGATTTTCCTTGAACGTTGAGCGATTTTTAAATCGACCCGCCCTAATCACATTCCTGAAAGGGTCAAAAAATAAATTTGAAAACAAAAAACTCTATAGATTATTTGTTAGGACAATATCCGAATAAAGAAATATAGAATATAGGCCTCGAACTTGAATAATTTTCATTTTCATTGTTTTTAATTTTATTTTAATTGTTTACATAAAAAAGACCTCAAGTTATCATATGCTTTTTACTGTATTTTTATATCTCCCTCCTATCTAAAATTATGGGGCCTTAAAAGTAGTTGTTGCTTTAAAGCAACGGCAGGGTTAATATTAAAAAATCAATTTAGTTTCAAACATGTTTTTTTTATCTAAGTTTTAATATTAATTTTATGCATATTTTGTAATTTATAATTAACGTCTATTTTCGGTATTGAATTTATTTATAAATTCAATATATCATTTTAAGTCTAGTAGTTCCAGCAAACATTTAAGTAGTACATACTACGTGTAATCTATCTAATAGTAGTGATGTCATATGAAATGCCATTTACTCGTTTTTTATTTGGAACCGTTTTCAGATCCTATTACAGTTAAATCATTAAAACGTGCTTTGTATAGAAATAAAAACAAAAAATATTATTAAATTTATTAATTACTCGTGAAAATAAAGTATAAAAAATTACGTATTTTGTGGTTGGGGTAATTTTTTTTTATTTATACCAACATTATTTATTCAGTGATAAATATTTACTTATACACTCAGAAAAAGTTTATCAAACATTAAGTAATTTGAACTAAATTTCAAGAACTAAGGAAATGATTTGGCTACAAAGAAAATTTAACTTACTTAAAAGCAAGAAAAAAACCATTTATTACAATTATGTAACTTTTTTTCTAAGTGTTTTTTCAGTTAATTAAAGTAAATTATCACAAATAAAATTATAATTTTTCTGTTAATATGAAAAAAGATATTCATGATCTTTAACCGAACTAACCAACATCTCACATTATGTAAATTTTGTATTAAAATTTAGCAAATTTTGTCTTAAATTTTATGAAACTTTACCAAAATTTAGTACATTTTTGACGTAAATTAAGTATAAATTTTCCTTAAATCTAGTAACAAAATATCTTAAAATCAAGTTCATGTCTCCTAATTTTTAAGACGCTTGTGCTGATGAAAAATTAACTTATTTTTAGTTCATAAGTTGTACTCATATCATATTAAGTAGTTATATTACAAATAAACAAACAAATATGTTGCTTGTCTGTTTATTTTTATTATAATATTATTTATTAATCCAATCAAATAAATAGTCAAGCTCGAGGTCTTAGATTTTAATAAAATTATTTTATTTTCAATAAAAAATATTTAACCGAGTGGTTGTTTGATTGTTTTGAATATTGTAAATAAACTGTAAACTTTTTGCTGAAGATGCCATCCGATGGATGGAGAAATATATTGAAAATAAAATAATTTTATTAAAATCTAAGACCTCGAGCTTGACTATTTATTTAATTGGATTTTAAAACAAAAGGTCGAAAAAACATAAACACTATTGAATTGTTTATTAATTAAATTGGTAAATCTCAAAATGTTAGAGTTGCGTAGTTCGTGAACGACCTAGTTCAATTGAACTAGTCTTTACTTTGAACTTAGTGAGCTAGTTCGCAATCTTCAGCTCTTTTAGGTCATTCGCTTTATTCGTTCTTTTTTGGCATTTATTTCCTTAATTTTGCTTTTGAGTTTATTTAATTTCGTTTTTTTTGGTACTTGAGTAATATTTCTTTTTTTATGTTGCTTTTGAGTTTATTTTTTTTTTTTTTAATGTTGCCAGCTCAATTTTTTTTTAATGTTAAAACGAAATGTCACATGAATAATTCAACTAAAAATTATCAAAAAAGCGATCTAACGAACGATTGAACGAAATTGTCAAAGATCGATTGAACTAGAAGAGCGACATATAGTTCATTGAAATAAATTGAACTAGAAAGAGCGCTTACTCAAACGAACTAGATTGCCCAAGTCCACAAAAGGTATATACTTTCTAAAATAGAAGTGGTTAGGGTTGTCAATTATTACAATCAATTTAGTTTATCTCTTAAGTTAATATTTACCAAAATAATTTAAAGATTATTTTCGTTAATACAAATTTTTGAATGTGAAATTTATTACTTAAGTTTTACCTAAGAAAACTAAAATACTTATAAAATATAAACTTTAAACCAAATAAGAATTTTAAAGTTTTAAATATATTGTAAGAAAATGTTTAGGAAGATTATTTAACTTTAAGAAGTTAAAATTGTTGAACTAAACTTCATTTAAAAAATGTTTATAGTTTTTTTTATACTTTTTAGGGAAAAACGTTTATTCTTCTTCTTAACCTCAAAATTTCTAAACTTAAGTAAGTTGCGTATTTGGTTTTATTGTTTTCATAAAATTTGAAACTTTTAGTTTAATAAACTTTTAAAATTTAAGATTTTTACTTTAAAGAAATAGATTTTCTAAAATTTTTAAAGACCTTTAACCTTATTCAGGAAAAGAAAATTAGAGAAAATGGCTTATTATTTTTTAACTCATAAAAATTAATATGAACTAAAATCTAATAAATTTGCTTTATTAGTAAGCAATTTTATTTATTTTTAGGAAAATTTTATAAAGTAAATTTTAGTATAACGTAAACTTAATTTTAGTTTAAACTTTTTTTGAGTGTATGATTTAATATATTCAAAATGATGTAAATATGGTTTGTGTAATAAACACAATTGAAATTAAGTATAATTGAACTTAATTTTTGGTATATTTGTAAACCGGTAAATTATTGGTTAGTCATATATGGCTCAAAAGTGATCGTAATAAAATTGTATTGAAATGTTTTTGTTGACATAATTTTTTTTATTTTCATAATTTAATGATGACAACTTACAGACTTTTCGAAAACGAAAATTTTGAAAATGTTTGTACCTATGGATTAGAAAATAAGAGCATATGTTTTAGTAAAGAAAATAAGCTATATTTCTAAAAAATCCATCGACGATTTCCAATTTTATTGCAAATTGTTTGCCAATAGTCACAAAAGTCAGTCCAAAAAATTTCCATTCGATTTGAGTCGTTTTTGGAATGGATGTGTTTCGATTTCATCGGTATTCAACGTTCCTAAGATATATGTGCTGTATTAGGTTTTTCGAAATTCTGTTTAGTTCGCGTTCTATCGCATCTCAAATTTTGACATTTTTTTCAAAACTAAGAAAATACCTAATGTTTAAACTGCTTCGACTAATTAAAGTTTTATCCTATTTTTACAAATTTTATTTGATTTGAAAGATTGAATCTTTTACTTTTGGATATTTGTCTCTTTTCATTAAGTTTGGAAGTTTGCAAAAATGCTGATTTTTCACGAATATTTAAAAACTACACCTTCGGTTTTTCTTGTGGTGATAGATCATATTGTCTTGTATAACATATCAATACTTAGAGTGGTTTCTTCATGGAGTCAGAAAATATTTCGATTTGACTAAAAATGGTCTATTATTTACTGAAAAAAGTAAAATTTTTAAGTTTCTTCAATGCACATGAATTTTAAGCTTTGCTAAACTCAAGTTCCGTAGTACAGAGTATACTTTTAAAATGATATTTTGTGCTCTGAATCTGAATCAGTAGATTTAGAAGCTGTAACGGGTTTCAAGTAAGAGAAAATATTCACGGTGCATATGAATATTACGAAAAAAACGTGTTTTTGCGTATATATTTCAGAATGTATCAAAGACTTGTGACTCGCAGGAATTCTGAATGGAGATTCGCATTAAGAGCATCAAAGACGATTTAAAAAGTATGCCCTGGACTACGGATCGTGAGTTTTGAGAAATTTAAAATTCGTGTTTATTGAACAACTTTGAAAATTTTTTTAAGAAAATATTATGAGAATTTTTTACTAAAATAGAAGTATGTTCTGAACCCTAGGAGCACGCACTCAGAATATCGGATATGTTGTACAAGGCAATTTGATCTGGCAACACAAATTAAAAAAAAAAAAGTAGGTTTTGCAATATTCACTAAAAAAATTCCGTAAACATCTAAAATTAGGAAGATCCAATCTTTCATATTAGATAAGATTTGTGAAAATTAGATAAAGACAAAAAGTTAGAGCAGTTTAAACGTAAGGTATTTTTCTCAGTTTTAATAAAAATATCGAACTTTGAACTGATATTCAAAGCAAATTACAACGAATTTTTAAAAACTTAATATGGCACATATGTCATGGGAACTAGAGATGAGCGATTTTTTAATACCGGTGATTTAATCACCGTGATTGAAAAACCGCTGGTAACAGTAGTGATCGATATTTTGAATTCGCAGTTACTCTAGATGTAACTCTTTTAATATTTTAGTACCATCCGTTCTTGAATGCATAATTGTGAACAGTAATACATAATATTTTTTGGAAAAATTTACTTGTTTTCCCACTTTTACAAAATATAAATATTTCTTTCTATTATGTTTACGTTGCCGGTCACAAAACGCTGTTATTATATTAGAAAATCGCAGCTTTCTTACAAATTGCTTATTTTTTCTTAGTGAAACACCGTGATCGCAGTCACTATTTTAAAGAACTGTAAATTGTCAATCATGTTCACTGAGAACGACGTTAGTAAAAAATCACTACATCACTCATCTCTAATGGGAACGTTGAATATCGAAGTGTTTATTATTAACGATAACCGTAAACTAAAAACATTATGTAGGTACAGACGACAGCAAATGTAGTCAAAAACAAATAAAATTTCACTTGAAGAAAGGACGACTAACAATTCTTTAAATTCAACTAACATTTGTCATTTGTTTTTACTGTTCAAAAAATTACTAAGAATTGTAGTAAAAATGAACCACATATGTTAGTAAAAAATAAGCAAACATTAATTTTTTTCTTATTTTTTTTTAATAACAAAAAACAACTGTATGAAAGGAATGTAAAATCATAAAACAGTCATTTCATATGGTTTGTTTTTTTCAAATGAACTACAAGGTTACCAAAAAATGTAATTTGTTTTACAAATGACTGACATTTATATTAAAAATAAAGAAACTATATTACAACTCAAACAACTACATAGTTTTAAAGCAGTAGTTTCCTGAGTGTAGTCACATAGTCGAAGAGCGTATCGAAAATTTTTGGAATAACTTACAAGTCATGCATTGATTATTATTCATCAATTGTTTCTCATAATTGGCCATAACTTTTGAATTTATCCATGGATTTTTTTTTTTATATATATCAAATTTCATATAAAATACTGCATATTACACACTAAGAAAAAAATCTTTAATGGCTACTGAACATTTTGCTGTTATTACACTCAGGGAACTTCTGCTTTCAAAATATGTAATTTCTTTTTTTTAATGTAAATGTTTTTAATGTAGTTCATTTAAAAAAACAACCCACATCAAATGACTGTTTTATGATTTTACATTCATTTTTTACATTAATTTTTTACAGTTGTTTTTTGTTATTTAAAAAATAAAATAAATATTTTTTACTACCATGTAGTTAATTTTTACTACAATTGTTAGTCATTTTTTGAACATTAAAAAACAAATGACAAAGTTAGTTGAATTTACTGTAATGTAAGTCGTCCTTTATTTAAGTGAAATTTTATTTGTATTCAACTACATTTGCAGTGGTCTTTACCTACGTCGTATTCTAAGTGTACGGGTAATTTGACCATTTTAAGCCTTACGGTATTTTTTCCAAAATTTATCAACACGTGTCCGCTGAACTGTAGTAAAATGAAATTAGTAGAAAAAATTAGTAAAATTTCGGTAAACTGAAATTAAAAATTAATTTGCTAAAATCAACAAAAAATTTGCTAAATTTTAGTACATTCAATAGAACTTAACGTAATAAAAATTAAAAAACTAAAATAAAACGACTTTCTTTTTTAATCCTTTACACTTTTTTCCTAATAGATGAACATTATTTAAATTTTAGCTCTGTAATAAAAAATTGTATTTGTTTAAAATAAAAATATATTTTTTGTAATTAACTAAATTTAGCTAAAAATTCAGGTAAATTTAGCAACTGGTTTTCAAAAATTAGTAAAATATTTAGCTAAAATCAGCAGAAAAAATTCCCAAAAAATTCAGTAATTTGTAAAATGATAATAGCAAAAAAAAATTACTAAAATAAAAAATTCTACTAAAGATTAGTACAAAAATAGTAAAGTGCTTTTAAAAATTAGTTTTACAAACTTTTTTTTTCAGAGTGTATATGTAGCATTTTTGCAAAAATTCAGACACCCCGTTCTCTTCTGATGCAACCTTACTTAACAAAATATTATCTTAATCGGATTGAAATTCCCGCATAAAAATCAACAATTAACAGGTGTTTTTAATACAATTTTAATACAACAACTTAAAATTTGTTTTATTTTTCTTGTGATTTCAGACAAATAAATACAAAAACTTAAGGTGAATGTACCAGCACATGTCTATGATACTATTTCATTCTTGTTAATTGTACAATATAAAAATAAAAACTGATGCGATTTGAATACAAACCTGAGAATTAATTAAGAAAGCAATTGTGTATGTGACTGCGCACGTATAAACTTTGTATTTTTACTTTTAATTTTAACCTATTTGTTATGCATGAAACGACAAAATAATATATTTAAAGTGATCTAAATTTTTAAATATAAATCATTTTGTGTGTTATTGTCACACAGACGAATTTTAAATGGATTAAACATGAAAAAAAAACTCAATTTCCCACTGATGTCATATTTATATGATGAGAATAAATTTGGGGGTTTTTGCATAGACCTTGAATAAGAATAGGAATTATTTTGTTTGTTTTTTACAAAAAAAAAAAAAAACATCTAAACAAATATAATTTATATAATTAAGGTAATAATAGTTCCTTAAAAGCGGTGTTTTTTGCACATTGGGTAAAATTTAAATAAAAAAATCGTAGAAAAAGAATATCTCTTTTCTAAAAATATAAATTTTTGTGTAAAACTTAAGAAATTACAGATCTAAAACAACTGGCTGAAATATTATTTGAACATTTTTTTTATTAATTAGTAACACCGGTCGACAAAAAAAAAATTATTTCTTGGGTTGCTTCATTAATGTAGTAATTCTGAGTTTAGACATCGGAAAACACCAACACCATCTTAGCTTTTTAAGTTTGTTTTTACGGTTTTACGTCTATATGTAAATTTTTAAGATTTTACGGATCAGCAGTGTATAGCATTTGCAACCTTAATGTTACTCAAAACACATTTTTTTTAATAACAAAAATACTTGAAAGCCTTTGGATATAATTTGTACGCCAGTCTTCAAAAAACCTTTTATTTTATACCAAATTTGTCTATAGTGATTTTTAATAGAACGAAATAAACAAAAAAAAAACGTAAAATGGGGTCTATTTTGACCCCACTTAGTAACGACTAAACATGAGACTGGGCAGCTAAAAAACCCGAGTTCCTTAAATTTTTATTTTCTACAACTTATATGAAGTTCGCTAAAATCTGCCGGTCCGGGTCGGAATTCCTGTCTTGTTAGATCAAAAACAATCTTTGATAAAAAAAAAATATTTTTTCCTTTATTACACTCATAGAAATAAACCTGTTAAAATCTACTTAAAATTAGTTAAAAATAACCTTGCAGAAAAAACTGCTAAATTTTGCAGATTTGCAAATTGCTAAATATTAATAAAATAAGAACATCAAAAATAAATCTGTTAACACAGTGTAGCCTGTAAACGAACAATGTTTATTAGTTAAAAATGTTTTTTTTATTTGAATTAGTTCAATTCTTCCAATTTTGTTTTTTACTTCTCATCGGGTAAATAAAACAATACGGGTAAAGCCACAGAGCTCTGTTCTTTTTCCATCTCTTTTTCTCATCTTTCTTAATGACCTCCTTGGTCGAACTATCAATCCTATTTACTCCTTTGCAGATGACAGCAACATTTGTCATTCTTTTTTCCTTCGATCGTAGGCCAAGCCTTGTGGAGGTTGGGGGCAAAAGACAGATTATGAATGACAAACTCAATCATGACCTTACGACAATCTCAGAGTGGGGTCGTGCGAACAGAGTCGATTTTAATGCTCGTAAGACCCAATGTTGTATGTTGACCCATAGGTATGTGGACTCAAATATGTCATCTGTGTATATGGATGGGATCGTTATTGAGGATTCCGATACTCTAGATATTCTGGGCATGAGAATACTGTGTGACGTCCGTTGGACAGATCACATTATTCAAATATCGAAAGAAGCTTTCAAGTGTCTTGGTTTTCTAAACCGGTGTTGGAAATACTTCACTCCATCTTATCTTCGTTTTTCAGTCGCACTAGCCGTATGTGGAATTGTCTCCCTGCGGAGGTTTTCCCTGCAAATTACAATTGAGAAAAATTCAAGTCAAATATCCACAAATACTACTCCCTCTTTCCTCCTCCCCATAACATATTTTCCTGATATCAACACAATGCAATGCATTAGTAGGGGGCATCCCCTGAGTGTTGGTTCAACGTAAAAAAAAATGGTATAATCTTGCTCACATCATAATTTATGATAAAAGATCGAAAAATAAACTTTTGGTTTTAATTTTTTTAAATTTAAAAGTAAAACATCTACAAAATTTTAGTTATATTCGATATGAATTTTAGTTAATTAAAAATTGTATTTTACTATGTAAAATTAGCAAAAACTTTTACTAAATATTTGTGCACTCAAAATAGCAAACAAAAACTGTAATATTAACAAAATTTGTTCTATATTTAGTATAATGCAAATAACAATTTATTTTGATAATATCAATCATTAAATTTTTTAATGATTTTTTTGTTTATTAATATTTAGTAAATGTTTTTGCTGATTTTAGCAGATTATTACTTTCAATTAACTAAAATTTAGCTCAAATATAACTAAATATTTGTAAATTCAAAAGATTTATTTTTGCTATTCTTATATTACTAAAAAATCTGCCAATTTTAGCAGTTCTCTCTGCAAGCTCATTTTTAACTAATTTTCAGTAGCTTTTTTTTGCAATTTTTACAGGTTTATTTCTATTAGTGTATAAACATAAAAGAAAACAAAATTTGACATTTAGCAGTCAGAGCCAAAAATCGTGTCGACCGGTGTAAGAAGTAAAAATAAATAAAATCGGTTAATTTCTTTTTGAATTAAGGTTATTTTTTTGTTAGTGCCAGCCATTGTAAGTCAATAAGACCATTTAAATAATTTTAACACGCAAACTTTAACCTTTACACCGTATTGGGGATTTTTATATAAAATACCTGACTTCCTGTAGATGGCGGTGTGGTTTTACTTTTGTAAAAAATAATCAATTATGCGCTTTAAATTACATCATTACATCACTTTTATAATAATTAATAAAAAAATTTCTGTTAACAGTTTTGTTAAGTTGAAAACTGAAAAATAACATTATTTTACAGTCAGTTTATCGTCACCTAATAATCAAAGGGGCGTAACTAACAAAAAAATCAAAATTTACTTTTTGATTGATTACGATGTAGTCAACCAAAATACACCTTTTTACAAAATTGTACACGCTTACGTCAATAAACACCAATTTTTTTAACGAAAATAAAAAGGCCTTAACAGCAATTTTGATACATTCATTAACAAAATAGTCGGTTAGAGCCGGGTTTTGTCTTGGAATAAATTATTTAATTTTTTAAATTTTTTTTTGAAAATGTTTAAGTAATAAAAGTGCGTTTTGTTTTAAAAATACTCACAAAAAATAGATAAAAATACATAAGTTGACTAAAAGCTTTTTTAATTTGGTCAGTTAAATTGCAAAACAAATATGATTTTATGTGCAACATATCTCTTGAATCCTGTTTTTAAATCAGTTCAGTTGTTTTGGACCTAAGGGTCGAAATTACACGGAAAAATTTCGGTTTTTTTTGACAACACTTAAAAATAAAAATTTCGTTTTTGTTCACTTTTGTAGGTTTAAAAAAACAATGTTCGAACTATTTTCAATCTATTACAAATTCTTTTATATATAATGCAATTTATGACCATATCGGTTGTTCATTTTTGTAAACTAGTGTAATTGATGTGAATATTTTTTATTTCTATTTTTTGTGCTAAAACTGACCCTGAAATATAGAAAATTAATTAAATTTACTACGTGTGTACAAACACCAAACACACTTTGTATAAATTTTCGATTTTTGTATCTGTTTCTTTCTTTTGTTAGTATAATTTGTTATTATTCTTTAAATATTTTTTTATTTATAAAGATGAGTGTGATGTCATATTATGTCAGTTTTTGTTTTCTTAATTATTTGTTTGGTTTTTTGCGAATCTTCTTTTTTTAAAGGTATTTAACAAAAATTTAAAACTGTTTTAATTGTTCCTTTGTTTTTGTTAATATAAAATCCGATTTAAGTTTTAGCATATTAAGCCGGTTATAAAGTGATAAATTCTGTTTGTATAATATATAAAATTGAGAGCTGAAAATGAAGAATCCTCTGTTTACAGCCTGATTGGTTAAAACTTGAAATCTATGGAGAAAACCGCTTGATTGTCTTCACTGATCATAGGAAAAGTAATGATAATGTTGTTAAAAGTTTAAACAATAAAAATGTACAATTATAATAAGAAAATGTATAAATTTTAACACTAAACGTACGTGCGTTTGAATCATTTTAAACAAAACAAAATTAAATTCAATAAAGAAGATAACTTGAGTAACATTTTGTAAGATTTCATAAAAATAAGTAAGTGGTAATGAACCAACTTAACTTCCCACACACTAAACAAATACTATAACTACGCACAGTGGGGTATTTGAAAAAAATAATGGTAATAAATTTTGAACTTATAAACTACTGATCCCATCGGTACGAATTAAATTGGAAATTGTAATGGAGTCATTAATCTTTTATAATATTGTATTTTAGTACAGGGTGTACTTACAGGTTGTCAAAGTTGACTACCTCGTGAATAAAAAATCTTTTGGAGGCTGTAACTTTTGTAAATGTGGACCGATTTTAAAAAATGTTTAGCCTGTCGTAATGTACGTTGTAAGATATAGAAAAAAAACGTATCGTTATAGGTTATCTCCTCTACTTTGAAAATTATTTAATTAAAAAAAAAAAAAGATTTGCTGTGAGTTTTTTTGGTTTATCTACAAAAAAAAAAATTTTATTTAATCGATTTAAAAACAAAAAATTTTCCGTGTTAATAATACTTCACCATAAAAGAAATACCATAAAAGAATTAGCTTTGATAGTTTAGTTGTAAAAAATACGTAAAGTTCAAATTTTAAAATAGAGGTATAAAACTTTGAAATGGAATAAAACAAAGATTAATTTTTTAAATTGACTTGAAATTTACTTTATTCGAAAGATAATCTTCTGGCATTATAATTTATGAAGGCCACTGCTGGCTCGGACGTAGTCTAATCTGGAGGTCCAATTTACGATGACTTTTTCCAACATTTGTGGCCGTATATTGGCAATTACGCGGCGAATGTTGCCTCCAAGTGGTCAATCGTTTCTGGCGTATCGGCGTAGACTAACGACTACACATATCCCCCAGAAACTAGTCCAGCAGCGTTAAATCGCACGATATTGGAGGCCAATTCACGGGTCCGAAACGTGGAACTTTGCGGTTACCAAACGTTTCCTTCAATAAATCAATTGTGGCACGAGCTGTGTGACATGTTGCGCCGTCTTGATGACCCACAGGATTTTGTAAGCACGCAAACCAAGATCTTTCCGCAAAATCTTCCCTAAGGTGGATATACACATATCCAGTTCCTGTGCACAATGGCGGAAAGACTGATTGGGGTCATCCTCTAGGCTACGCTATACAGCAGCAATGACTTCTTCTGTATGCACTGTACGACGTCTCTGTGGATGCATATTATTATTTAGAGTAAACGTAGTGCGAAAACGTTCCATAGCTGAAGGTAGTGCGCTATACGTATTTTGAACAGAACCATGATTTTCAAAATAAATTTGCACAATTTGGAAGTCAGTCTATTCATGCTGAAATGCCACACCAAACTAAACATAAATCACTTGATAGCTGACAAAATGGCTGCCAGTTAAAAAAGTGTAGTTACTGCCTACTATTTATTTTTTTGCTGGGATAATACACGTTTTGAAAGGTATGATAATATTCCCTATGCATCTATTTAAAGTTGAAATTTCTCATTTTTCACGAACGAAAAGAAGATCCACGAATTTAATACGTACCTTTAGTGAACATCACAGGTTACTTAATTTATGAAAAAAATATCGTCCTTTTTCTTTTAGTTAAAAAAAAATTAGCTTAAACTACAAAAAATTGATATACTTTTATGCTTTAAAAATGTAGAGTCTGCGATAAATCTTCAACACATCGCTCATTTACTTCAAGACTGTCATAAGTCAAAAAATGTAATTTTTGGGTTAATGATGCAGATTTATTAGTTATATCATTCTTTGCAGTGTGTAAAAATTCATATTAATATCATGTATACTTTTTGAGATAGAGCGTAATATGTTTTATTTTTTCTTTAAAGTGGGTGCAAAGAGTATATACTTCATAGAGAAACTGTGCTACTCGTGGGTCTCTCGCTAATAAGCAAATTTGCAAACAACTGTCACTTAAAGAAAAATATATTAAAACTCCTTGTTTATAAAAAACATGACCAAATAAATAGAGAAAGGGTCGAGCGAGTCAGATATGGATTGAAAACTTTAAACTCGTTTTCTGCAAAATCGTGTTTTTTGAGTTATGTCACTCTTGCAGTAATTGAGCGACATGTTTTCTAATCAATACCACAACCTAGTTCCAGCTAAATAAACTGCGTTTTCTTAAGAAATAATGATGTTAAATAATGCATGTTTGAAAATGTATTTTTTCCATAGTAAATACATACAAAATTAATTTTAAAAATAAATGTCAACCATTTTGCACTTCAGATTGAATTTTTGAAAAATCTTGATACGAAAGCGTTGAGTTTTTTTCGCTGAAATAAATAAAGTAGAATATAAATAAACATCATGTGCTAAAATTTTGCAAGTTCGATTAAGGGATTTTATTATATTCACAAAAAACGAAAATAACTGAAGTTTTCATTTTAATTGCAAGGATATCCTACATTCTTAACCCAATCATAATTAATTGATATAGTTTTTCATGTTCAAAGTCCATAATTTAAAACCATATTAAAATTAATTCGTAGTTTATTCAGGTATATGAATTTAATATGAAATTTGAAAGAAAATCCTTCATTTTTGATAAAAGTTAAATTTGCGAATATTTCTAAAAGTGGAGCTAATATCAAAATTTGGTGTTCATATTCGTGATTTAAGTCCTAAAATCTATCACAATTGATAAGTCGCGGCTCCGATGCATTTTTAGCATTTAACAGTGATATTTATGAAAAATTTGATTTTTGGAACTTTGTTAAAAAGTCAATAGAAATTTTAATATTTTCTGTAAGATAGGGCTTTGAAAAAAATTATAAATGTATTTTGACTAGGTTTTGATACACTTTTTTGATCACAAAAAAATTATTTTAATTATTTTTTTTTTAAGTGATGTTAATTCTTTTTAATTGAACGTTTAAAAAAATCGTTTAAATATCATTTACAGGCTTAACTAAAAAAAACTCTATGTCAATTTATTTTTGTTTTTATTGGTTTATTTTGACAAAACTGTTCAAGGTTTTTTAAATTAAAAGTTTTTTTATAACTTGTGTTAAAAGAAGACATATTTTCTTATTTGTTGGTATAAAATATGTATAAAAAAAAATTACGTAAAAATTACACATCGGAATAAAATTTTAGTATTTTATTACTTTGTATATGAAAAAATTATTTAAAATTTAGATTTTCATTAAATATTGTGCGGATTATTGTGCCACTAGATAAAAAAAAATATGTGGTGCGAATTTGAGAAAAATCGGAAAGCTTAACCCTTGGTGACCTGTGACCAAAGTTTCCGAATTTTGAAAATTGTTTTAAATTCTTTTCACAACAATTTATTTTAAATTGATCTGCAGCAAATATATAGTATAATATTCACATGAATTTAAAAGATTTATTAGTTTATATAAAAAATATATAAGTTTGAACCGATTTTACAAGATATTAAAAAATAAGCAAATAAATTATCCAAATTTGTTGCTTAGCTAATATTTTGATCCACTATTGTTAAATTTTATCCCATAGTGCATTAGTACCAGCATATACACGCGTCGGATGCATTATGTTGTTAAGCTTAAACACACTACATACAGTCAATTCAATGAAAAGATTGTCAATCATTGTTTACTTGACAGTGAAAGAATAAGGCGAAAAAAAATAATAATGGAATAAGTGAACTTTTAAAAATGTTCATACATAGCGGAGTTTGGGGTATTTTGGTAATAGGGGTAAAGCTGTAATTTTTTTTTTTTTTTCAATATTAGTTCAGTTTTAGACATTCTACCTATTGCACAGTGGGATAAATCACAACATTTATGGAAATAATTCGGCAATTTCTTACTAATTTTCCCAATTGCAATGAAATTCGGACCAGGCATAGGAGACGTAATATCGAGCTTAAGTGTTTGCCACTTTATTTTTGTTTCTAATCCTGTTTAGTGAGTTATCTCTTATAGCAGGGCTGACAAAACTTTGACACGGGTGTCACTAGTGGCTGATTTTTTTTTTTAATTATTAAAATAATCAATGTAATTAGCAAAAATTCTGTTAAACAGTTATTAGAGTATTACATATTTATTATCAATACAAAAATGTGTGCTTTAAACCGATTATGGTAAAGTTTCTCATAAAGGTTGTAAATCACATTTTAAAATGATTAAAGTGTTGATAAAGACACAAAAAACTGTCGAAACGTCCGAAAAAATATGTATTAAATGGTTTTTTAATTACATTGGAAATTATAGGCCCTACTAGATTAAAGAAAACACTGAAAAAAAAGTCAAAAACTATAATTCTTTTAAGTTTAAGCATTTTCATTTTATTTCGACGACTAATTTTTCGATAGTCTCCTATGGTCACATTTTTTGAGATATCTCTAAAAGTGGATTTCACTTTGAAATTTTTAGAGTGTTAGAGCACGTGTGCATTTATATAAAAAAAAATTAAAACGGAATTTTTTCAAAAACAAATTCTGATTTTTTTATTTAAAAAAAAAAAATTTCTAAGCCCCAAAACGTTTACTATTCTTAGGCAATATCTATCAATATCTTTTACACAACAAAAGTTATTATCTTTCAAATGAAGTCCCAACCCTTAATTTTTTGATATTCCAAAGCTACAGGGTTGCCACAGTTTTCAAAATGAAAAAATCTATTTAGAAATATGCGTCCACTGCAAAAATACCCACCAAATTTTATACAAATCTGAGACTATTGAAAAATTAGTCCTTGAAGTAATATGGATGTGTTCAGTTATAAAAGCTCTTTGGGAGAAGTCGTCGCAAAGCCGAGCGATTATGATAATTTAAAAAGCCCGGAAATATCCCCTCGATAAATTAAATAAGTATTATTATATGAACTAAAAAAAATTGTTTCGGATTAAAGAAACTTTACTTAACTGTAGTAAAATAAGGGATTGATAAGCTTCAAATGCAAATTTTCCTAAAACATGTATAAATTTTTCCTTACATTAAGGAAATAAAAATGTATTTATTTGCATCAAAAATTAGTATGAATATACTTTGGCATAGAAAACGATTCAGTTAAATGATATGCGTTTTTCCATAAGTTAAGTAAATTTGTCTTTAATATATTTGAGAATTTCATAAAAACTTTCTCTTGTTTAAAGAATATTTCCTTGAATTAAAAAAAAAACATCGTTAGAAAAATATAAATGTTCTTATTTTTAATTAAAAAATCATATTCATTTTCTAAAAACTGATATATTTTTAATTAAATTTAAGAAATTTTCTTTAAAAAATTACACAATTAAGAAATATTTTTACCATGGCATTTGAAAAATTTATATATTTTTTTCAAATTGATCATTTTCGATTGTTAAAGACAAGAAAGTCGAGCTAAAAATCCATCTAAAGGGATTTAATTATGTACTATCACCTCTACGCAGTAGTCACTGGGTAATGCCAAAAAGTCATATTTTTAATCGATGTTCATGGCGCGGTGGTTGTTATTAAAAACATGAATTTTACAGTAATTTTTGTTTAAAAAAAATAACAAAAAAAACGTAAAAACATGAAACTACAAAAAATAGCTAAAATTCTTAAAGTTTTTCGATTCCTTCCCCATTTGTGTACCTAAAACATGCTCAAAATGCCTCTAGAGGGCGCAACGTATCATGTATGATAAAAAAAATACTGAGAAAATTTCCTTTCATTTGAGTACGCTCACTTATATGTTACTACGCGTACCGGTTTTTACCTGTATGTCCCCAGGAGCACCGTTCCCCCTAACCAAAGATAGAAAAAAATCTATTTCGGTAAAAAAAAATGTGTTACCAGTTCACCCCAAACTCCCCTACGAATATTTACATGAACCAGTACTCTTAACTCACAGCAAGATGTTGTAAGTTTTACTGTAGTTTTTAGTATTTTATGACAGTTAACATACGATGACTATGCAACATTCATACTAAATATATGTTCATAAATATGTTGTTACTATGAGGTGAAACAGAAAAATCCAAGAAAAAAAAACACAGAAATTTACTCAATGTTGGTTTATGACTACAAGATGCGTGTCTTAAACCAAGTCATAAGTATTTTTCAGCGGCTGATACAGACGAGTAAATTTCCTGTCATAGGACACTTTGATTTTTCTTCTTCTTCAGCTATTTTTTATTTTGGTTTACAGGAGACATTTCATACACTATGATTGTCGCGATAACTTGGCATGACTCTTTACACTTCAAAGTAAGAAATTGTAACATTGTTTATTTGTACAAATTTATGATCACACCATAAACATAAATATCTGACCAATGCCAAACGAAACAAAAGCAAAATGTTATGGACAAAATTATCATTGAACTAGATTTGTCAAAACCGGTTTCTGAATTATTCGATAAACCGTTTTTTTTTTTTCTCTTCTATTTTTGCAGTTTTTAAAAGCCGGTTTTTGAAAATCTTTGAGTTATTCGGGAAGCCGGTGTTTTTGTCTCGAATATTTTTGAATACGAAAATTTCAATGAAATAAACATTTTTGGAATAATTTACAAGGGTTTCTCTCAGTTTTAAATAAAAAAAAGTCCTGAGAATATAAATTAGCTTTGTTCCTTCTATGCTATTTTGCGCTTTTTTTATCCCTATAAATATTGCTTAAAATATTGTCGCGGTAACTTGGCATGATGCTTTACATTTCAAAGTAAGATATTGTAACATTGTTTATTTGTAAAAAATTTATGATCACACCATAAACATAAATATCTGAACAATACCAAGCAAGGAACTAGAGTTGTCAAAACCGGTTTCCGAATTTTTCGATAACCCGTTTATTTTTCCTATTTTTACGGCTTTCTAATCACGGTTTTTGAATAAAGGTGGTTTTCGAGTTATTAGAGAAACTTTTTTTTTCGTCTCGAAAAATTTGGCGTTTTCGAATATTTTTGAATATGAAAATTTCAATGAAATAAACATTTTTGGAATAATTTACAAGGGTTTCACTCAGTTTTTTGCTTTTTTATGATTTTTTTAAACCTTTGTTCTTTTTTTGGATTTTCCGATTTTTTTTTTTTTCTTTAAATATGTACATTAGGGTTTTTTGCAACCGCGATATTAATAATTAAAATCGCTTTTCGCGTCATTTTGTAACAAAAACCTCCGGCATAAAGTGCAATTTCAAAAAATGTGTTTCTTCACGTTTTTATATTAAAGTTACATTAATGAGCCAAAATTAGCTGAACAAGATTTTTTAAATTATCTTTTACGCAATTTGCTCGTTATTCTGCGAATTTTCACGCCCATTCGCGAAATAATGCTATAATATATTTTCTTTCAAAATACGCAAAAACAAATTTAATAGCTTTTGTGCACTTTAAGATCGATACGTCCTTTAGAGTTTAACAAAACAATAGTTCCTAAATTCAAAAAGTTTAATTTTATAAGGGAATTTTTTTCGAAAATCGCTAAAAAAAAATTATATAATGTTTTTAATATTTTTTTAATGAACGTTACGACTAAGATAGGTAAATTTTAATATTTTCAAAAAAAAAAAGTTATAACCCTAATACACATTAAATTTAACATTTTTTGCTTTCACTGATAATAACCTTGAAGACTATAAAAGATTTAGCTTACAAAAAAGGTTTTTATCCAGGGCACCCACCTATAACAGTGTGTGTCCCGGTTTGATTGAAAAGGTCTAAAATTAGATACACAAGTTCGATTTAAAAACCTCAATAATTCGTGAGACGATGTATTATTTTTATTCAGGCTATGTTTTTGCAATTTTGGAATTTACGAGGACCAAACTTTTAGATTTTCCTAAGACTCGTTTTATTTAGAAATTAACTAAAAAGGATTTTAGAAACAAGAATATTAGTTTTATATGTCAACATTTAAATATTTGGTAAGTTTTTTAAAACTTGTACAAAAAAATTCAGCAATACAAAGTGATTCAAAAAAAAAACGAAAATCCAGTTATTTAAACCTGTTTTTAATTTAAAAAACCGAAAACCGCTTTTTTAAAAAAGGGATTTTTTAAGTTTTCTAAACCCGGTTTTTCAAACTCTACAAGGAACTGAATATATTTTTATCGCGCCATTCTGTTCATATTTTGTTTATGCATTAAACATACAAAAACACGCACATTTAATGTTAACAAAGCACCCACTATCAAAAGTACAAGATGGTTAAAAGAAACATCAGGAATACATATTAATGGGTTAATGTAGAAATGCCCTATCTCACTTTGTTATTACTTTGCAAGAGATTTATATATTTAACAAAATCTAGAAAACTTTGAGTGTAAAAAATCTTTCACTGAAACTTTTACTACAAGCTAATAACAATAAAATAAAACATCGAATAAAAAGTACAAATTTTTTCAGATTTTATTAAGTTTTTTTTTTCTCTTGTAAAGTAGTAACAAATTTATTTAGGTCCTTCATTGCATAAAGCTATCGATATAACAATGGAATGTATGTAAAAGAAATCCAAATGTGGATATTTTTTAATTGAAAAATTTCACTAGTATCACACTCAAATAAAACAGTCTATAAAAGTTACAGAAAAAACTATAATTTTTAAGAAAAATTATCTATCGCCAGCAGAGTGTTTTGCAAATTTTTGCAAATCATGTCTGTAATTATTAGTAAAGTAAAAGGAACAGAAAACTTTTTGCGTATTTTAGCATCTCGGTCTTAAAACAATATTAAAATACTTTGGCAAATTCAGCAACGAAAATTAGTAACAACGTATGTAGTTTGCAAAAAGAGAAAATAATTTTGTACTAAAAATTATTACAAAAACTGTTAATTGGAATATAAAACGAGTTAATAACTTTTCTACTTATTTTTTTATTTGAGTGCATGAATCCCATTTTTATTTAGAAAACATCAGAATTTATCGATTTGAACATTTTGTTAAAGGTATCCGTCTCTGAATAAATCAGTGGAATGTATCACTAAACAGTCATATTCCTCTTACTAACAAGGAAACCGAATTTTTGTTGAGACAAACAAAATTCTGTTAACACAGATAAGCTACTTTCAAAACTGATTTTGTGTTGTCACATCACAGTCGCAAAATTCGGTTATCACAATCGAAACAATTGATTGCAACAAATTGGAGTATCCCGAAATCTCAGACTTTCTCATTCGAATGAGAAAGTCTCCCTTATTTTGAAATAACAACCACCTAAATTCATACGGCAAGCTCAGATTGATTTAAAAATTTAACAAAATATATATAGATATTGATTTCCATTCTGGTTTGTAATCATTACATCTGATAACTATCTATCAACAAATATCATTAATAAGGGTACTCACGATGGTGATTTGCACACATTTCGAGTTGTAGCGAAAACAGTCAGCCTCTGGTGGGAATCGAACCCACGACCCCCGCACTAATAAGCCAGCACGCTACCAACTAGCCTACCGGGGCGCACGCAATTATGCATAATTTGCATCGTTAATACTGCAATTAACCGCCTGAGAATGCAAATAACCGCCTGTACAGATTTGCATTGTGTGTAAATGACCATCGTGAATACCCTCAATGATTGTAGTCAACTAACAAATATCTATAAAAGTTTTCTTTATGTGGTGATTTGCCAATGAAAGTTTTTCTTTCTTTTTTTTTATTGTCCATAAAATTGTTTGCTAATTTCTGTTGTTATTTGATTGGACGTTTTTTTAATGCAATACAAAGTAATTTCGCTAATAAATTACTCATACATATTGATGTACAATTTTTTTTTTTTGTAATTTTTTGTAATCATTCAATTAATTTGAGAATTTACTTCAAAATAATTTCTTTAAATAATTTTCAAGATAAATCTCAATTATATGGAATAACAGAGAAAATGTGAAAGGAAAGTTGGTTTGGAAGATTAAAAAAAAATTTAAATTTTAATTTAATGTAGAAATTTGATTATTTTTCATTATAAGAACTATGAATTATGAAATTATTAATTACAACAGATTTCTAAAAGAAATATGTACACTTTTCGTTGGAAGAGGATTTAACACAAAATTGCAAAAACCAAATATGTTTTTCTCGATTATGTATTTCGGTTGTCTCAAAACAATTCGGCGATAAAAACTAAAATGAATTTTTTTTTATTTTTTTTTTGCATAAATAGAACTAATTAACCGAAATAACTGACAAAATCTAGGTAAAATTGTGGTATTTTTTCTTGGCGCCACGCCTTTTTTAAAATGGGCGGGTTTTCAAAGTCGCAAAGGTTTTGTAAGATAACATTAAAAGGTGCTTGACAGATTACGAAAAATTGGTATCTTTGAAAAGCTTAGTGCTTTTAAAATGGTATATGATATTATACAATTTAGTTTAAAACTGGGAGGGAGGGAGTAGGTTAAAAACATTTTATTTCAATAATGTTTATTTTATAAATGTTTTATCTGTCAAAGAACATAAATGTTTTGCAACAAATTAAAGCCTAAGCTTTCGACATTTCCAATGATGTAGCAAATGTTTCCATTTCCCAATATGAAACCATTAATTGTTATCTTTGAAAAACTTCCCTATGGGGAATGGGACCGGTTCTGAGTGTGCCACAGGATCGGTCCCTTCGTGCCAGAGACCGGTCCTCTGCTAAATCCTACTCTATGTAAACAACTGGCAACTTTAACATTGGCTTGTCATAGGAGGAAGTCATTTGTCCTGCTTTAAACCACATAGTGGCATGCCACAGGACTAACCAAAGATGGGCATACCACAAGACTGTCGTAGAAGTGCCATGTCGTATAAAATAAACGAAAACTAAACAGCTTCCAATAGGTAAAATTCTGGCCAACTGGCTTTTTCTTCTTAATAAACATTCTGTTTAAGTGGTATGTCCTCCCTTTACCAGTCACAGGATTGGTAATTTTAGGACAATTGACACTGCTTAACCCACTTCAGTATTAAATTATACCAGTCATATGATAAGTCCTTCTTTAACCAGTCACTTTTAGGTCAATTGACTCCTCATTCCCCATAGGGTTATTACTTTTAAAATGGTATGTGATATTATACCATTTTCAGAGATGGGAGCAGGTTAAAAACATTTTATTTCAAGGCAATTAAATATTTTTACAAAATTAGTTTTTATAAATGTTTTATCTGTCAAAGAATATAAATTTTTTGGAGCAAAGTAAAGCCTAAGCTTTCGACCTTTCCAATGATGTAGCACATGTTTCCATTTCCCAATATGAAACCATTACTTTCATAAAAAAGCCATAAAACTAAATATTTCATACGACAAAAAACTTTAAAGTTTAATAAATAGTATTAAAAACAATTGTATTTAGTTGTCCAAGCTTAAGTTTTATTAAAGTTTTGAAGAAAAAAAAGTATACAAATATTTAAAATCATATAGGGTAAAGTAGCCTAAGTTCGGCAAAGTCGGCATGCTTTTATAAGATGGCGCAAAAATAACCTTCCGATGTTTTTTTTTATTATGTATTTATTATGTATAGCATTTTCTGATAGGAGGATTACTTTTGCGCCACCTTATACTTCGAACATGAATAAATAAGAATAATGGTAAAAAAGATCAAGTTTGTATTAAAAATATATTCATTATTCACTTTATAATGATTAAATTGGACTGAGATAAGTATTTTCGCGTCGTTTTATCCTTTTTTTATTTGTTTTGTTGCTCGTTTTTATCGTTTATGCATTCATTTAAGGTTAGTTGTTTTTGACCGCTAGTCGTTTTTACTATCATTGTAGTTGTTTTATCAATAGCTAAAAATTACTACGTGCTTATCAGTGCGGGGTGGTGGGTTCAATTCCCACCAGAGGCACTGGTTTTTTTCGCTACAACGCGCCGAAAGCCATAGTAGCTAGTGCTCGTTTAGGGTAATAGAATATAATTTGTAATTATATGATTATTAATAAATAAAGAAAAAATAAAAATGACTACATGGTTAGTAAACTCGATGACAAATACCTTTGACAAATTGCCTTTTTGACTACATTTTTAGTCATTTTAACTAACATTTTTAGTAATTTCAACCTTCTTAATTTCCTGAGTGCAGCAGCTTAAATACAGTTTAGTGAATATCTGATTGTTCACTATGAAGATAGTTTCCTTGTAAGTTACTACTAAATATAATTAATTACTTTTTTTATTAGTTTTTATTTCATGCAATCAAAGCGCTTAAAAATGGAATTAAATTTTAATGATCTCGTCAGCATATATAAAAATATAAAAATAAATAAAAATGAAAATGAAAATTATTCAAGTTCAGGGCCATACTCTATATTTCATGGTAGATATGCACGTTGGGATAACCTTATACAATACAGTATCAACGCTTTAAAGTACAGAAAAATCTTAATAGATGAACATAATTATAAGCAACTTAAAATTTTATTATTATTTAAACCACAAATTATATATACGTTATGAGCTTGGTTTTATTGGTTCTTGGTTCTCATGGCCGACAGACGACTATTGTCAATGGCGTAAATTTTCTTTTTTTTCGAATATATTAAAACTTATTCTAATTGTAAACTTTTTTGTGATATTCTGTTTTTAATGAAAATAAAGAATTACTACTACTACTACTACAAACGCTTTCCAGCTTTGAAGACCCGCTCACTCAAAAAGAGTCCTTACAGATAGAAAAAAAATATCACAATTTAACTCAGCGTGAACTTTTTATCGGAAGCACAATTTTGCAGTCATTTCGGTTAGTTTTAGTTATGAAAAAAAAATCCAGTATGAAAAGTCAATTGCATTTTGCCTCAGGAATAATTTTGGTCGGAAGTTGTTTTTGCGTATCTCGCATAATTTTCGAGAAAATTGGAAAATTTAGATTTTTGCAAAATCAAAATAGCTTTTAGCATGAAGTGCTCGATCCAAAATTGTACTGTGACAACCCAAATACATACACAGAAATAACTAAAAACGGGTTTCAATTAAAAAATTGATTGAATCAATTAATATTTTAATTGATTTTGAACCTATCACGGTAATGATACTATCAATTAAACCTTTTATTAAAATTAAGAAAAAAAAATTTAAAAATAACTTCTACAAAAAAAAAATATGATACTCACAAAAAAGTGTGTGATCTATACGTTGGTATGTGTGTTTTTTGCAATGCTGAGTCTGTTTGAGTGTGTGCTTGCTTTGTTTGTTAACTTCAAATGTATTTGGTATTTTATACTGAAAATTTTCTATTTATTCATACAGTGTATGAAATATGATTGCGTCTAAAATAAAATAAGTATTTATATTTAAAAGTCAATTAAAATATTAATTGATTCAATTAAATATTTGTTTTGAAACAAATTAAATTCAAATCAAATCTTTAATTAGATATTTTAGGTTGATAATTTTTTCTGTGTAATCAGGACAAACACCTTTGAATTAAATTCTCTTCCGTCGAGGAGTGTGTATAAAATATCTAAATTAATTAAAATTATTTATGATGTAAAATCAATCTTAAATTAATTAAAAATGAATCATGTTGTTACAGACAATTTAACAAATTTCACTTTTTTTTTTGTTTTTGGTTTCTTGCCCCACAAATCATATTTTAATGATATAAAAAGCGTAAAATTGTATAAATGCAGCAACCATCTTACAAAAGACATGCCGAAATCTGATAAACATTCAAAATTACACGTGTAGACGTTTTACCAAAAAAAAAAAACATAAAACATTTACACAAAACGTTTTACTTTAGGCTTTTTTAAAGCTCCCTCCCCCCCAAAAAAAAAATAAATATAACCATAAAAAACGTTAAGAAAGCAAACTTCAATTACAAATTTCGTTGTGTTTTTTTACTTTTCCAATAATGTTTATTACAACTGGACCATAACAGATTGCCTACTTGTTGATTTAGTTTTTTTTTTGTTTTTTGGTTGGAAAAAGTATTTTTGAAAATAAATTTATTAACTTGAATGTTTATTTATTTTCTGTTTGTTTGGAAAATTGCATATATTTTCTTTTCATTAAATTTAGTTTATCTTTTCTTTGGTGGTTTCTAATGTATAGAACAAAAAAAACTCTTTGATTCTATAGGAAGTTGCGTGTTGATTTTTAAGTTTTTCAAATGTGGCGGCATTTTAGTGGAAATGTCTGTATGCACCGATAACTCCTTATGCTAGATATAGTGAAAGCACTTGATTTGAATGCACATTTTTTTATAGATTTACCTAAAGAACATAAAATTTGGTCTTAACTTAAATGGCGGTCCTAATACATTTTTCATATATGTACGAGTATATTGCTGTTCAAGCCAAGTGTCCTGGTAAAACAAGTATATATATGGTAGCAATTTCAAACTAACAATAAATTCTGTTATATGTGTAAATATATATGTAAATATGTATCAACTTTTTAAAATTTTCAAAAAAGTGGGCGAAGTAGGCGTGGTTAAACATTGACAAATTGTGAGCTTATTTTTAATATAGAACACAGTTCAACTGGAAAAATAAAACAAGAGTACCGACCGCTGATTCTAAATATCCGGTTTTTACACTTATCGGCCAGGTTTTTCGCAAAATTGCATTGAAGTTTCGCATGTTTTCACGAAGTTTTCTATACAGAAAATTTTAAAAAATATTTCGATTAAAAAAAATAACATATACTAATAGCAAAAATGGTCGGATGTGCACGGTCATTTTCTATATACCAGTGAATGCGTCTTTAAAATACTTTTCATTTGATATCCAATTTATTAACTTATATAAGAAATTTTTTTAAAAAAAATGTTAAATTGGGTAATTATTGTACCCACTTTGTAACGCCTAAACTTGAGATTGCGTACCTAAAAACAAAATAAGTTTCTAATATTTTGTTTTCCTTTACAAAATATACAAGTTTCATTCAAATCAGCGGATACACAACGGTGTAGTTTCCTTGCTAGATTTGATTAACCCATTTTACAATGGCGATACTTTAAAGCAACACCTAATTTTAAGGTCCGATAATTTTATATAGGAGGGAGATATAATAACGCAGTAAAAAACATGTAAAAACTTTAGGTCTGTGCTATACAAATAATAAAAAAAATAAAACCGTTGTTTCAGGGATGCCATCTAATTAATTACAAAATTAAATTTTTGACATTTAGAAAAAAAATTTCGAGGTGAAAAAAAAAATTTCTTGAAAAAAGTGAGGTGAATATTCAACACTATTAACCTCTATATGTCTGGTTACAAAATGGACAAGTCACGTAATTAAGAAAAATTCGCACATTTGTATGAAAGAGGCAGCCTTACATTTTCACTCATAACTTTTGAGCGCTGGACCGACTTAGCTCATTTTGAACACCATACTTCTAAAGAAGCTAACAAACAGTCTGTGTGAAAATGAGCATCCTCGCTTTCGTCGTTATTGCATTTTATTTTTACCCATTTCAACATTTTAGTTTCATCCATAGTAAAAAAAAAACAAAAATATGCTAAAAAGGAGTTAACTTCAAGAGCCTATAAAAACAAAACAAGAACAAAGATTTCAAAACCCTTTGGCGGTTTAAGTCTACTAATGGTACGGGATGTTTTTTCTTGTTGCACAGAGTTTTTAATAAAAATCAAAAAATCTCAAAAATTATAACTTGGAAGAGCCATGAAGTTGATATCGGATTTCTGTGATTTGAGAAGCATTCAAAAAATAAATATAAAAAAAAAATAATGGTTTTATTCAAATGCAATTTTTTAATAATTTTTATTATAAATTTCCCTCAACCTTAAAAGTTTTTTAAATAAACATTAATTGAAAATTTTAAATTTTTTTATATAAAATCAATTAACCTTAAAAGTTTTTTAAATATACATTAATTGAAAATTTGAAAATTAATTTTCGTGTTTTATGTGATGACGCAAATGTCGTCTAATCTTCCCGATTTATAAAAAAAAAATTTTCATACAAAAAAAATTTTTTTTGTATAATTTATAATTATATTTTAAAGCTGTTTAACATTAAAATTAAAGCAGTTAAAAATTCAGAACACTTTATTCACAATACAAAAACTAAATTAAATTTATCTGTCTAAAAAACTATTTTTTGATGTTGGTGAAATTTTTGGATGCATTATCAAAACTATTAAAAAAAATACAGATAAATTGTAATTCATCTTTAGATTTTGGCTTATTTAATCCCAAATATTTCAGGTTTTTAGTTGTTAAATTTATCTTTAATTTGGTCTGTGGAATTTGTGTCGTAGGAATTTTTAAACCTCGTTTATAAATCTTATTTTAACCGTACAATGTGTCAGTAGTGTAAATTTTTGGTTGGTAGATCTTGTGGTTTAGTACACATACTCGTATTGTTTATTTAAAGTTTTTAATGTTGTTTAGTGACCTGATTTATTTTTTTTTTTACTTCTTTTTGGAAAAGTTTTATTGAAAAATTTCTTCTCAATTGCTTTAATAAAATGGTTTAGTTTTGCTCTGATATTTTCTGTTGTTAAATGCAGTATTTTAAAAGATATAAATTCAAGATTTATGTTTGAAAAATGTAAAGTTTAACATTTCAAATAATTTTTCCATTACACGCAAAATATATTTAAAAATATACAAGTTAAGATAAATTAAGGTACTCCTATACAAATTAATGTTTGTGGAAAAAATATAAAATTTCCGGGAAAAATTAAACTGACGACTGATAAGCAGAGAAACCAGAAATATATCATGTTTTTTTTCCTGTGCGTCTTATTGAAAAATGCTTAAAATATTTAAAAGTTTCAAAACAATTAACAAATACTGGCATCGATTTGTAAGAGAATTTATTTCTAACTTTTGAGTATAAAATCATATGCATATTTAGATTTTAAGTCCATATTTTTGGAAAAAGAAAATATTTTTGAGTAAACACTGAACCAAAACTCGTAAGTAAAATCCATAGACAGGATTTCACAAACGAAAAACTTAATTTTTAAATTTTTATCAGGAAAAAAACAAGTATTTTGTTTAAAATAAAGTAATTTTTATTATTTTTATCTATAGTTATTAAAATATTTTTCTTTCGAAAAGAAAAAAAACAAAAAAATTAACATTTTTTCCAAAGTTTAAAACAAAAAAGATAAAAATAAAATAAAAAATTTTTATACAAAACAAGAAAAGTTCTTTTTTAAGAAATAAAAAGTTTTTATATAAAGAAAAACAGTGGCAAAACGGACAAAATTTTTGATCCACAGAAATTAATTAACCCAGATAATACAAATAGGTTAGGTCCAGGAAATATCGCGAATTTTTTATAAAACAGGCACAGGGTGCCTTAATCATTTGTTTATCCAAATACGTATGTTAAAATACAAATTTAAACACTTCGATAATAGAATGGAACATTGGTCAAAAATGAAAATATATGAAATGCAACGGGGAACGAGTGAAATCGGAAAACATTACACATTTGTATTATCAGTACGTTTTACGTACGTCAAATTTTGATAAGATGTTCTCCGTTTTTACATATCTCGCTTAGCCTTCAAGATAAAAGCCATTTTATAAAATGACTTTTTTAATGGTCGGTATCTCCGAAACCAAAGGAGACTAATTTTTTATGAAACAACCACAGGGTGTCTTACATATTTGTTTACCCATATTTGTTTACCCACTAATATGAAAATACAAATTTAAACACTCCGAGTGTGCCCCGGTAGGCTAGTTGGTAGCGTGCTGGCTTATCAGTGCGGGGGTCGTGGGTTCGATTCCCACCAGAGGCACTGGTCTGTTCTCGCTACAACGCGCCGAAGGCCATAGTAGCTAGTGCTCGGTTAGGGTAATAGGATATAATTTGTAATTATATGATTATTAATTAATAAAATAAAAAAATAAAAATAAACACTCCGATAATAGAATGATACATTGGTGCAAATGAAACGAAATCAGAACATTTAACACTTCTGTATTATCGGCATGTTTAATTTCAGTCACGTTTTGCGATATCTCGCTTAGTGACTGATATACTAGACATTTTATAAAAAGTCGTTTTTTTTTAAATTGTACCGTATCTTCAAAACTAAACGAGATAGTGAAACACGGACAAAATGTTTGCTCCACAGGAGTATTACTATATCCTGATAATGGAAAAAGGTCAGGGAAAGATCCCGAGGGATTCATTTTTTTAATTATAATACTCGTATAAATTAAGATACTCAAATAAAACAAAGTTCGTTCCCAGTTCAATACAATTTCATTTCATATCGTTCTCCATGTTTAGTCTTTTAATTCCACACATTCTCATTTATATTAAATTTAATAATAAATTATATCAAACTTGTATAAAAGACAAAGTTCAGTCTAGTTTACTCCCCCTGTGTTGTTTATAAACTAAACAAAATATAAAAAGGAGAGAAAAACAAAAAAATGACTGTTTTATGATGTTACATTAATTTTTTACAGTAGTTTTTTGTTATTTAGAAAATAAAACTAATAAATGTTTGTTTATATTATTTATGGGCGTTGTGGTGTAATGGTTAGCGCGTTGGACTGTTACTCAGATGGTCCCGGGTTCGATTCCCGGAGACGACAACATCAATTTGGAAAAATAATATGTATGAGTTTTCTATCACTTATATGTATCGCTGCGCCCATCTTCGGTGTTCACATAGCACTTAACCCAACCGAAGTAAAATAATGAATCAAGGCTATGAAACAAAAAGCTTCAATAAAATTCGCCAACTCTATATCAGGTGGCGAGCAACAACTGTTCTAAGACTTATCATCTCGCGCAAATGCAGTGTTGCCATGTTTGAAGCCCTTCATCTTTCACCACCTTTCATCTATCCAATATCCCCTTTCCAAAGAAAGCAACACATTAATTAATAGGAAGAATTTCCTGAGTGTTTCTTCTCTTTTTAAAGAAAGAAAATGTTACAAAACAAATTACAATGTTAGTTGAATTTAATAAAATGTAAGTCGTCTTTTCTTTAAATGAAATTTCATTTGTTTTTAACTATATTTGCAGTGGGTCTTTACCTACATAGTATTCTAAGTCTTGGTGTATTTTTTAAAATATTTCTTGAATCTTTTAGCCAAATTAGAATTGATTTTCGATTTTCGCTTTTTATCGGAATATGTGACATTGGGGTGGTCTTTCGTGGTAATGGGCGAAAAAAAAATGAGATTTTGACTCTACCCCCCTCCCCCCTTAAAATATTTGTTAGGGTGTCAAAATACGCCACGCAAAAAATTAGAGTTCTAGCATAATGGGCAGATGTCCCGCATCGCCCTTGAAAATCGGGCCCCTTGGAAAAATGGGCATAATTTAAAAAAAAATTACAAATTTTTTTTCTTCAAAATTAAAAAAATAGAAAATATTTTTTGTGTTGGGTTTAATCATAACTACTCAGATAAAAAATATTACTTTCCCTGAAAATCGCTAACTTACCCTAACTTTGTGTCAAAAAAATTAATAAATATTTTGGGTGTACCTCAAAGTGACTTTTTTGCATTTTTGAAAATTTTATTCAACAAAAATCAATAACCTAGTGTTTGCTGTCAAGTATTTTATTAAACACATCTCAAGTATTAAATAAGCCAAGTACTGTGGATATCCGTTGGCAAATTTTTTTTTAGAGCATTTTGATTCTCGGGGATTTCAATGTTTTTTTTTTATTTTTATACATTTTTACTTTAAAACAAGGTTTTAATAATATTTCATCAATATTATTGTATATGTTAACCCATGTTAACCTGGGGTCAAATATGACCCACGTTGACAAATTAAAGGTTGTTAATGACATTGCAGAACGGGCAGTGAAGCTCATGGAGGACTACAATAAAGTATTGTCACGAAACGAGGAGGAAAAACAAGTAATAATGCAAATTGTAGCCGACAAGCGGAAGCACTACCCTGATGCAAAAAAATTTACACTATTAAATAAAAAATACGTTTTTCAAAAATACTCCTGAATATGTACAAAAAAAATCAATTTAAATATGAATACAAATGTCTGAATTTATACTAAATAATTATTTTCAATTAATTTTAAAATGTCAATAAATTGCATTTAGAAACATAAACAAAAATTAATTTTATGTCATCTTTGTGATTTTTGACTCTTTAAAATACGAGGGTCAATTGTGACCCCATGAAAACACAGGTTAACTATGAACACGAAAAATTATACTTTATAATAAAGTTATTACATTATATAAAATAGCATACACAATAACATTGATGAAATATTAAAAAAATCTTGTTAAAAAAAAAGTCTATACAAATTTAAAAAAAACGTTGAAATCCGCTAGAATCAAAATGCTCTAACAAAAAATTTTGTTAACGGATATCCGTAATACTTATATAATTCAATATTTGGGATGTGTTTAATAAAATACTTGACAGCAAACACTAGGTTTTTGATTTTTGTTGAATAAAATTTTCAAAAATGCAAAAAAGTCACTTTGAGGTACACCCAAAATATTTATTAATTTTTTTGACACAAAGTTAGGGCAAGTAAGCGATTTTCTGGGAAAGTAATATTTTGTATCTGAGTAGTTATGATTAAACCCAACACAAAAATTATTTTATATTTTTTTAATTTTGAAGAAAAATAATTTGTAATTTTTTTTTAATTATGCCCATTTTTCCAAGGGGCCCGATTTTCAAGGGCGATGTGGGACATCTTCCCGTTATGCTAGAACTTTAATTTTTTGCATGGTGAATTTTTGTACCCAAACAAATATTTTAAGAGGGGGCAGCCCCAAAAATCGCAAGTTGAAAAATAAGGACCACCCTAATGTGACATTTTCAAACAAAGTCGTACACAATTTTTCGATTCTTCTCATTGACAAAGTAAATTTTTTTTGAATGCTTAAAATTTTATGAAAATATTTAGATAAAAATTGTTACAATTTACCCACTGTCTCTTACACTAGCCCAATATTTTTATTTTGCATACTTTTGGCCCACAAAAAAAAAAAAATATTTAAAATACATTAAAGAAAAACTTTTAAAAATAGTTCTATGGCCTTGTAATAGATTTTAAAAATCATACAAAAATATCTGCAAATTATGAATGAGTTAAATTAATGTTTAACAAAACACAATTATTGCTAATGCCAAAATACAATTAGTCAAAAAAAAAAACAACAAAAAATAGAACAACATTTATGGCGGCGATAAAATAAACATAAATGTTTCAAAATTTCAATCAAATCAAATATTTAAAGATTAATCATAATTTATAGCAACAATGATGTAATTAATGATAATGAAGGAAATGAAATTAAAAAAAATTATTGAATTTTTTACATTAAAATTTAGCAAAAAAAAATTATGAAATTCATTAAGAAACTCTTATCATAAAAGAATTGTTGGTTGTATAAAATTTCAAGAACTAAAAATAATTTTATATTCTCCAAATGACTGATTCCATATAAAACCATCAAAATATATCCAATTTTCAACCTCTACCCCCTTCAATTTGAACCAAACTTGGTATGGAAGTTAAGTGTAATATAAAGTTGTTAGGTTCCCAGCAAAAAATAACCTGGACTTGGTAAGCAGTAACTACATTTGTATGCTTCATAGCGCTTCACCGTCTTGCATACAATTAAGCAATTAGGGAAGTCATTCTGCTGTGCTTCCCAAAATGCCTTCTGTGAAGCAGTGAATAATGCTTACAATGAAGTAATAAATAATCCATACTATGAAGCATTAATGTTGTCAACATACAAAAAAGTGCTTCTTATTGCCTAAGAAGGCATGAATTTATTGCTTCTAAAAGCACATGAAAGAAGAGCTTTTCACCTGTTTAAATGAGATATACCAAGTGGGACATCGCGAACAAAAATCATGCCTTCTGGATTTAATTTGGAAGCGCTTCGTAATTAAATAATGCCTTCCGGAAGTGCTTCTGGGTAAGCACTATTTGCTGCTCAGTTTTTAGCTCTAACGGCTGTGGCAATATCGCGTTTTAAATTATGAAACAAATCACAAATTTAACTCTATTGAGATATGTGAACTTATTCCACGAGCCCGAGTTTTTATTCGTAATACTCGCTTATCTAGTAGAGCACATCCGTTTGTGAAGATTTATAGTAGAAGAAAAGATTTACATAAAAAAATAATGTATTGGAAAAAAATAAAAGTTTTGCAAAAGTAGTTGCACATAATTGTCCATATCTCTTAAACGGTTTAAGCTATCGTACAAGAGTCATTGATACCTCATTTTAAGGTGCTTAAATCGTGGTTTTACTGGCTCACAAAAATAATTCACTTCTAGAAGGTAAAATGCATTTTTTTCAAAAACCGGTTTTCTAAAATTTAAGAAAAAAATATATGTTAATTATAAATTATTCTTCTATACCGTTTACCAAATCCCTTTGTGGTACTGCTGCATGTTTCTGAGTAATCGGCTTTTTAGCTGAAAATTTTGAAATTTTTATTCATAACTCAGAATATCGTAAGATCTCTACATAGGGACTTGGACACGTCATAGGGAAGTAATTTATAATTAACATATATTTTTTTTTTCAAAAATTATATTTGGAAATTCAGCTTTTGGAAAACAATAGCTTCTGAAAACAATGCGTTTTGCCGTTGAGAAATGAATAATTTGTGTGCTCTAGTAAAACCACAATTTAAGTAGCTTTAAAATGAGGTATCAATGCCTCTCGAAGCTTAAGCCGTTAAAAAGACGAGGAATATAATGACCGACTACTTTTTTAAAATTTTCGAATATATTTCTTATTTTGAAACGCGATATTTCAAGATCCGCCAGAATTAGCTGTCCTACATTTGGGCGAGGTTATAGTTACATGATGTACATCTTCTGTACCAAATTTGGTTGAAATCAGAAGGGGTGGCGGCAATCGAGTGGTTGATTTTATATGTTTTCAGTCAAATGTATTTAAATGTATAAACATAAATTCTTAAATTTTATGTTTGATTTAAAAATGAAATGTGAAAAAGAAACACTAAATACATTTACGATGTGTTTATTTATTAAACAAAAAATGTTCCTTTTAGATAAATATTCAAATTTTGTTTAAATGTTTATAGAAATCACTAAAATTTTAAAATATATGTTTATTTTCTTTGAAAACAAAAAAAGAAAATTAAAACATTTCAGCAAAATTTTGATACTTTTTTTGAGGGTTCTTAATTAATGAGTCGGAAATGAATAAAATAAAAGACATATTTTTTAAACTTCAAAATTTTATTATCAAAAATTAAAAATTTTTAGACGAAAATATGCGCCTTCTAAAAAGAATCGCACAAAAGTTTAAACAAAAGTAATAAATTTAAAATTGACTGTGAAATATAATTGAATTTTGATATTTTGTGAACAATTAAAATATTTTTAATATTTATTCTGAGGAATTTTTGAAATCAGAAAAGAACGCTCTTTTGTATAAATCATTTTCATATAAAAATTAAAAATATTAATAATACGTGCATTTTGAGCCCATTTCTGACTCATTTAGGAGCTTGTTTTGCAGGTTTATTAATCCAAACAAGGAATGGTACAAAAGTTGGATTTTGCGTTCTCCACAATATTGCCCCTATTTCTTGATGTCTAAAAACCTGATGTGCCAAGTATCAACTAATTTCGTTAACATTTTGGAGGTCGCAGCAAAAGTTAACTTTTAAAAATAAGTAATTTGTCTTCAGAAGAAATCCGTACAAATTTAGGGTTGACTTTAAATTGCATTATTTCTTAACCTACTCGATGTACCTTTACAAAATTTTACAATCTTAACTAGATTTATATGCAGAAAACGAAATATGAAATCGAAATTTAAAAAAATCAAATAACTTTTTAGATATTTGCCGTTTTCTTAAAAATTGTATGCAAAAAAATACACATATTTTTGTTAAAAATATAAAATTTTCTGAAGAGATTTAAGTACAAATCCAACTTGTTTGCGTTCTATATGAACAAATTTTTCCAATCTGAGCTTAATTTTATTTAATAAAGATTTGGAATCTGCAATTGATATTTAAAAAAAATTAGTGCATTTTAAATTATTCCCGTTTTTCAAAGATTCCAAAAAAAAAGTAATTTGTTTATGTTATTTTTCTAATTGCCTGAAAACGATGTCTTTCATCATATTTATAAGATTTTGTTTTTAATTTTAGAAAAGATAACAGATATCCTTGCAGTTGTACTTAAAATTTGACTTCGTTTTGGATTTTTCGCTAATATTTAACTTATTAAAATTTATTTGTTAACAAAAATTTTGTCTTACATAAAAGGGCATTCCAGAGAAATACATTCATGCAAAAAAGAAATTTTCACATCGCTAAAAACATGCAAAGTTGACCACTTTTTTGTAAGACATTTTTCAATTTTGCGAACTCCGCTACTCCGATATTTTAATTTGGAGAACGTATATATATATATTTTTTTATTTTATTTTATTTTTTTTTTTAGAGAAGCAACACTTAGGAAATTCTTCATATTTATTAATGCGTTGCTTGCTTCGGAAAGGGGATAGAGGAAAAATGAAAGGTACGGAAAGATGAACACTGTTATTGCACGATGTGATAAGTTAGAACAGTTGTTGCTCGCCAATTGATGGGAACTAATTAAAGCTTTTTGTTTATTATTTTACTTCAGTGGAGTTAAGACTGAAAGTGGACGCTGCGATACGTATTAGGGATAGAAAACTCATACATATTATTTTTCTAAATTGATGCTTCTACCGCCGGGAATCGAACCCGGGACCATATGTGAAACAGTCCAACCCGCTAACCATTACACCACAACATCCCCAAATATGTTAGATTAGATGTGTCGCGATCATAATTATTATTTTTAGTTTTTTCTTATTTCTTCCCATTATTTAATACAAATAAAACAAGAGAACAAGTACAACTTTGGAACTTCAATTTTAAGCTGCCACCTCTAAACAAAACTTTTTTTGAGATTTTTTTTTTTTTGGCAGACCATATTTAGTTTCATAACAGAATATTTTATGGGTTGAGCAGCTAGCGAATTCCAATTTTTTTTGAACTGCCTTAATGTACACTAGGGAGTCCCAAATAACTAAAAAAAATGGAATGCCACTAAATCGATGCGTATTAAAGAGCAAAATATTGAAAAAAAAAAGAAGTAACAAATTTTTGAAGTGTATTTTCAGTTCCCTACCAGCGATTGAAGTTACCGGTTGTAGTGAATTTTGACAAAAAAAAAAGTTTCGAATTTTTTTTCGAAATAGGTCTCAAAAGTTTCGTAGTTTTTGGCTTTTCACTGGAAAAATATTTTTAAATTATCTGTAAAGTAATTTTGGTTCAGCAGAGGATTTCTTTCCAGCAAGTACAATTATTTTATGTACAAATTTAAAAAAAAAACATTCAGTATAGGAATTATATTTGTTCTAAATTAAAAAATCCTCTGGTGAGCCAAAATTACTCTACAGAAAACTTAAAAATATTTTCCAGTAATATGCAAAAACTATGGAACATTCGAGCGGTGTTTTGAAAAAAAATTCAAAACCTTTTTTGGTCAAAATGCACTAAAACCAGTAACTTCAATCGCTGGTAGGGAACTGAAGATCCACTTCAACAATTTTCTACTTATTTTGCCCATATTTAGCTCTTAAATATGCATCTATTGAGTTGTATTCCTTCAACCAATTCGAAAAAGCGCAATATTCGGGACACCCTAATGTACACCTTATATTTTTTTTTTTACTATTTAAAATAAAAATAGCGAAAAGTAACACATTTTATGGAAGAGAATCTTTAAAAATACAATATTTTACTATTTTTTCAATATCAAAATTTATTTATTTTAAACAATTTTTTGTTTACTTTGCGTAATGTTGCTAAAACATTAAATTTTCTTGCGTAATACAAATTTAATTTCGTACACTCAGAGAAATTTTTTTTGGCAATTTCCAACTAAAATCCGTTGGGACTACACTCAGGGATAAAGCTTTATTATATTTATGAAAAACTTCATAAATAAAACGAAAAACTTCATTAATTTTCGTCCAATGTAACAATTCATTAATATGATGAAGCTGTTTCATAGAGGTTCAAATTGATAGCAATCTTCTTCATGTTCAAGAAATGTTTCGTAAATATGAAGAAGTTTCATAACTTTTTATGAAATGCTTCATAGATGTTGTTAAACATAAACGTTTCATACATTTAAAATATTCTATTTAAAATTAAGAAAACATTAACTAACATTTAAATGATGTTTCTGAATTTTAAATAATTTCTGTTAGTTTTAAGTATTAAAAAGTCTAATTGATATTATTCAAATTATAAATACAAAAAAATTTCAATAAAAAAGCAAAATTTTATATTCACAAAGTTTATGAAATTAAACATTTGTCATTAATTTTTATGAAACGTTTTATCTTATTTATGAAAACTTCATAAATATGATGAATAATTGATGATAAACGATTTATGAAACAATATCATCAATGTTATGAAACTTTTTTCCCTGAGTGTACTGAATGTTGGCTGTCTCAACTAAATTCGTTGCACGACGCAAATTATTCGGGTGTTGCATCACGTTTTGAATGTCAGAACCGAATTTTTCGGTTGTATTAACCGAAGCATTTACAATTCAGTTGGCACTTTATTTTTCTGTGTGTATTTAAATTGCATGATTGGGGCAAGTATTTCACTTTATTGCTTAAAACATGTGTAAGATATCGTATGTAGCAATTTTAAAATTGTTTTTGCTAGTGACTCAAAGGGAAAATATTTTTTAATAGTGAACATATTGAAAAATCTCGGGATAATAAAATGAAATTGTCAATAAACGGAAATATGTGCAGTAGAGTGGATCGAATTCGAACTTTAGAGAAATTTCACATATAGTAGGCGTAGGCAAGTTGGGAAAAAATGTTAAATATATTTTTGGATATTTTCAGCTTTATTCTGAATTTCAATAATTTTTGAAAAAAATGAAATTTGTATATCTTTTAATTCGAGAAAAAAACGGTAAATTTGGATCAGACAAAATTTGCAATCTCTACAGCGAATTGTTCGAAAGAAGTAAATATTTCCACTTAGAGCGATTTTGAACCTTAAAAAATATTTTTGAAAAGTTTTACTCAAATCGGAATTATAACTCAAACAACTGAATCTTTTTTTTTTAAATCAAAATTTTTTTACAAAAAATTTTTCTTTATGCTCTCTTATTAAATCGAAAACTGGAAATTTCAATCGGACAAAATTTACGGTCTCACAGCGCACTGTCCGAGACAAAAAAAAATTAACCTGTTTTATTAATTTTGAACCTTGAATTTTGTCTGATTAAACCTCGTATTTTTTTTCTCGTTAATAAGAGAAAATAAAAGTGAGTTTTTCGTGGAAAAATTTGATTTTGAAAAAAAAATTTACCTTTAACCGCTGATTGCCGTAGAATTTAGATATATGATAAAATAAATAAGAATGAGTACCTTTTCACGTTTAAGGATAAACATTTTGAATTTTTTAAGGTTCTTCAAATAAACAATATGCAATATAAAATAAAAAGTTTTCAACAACTTTGTCACCCAGTTTTAACCCCGAAATATGCAATTGGGCAGATAGGTATCTTACCAATTTTTTATTACTCTCATCTCCTCAATCTGAAATATGAAGAAACCATCCAGAAGACTTCCCTTGAGTTCGAAAATTTCATATTTTCAAATTAAAGAGATTAAGATGATTTGGTTAAAACTTTTCAATGTATGTTTTTTACATATATCCACAACTTTTCCACTGCCCTAAGCGGGATGTACCAAAAAAATTCACGAACTTGATGTATCAAGAGTATGTCGAATTTGAGAAAACATACATTACCACTGCAGAAAAGTCGTGGAATAGTATTCCAATGTGACAATTTCAGATTCCAAGTTCTTAAAAATTTAAAATATTTAGTTGATTTTCTAGTTAATTTTTGTATGCTAAAGGCGAACATTCCAAAGACCTCCTAGAATAACGACTACAAACTGCATTTTTTTTTTATCAAAAACGCATTTCTTAATCAAATTAACTCATAAAGGACACGACATAGTTTCTCTAAACATTTTTTAACCAAACTTTCCAGATATATAGAACACTGCTTCTTTGAGAATTTATGTAATTTTGTGAGCATTAAAGCCCCATCAAAATCTCAGTAATGGGGTCTATTACCACACACAGAAAAAAAATGTTGCCAATTGCCAACCAAAAATTGATTAATACTACTCAAATTCGGTTATTATAATTGAAATCGGTTTATACACCTTAATATTGGTTTTCACAACAAAATTAATACAAAATTAATACAACTGAATTTTAGTTGCAGCACCCAAAATACTTAGAAATCAAATTTGATTATGGTTAACAGAATTTATTTTTACATTTCAATTCGGTTGGCACTTTATTTCTCTGTGTGCAGTATCTAAATAATAAGCAAAACTCATTATTTTTGTTCAATGAAATCGTTGTTGTAAGTAGTCTTGCATAATTGCTTTATAAAAAAACGCACAAAAATTTAAAAACTGCTTACTCGCTGCATTACAAAAAATTAAAAAATAAATAGTTGCCAAAATAATTAGTTATTCGTATGCTTTAAATCAACTAAAAAATATGTAGGTACAAGTTTTTTTTTTTTTTTTTTTTTTTTTTAGATTAGATTAGATTAGATAGTTTTCTTTATTTTTTCATAAAATTTGTTTACAATAGTTTTTAGTTTGTATTACTAGTTTACATCTTATATAAAGAAAAGTGGCTTGGTTTTATATAAAAAACCGTTTGCCAGAGTGTTAGACCGTTACCTATTTAAAATTTTTACGTTCTATCCTGTTTAGTTTTATTTAAAAATTGAATTCATTTATAAGCATTTTCCTATGACTAGTTGCCTCTTTAACATAACCGTATAGATTTAACCAACTTGCATCTTCACCATTTAATATGTTCACTATGCTACTATCTGAAAGCCGCATATTACCAAAATGTTCCATTCTTAATTCGTTTAGAATAGGGCATCTTCCTAAAAAATGTTGCATTGTCTCTATTTCTCTTAGGTTGCACATTGAGCATAATCTTTGACTACCTATCCTGTATTTGTTGCCATTTAACCAAAGTAAATCACCTCTGGCCTTCATAATAAAACTTATTTGCACCATACTATAACTCTGATTACAATAAGTAGGACTTTTGGTGGGGTCGAGTAGTCTGTAAATTCTCTGCTGCTTTTCTGAGAATTCTCAATATATTCTTGACGTTTTGACCATTTCATCACCTCTATTAAATTTAAACAAGAATAATTATAATTATCAGTAATTAGAAAGTAAGTACACTCAGGGAACTTCTGCTTTAAAAATATGTAGTTGTTTGGGTTGTAATACAGTTTCATTATTTTTAATGTAAATGTAAGTCATTTGTAGAACAAATAAAATTTTTAACTAACCTTGTAGTTCATTTAAAAAAACAACTCACATCAAATGACTGCTTTATGATTTTACATTTATTTTTTACAGTTGTTTTTTGTTATTTAAAAAACTAAAATAAAAAAATTTGGTTTATTTTTTACTACCATGTGGTTCATTTTTACTACAATGTTAGTCATTTTTTGAACATTAAAAAACAACTGACAATGTTAGTTGAATTTAATGAAATGTAAGTCGTCCTTTTTTTAAATGAAATTTCATTTGTTTTTGACTACAATTGCTGTCGTCTTTACCAACATAATTTCCTAAGTGTAGTTGACAAAAAGACTTTATATTTGCAATTAAATAAGTAGTATCGCGTAAACTTGCCTGCTTACAAACACGACTGCACCAAACCAAAATAACTAACCAAAATAACGGATTGTAATGTACTCTACACATTACAATCCGGCGTCAGCAAAATAAAGGGTCCGCCATCTAACGTTTTTTTTTCAACTAGTGCTTATTTCGTGAATGGTAACACTTAGCTCATGTCTGATTTGAACGAATATGGTTGTGTATACGCTTGAACAACGCTGGGAAATATTGCGACATTACTTTGAAAATCATGGTAATGAGCAAGGAGTGGCCGTTACAGTCAATGGCAATCGTTATCGGGCCATGTTGAACGAATTTTTGTTCACAAAAATTGAAGAGGAGGATATTGGCAACATTTGGTTTCAACAGGACGGCGCTACGTGCCACACAGCCTATTTTTGAAGATCGCATTATCAGCCGCTGAGCTGATGTCGTTTGGCCACCTCGGAGCTGCGATTTGACACCGTTGGACTATTATTTGTGGGGTGCCGTCAAAGATAAGTGTTACGCCAACAAGCCAGAGACAATTAACGCTTTAAAGGACAATATTCGTGAAGCCATTGGTGAAATACAGCTCACACAATCGATAATGTGCTTAAAAATTGGACCGATCGTGTAGGCTACTGCATGGCCAGCCGAGGCAGCCATTTGAATGAAATTATTTTCCATTTTTAACCGGAAGGATTGTACTTTCAAATAAAAAAAAGAAATTTAAGAAAATATTCAGTAGTTTTTTTCATAGCATTTTCAAAAAAAAAAGTTATTTGGCGGACCCTTTATAACCAAAATTTAATTTTTTTTTTTTTTAACCCCAAAAATTAAAAACTTTGGGAAAATTTAAAAAACGCAGCCAGACTTCCAACCTATACAATGCCGATTTATATATTTATATATTCTCGCTGTAGTTCAGTGAAAGTTAACACGCATAATAAAAATTATATGTAAGTATTCACCGTACACACATTTTCTTGTACTTTGAGAATTTAAAATAGGGCTAACGGATATAACGATCAAAAACGCTACTAGCATATTTTCACGCTCTCCCAAGCAATCTTCAGTAGCATTTAAATATCGACAGTCGTAAAAAAGTTTGTAAACTATTTTTCGAAAGTTTTAGCCACATCGAAGTTGATCTTCAAACCAGAATCTTCGATTTCCAAAACTAGTTTTACTTTGTTTGATGAAATCTTAAGATTTTCCGAATATTAAAAAAAAAACAAATACATAGTTATGGTATTGTCAAGCTTGCAGGTAAGATATTATTTTGAAATCTGTTCGGAATTGTAAGGTTTTAGAATTGTGTCCGAAAAGCTTTCAGTCATAAGCCCATCTTATCCAGTTAAACTCAAATGAAAAGCTTCATCATATTTATGACATGTTTCATCACTGTTCGTCCAATGTAGAGTTTCATAGTATTTATGAAATATTTTATAAAAAAACAAAGTCAATTTCATTATATTTACGAAATGTTTCATTATATATTATATGAAGCGTATTTTGTATTAATAAAGATTTCATTATTTTTGTGTAGAAAAAATTCATGGAGACCATGATATGGCCATTATAATTTTTGTTATTTATGAAATTTTTCATAAATATTGATGAAATTGTTACATTCGACGAAAATTTATAAAACTTATTCCTGCACTCATAATAATCCATGCGTAAAAATACAAATAAATGTCAAAATAACCAAAAATTTTGTAAAATAAACGAAAATTTGTTCTGGGTGTAGTTACTTCTAAATAGCTTAATTCTATAATTGATAACTCAATACAAATTGCAAAAAAAAAAAACTTTAAAATATCTTGTTTTACATTTTCTACATCAATCTACGTAAATATTTGTGGCTTCTTGTACACTTAAACTCTTATGGCGTCTATAATTATATTATGTGAATTTAACCATAGTCTTGTCTTAAGTAAAACTAAAAAAAAAATCTACTATAATGTCTGCCCATGTTATACTGCTACTCTAATGGACCATATAACCAGAAGCAGGTAGATAAAATAAAATTAAAACTTCACTACCTTTAAAATTACATGTATCTTTTCTTATTATGTATCTTTTCGTTTCAAAGCTAAAATCGTTACCAAAAAAAGAGTTCGGAAAAAATTTACTTTAAACGCGTTTTAATGTTAATAAAATGAATGACCTTGAACTGTATATAAGTTGAAACTTTTGTTTTTTTTTTATACGAATACTAAAAAAAAAATCGCCAATAAATTTATAATTTTAGAAAAGACTTAAAAAAACAAATTTTATATAAACTTGTTTTGATTTATAAAAATTCTAAACTTCCCTGATATCACCACAGACGTTAGACATATCGAACTATAAAAACAAGTTTTTTGTGATTTTAATTATTTTTTTTAATCCAAAAGAAGTCGTTTAATATTTTATGTCAAAAGGTGTGCTTTGTTGAATAACAGATTGAAATTTTAAAAGCAGATTATAATGTCAAACCTTAAATCCAATAAATTTAACTTAAAGAACAAACATGAGTTAAAAGCCTCCCTAAAGCAATAATTAAGTAGATCAATTTTGTTTTGCAATAATTTGTTAACCCTTCCACAAGCGACTTTTTGTTTTTGGTCATATTTCAGATTCTTGTTAGGGATCCTTAAATTAGAAAGAAAATTTCACATATATGGCCACTCCCACTTCTATCCACCAAAAAATGTGATCGAAAATCGAATTTTTGAAACATCTTAGCCCATTAATACCACTAAAACATTCGAATAGTCAAAAAATTTTTTTTTTTATTTTGTTCTGGTCATTACATGAATCTACGTGTCAAATTTCGGGATTCTGGCTTTACTAGTTTAGGAGATACACCAAGCGCCCCTTTTTCGGTGATAAAGGCTGATTTAAAAAAAATACAAGTTTGTTAACAATAATCGCGACTATATCGATGAACAGTTTGTGCATATCATGATTTTTTATCAATGACCAATATCCTACCCAGCAAAAAATAGTGCTTACCCAGAAGCGCTTCCGGAAGGCATTATTTGATAACGAAGCTCTTCCAAAGCAAATAAAGAAGGCATGATTTTTGTTCGCGATGCCCCACTTGGTATGTCTCTGTTAAGGCGCTTCTTTCATGTGCTCTTAGAAGCAATATATTCATGCCTTCTTAGGCACTAAGAAGCGCTTTTTGTATGTTGACAACATTAGTGCTTCATGGTATGCATACTTCATTGCTTCATTTTAAGCATTATTCACTGCTTCAAAGAAGGCATTCTGGGAAGCACGACAGAATGCCTTCCCTAATTGCTTTATAGTATGCAAGGCGGTGAAGCGCTATTTTGGAAGCATACAAATGTAGTTACTGCTTACTAAATCCAGGTAATTTTTCGCTGGGTAATGAATATATTTAAACAAAAATATAAAGTTTTATTTCATTATATTTTTATTTAAAATGTGTACACTGTAGTGTACAAGGGTAGTGAAAGGGTTAATATATTCCCCAACTTTTTTTATTTACATAAAGAAACTGTATCCAAACTGTACTCAAACTCTCAAAATGTCTATCTTTTAAAAGTAGTAATATTTTTATAACCTTTTATTTATCTAACTTGGCTATAAACTTTTACCACTTCATAACACTTAACACTGGGCCAAAACAAGTCAAACATTAACTAAATTCACATGTCAAATCATTTGTGGCAAGAAAAAAAGAAAAAAAAATGGACTTAAAAACAAGACAAACATTAAGCCGCTTAAAGTGGTAAAAGAAAAATTGTTAATGTTTGTAAACAGAGCGTGGGTATAAAGGCGATGACAGTATAAGCCAACTTTAGGCACTTAAACACAATGGCCCGTAAACATAGTCCCGCAATAAAGTCGGCTTTTTATAAATGCGACTTGAAATTAAAAACCAGTTTTTAAATACCCAGGTAGAAAAATACGATCGTGACTGCGTATTAAAAGCACTTCAAACGGTGGTACAGCGTTTTCAGAACATTCCGATTTATAGTTTGAAAGAGTTTTGAAAACGACCTAAATGATAAACATGTTTTACGGTGTGAGGATGGTATTTGATGCCGTTCTCAAAGCGTTACCGAAACAAACTTTAAAATACTTTTTTAACCGTCAAAAGCCCGTTTGTTTAGCATTCTTGTTTACAAATTAAGAGCGCTGTGAAAACGACCCAAATGATAACCATGAATTACCATTTTGGGGTGGGATTTTATAACGTTATCAAAAAGTTAGAAATCAAATTTTAAAGTCATTTGCCATAGTTTCAAGTACTACATTTGTGAGAATAGTTTTTTAAGAAATATTTTATCTAGCAATGAATCTAAATTTTACACATTATAAATGCTTCTGTTTTCCATTTTCTTTTAAAATTTTGTCATATTGACAAACTAATTAATGGTATTAATGAACTTTTAAAGGCTTAATTTTGAAAAAATAACGTATTTGTTTGTTAATATGATTGAAAATAATACATATGAATACCAATTAAAATTGTTAAATAAATAAAGAAATAAAATATTTAAAGTTACATTGAAAATAATATAACTTTAAATATTTTAAATTTAGCAGTAAAATATTTTAAACGAAATTTTTAATTATCAAGCAATATAAAAGTTTCATTCAAAACTCTAAGTTTTGAAATTTCAATTCAATTAATTGAAATATAGATTTTTCAATTTCCTTTATTAATAAAGACAATTTTGAAAAAAAAAAAAAAAAAAGGTAACGCTTTAAACCATGGTTGACAAGCACTACCTTTTCATTATAACGATAGTAGCCTACCACGCCCAGCTCTGGGCCTATATGAAAATGTTATATCTACGATTCCAATAGTGACATGTGGCTTTTAATATAACAGCATTTAGTAAAATTACGGATTTTATTCGACATTCTTCTTAGAATGTTGGTTTTCCAAATAATCAAGCTTGAGGTCTTACAGACGATTAGTAAACAAGCATAGCTTAAGTTTTTTGTAGTGTTTTGTGTGTAAACATTCAATATCCGCCTAGAAGATGAATAGCGATGCTATTCGAAATATTGGCTTGATTAAGGAATTTTTATATAAATAAAATACTTTAAAAACAATTAAGACCTCGAGCTTGATTATTTGGAAAACCAACATAACAGCATTTTTTTCAAAATCAAATTTAGTTATATCTACAAAATACCGTTTAGCGTTATTTCAACTTTAGTTCAAGATATTTCAAAATCAAAATCAAATACAAGAACAGAAATGTCTTTATTGGAATCGCTTTTTTTAAATTCTGATTTCGGGCTTGATGTAACTGTGGTAGCCAACTACCATTAATTATTATCAAAAGGTTTTGAATGCCAACCCTACGTTAAACCAATGTTTTGAGAGTGTTTTTTCGAATAAGCAAAAATATCTTTTGTAAAAGAATTAATGCCAAAGTACTTTTTCCAAATGTTAGAAAAACGCGTTAAAGCAATGCTTTTAAAGTGCGCTTACTTCTTAAACTTTGTATAAAAAGTACTCCCAAAGTACTTTTCCAAAATATTGCTTTTATTCCATACCATTGGAAACTAACGCTCTGAAAATGATTTTTTTTTTTTGTACTTTCGAAAACAACCGCTTTGGTTGTTTTCTACCTGGGCTTTTGGCTATTATAGTCAAAAATAAAATCAGTTTTAAGTTTAACCGGTTTTAATTGGATGTCACATCAAATATACACACTGTTTTCATACACTTTATACTAAAATATAAGCAAGTGGCAACATTCCCAGCAAAACAACAAATTAACCAAATAATGGGTAAAATAATGTATCACTAATAGGGCTCCACGCATTACATTACATCTTACTTCACTGATGAATTTTACAGGCGACGAGCCTAAAAGTAATGAGTTAACTCATTACCTACTAGGGGGTAAAGTAACTGGTTACTTATATGGTAAAAGTTTGCAATGGCAAGTCTTAATCGAAATTCGGTTTTGGTAAAGGTAACTTTAACGGTAACGGTAACGATATTTTATTCGAAACCAGTATTATTAAAACATCGATATTATTGAATAACTTTACAAAAAAATTAAATTAGTTTTTAATTTTTTTTTTTAGTTTTAATCATACACCTAGAAAACAGATCCTGTTGAGGCGACCATATTTGCTGTCAATCGAATGTTTCGGTTGCTAAGACCACATTTTTGATTTTTAATAATAATCATTCGATTGAAAAAACAGAAATGTTGCCACGACAATAGATTTATATTGTCTCAACACAAATTCGATGATAACTACCAACAAATTCAGTATTGTATTGAACAAAAAAAATATAAGTCTCAATTATTGAAAGTCCGTTAAAAATTGACTAATAGTTAAACTCAAACTTGCCAAATTCAATTAGATAATAATAAATAACACAGCGCAACAAAATAATTTTTTTTTTTTGTTACATGAAGTAGTTTTGACTTTGTTTGCAAATTCGTGGTCGCTGATTTCGAATATACCCCATTTCTTTCTACTTTTGAGATTCATATTTCATATTGAATCTGTGGACAGCAACTTCTCTCTATTTCGGCAGCGTTTTAGATAAATCATTGCAACTTCTATTATGGGTTCATCAAGAAGGGTCTACATTAACGATCGAAATAGGTTTTCTACTATTTGTGGTGAATATATTTTTCAAAACATTCGTTGGAGTGTCACAGATTTCGTAAAATAAATATTTTTGCAGTGTTTTGATTTTTCGTTGGAGACAAAAACAAGCACTGGGAGGCTAAAGTTGTATGGAAAATCTGTGTTGATTAATAACGTTTACGGGCCACTAAAAGAGAGTCCCTTTAAAATTCTAGTCTCCAATAATTTGGCAAGAACATTTAAATCATCACGATATCTGCTTTTTTGTGTTGTGAGTATATGAGGAATCAACAAAATTTACATCTCTAAATGGATTTACCCTACATCATTATCAGATGTTGAACTTGTAAGGAGTTCGAATGATCGGATGATGATGATGGCAGCCTTTTTTAACGAATAAAAAAAAATATTAAATAAAATAGTTTATATCGGCCCCAACTAAGGTTTTAATGAAAATTCTACATTCTATAGAAAATATATATAAAGTCCGATGGTTAAAGAAACTGTTACTGACTGACCTTTAAATTTGTACAAATTTGAAAATTTCCAACATTTTCAACTTTGGAACGATATAACTTAGAAAATATTTGAAATATAAACAACATAGGCATAAGTTAATTCAAGCCAGACATCTCTCAGTCGACTGCTATAATAACTGTTCTGATTGGTTTGTCTGTTAAAATGTTGTACCTTGGATATATCTCCTAAACTCGAGCTGATCTCGAAAAATCATTGTCATATTCGGAGGTAATTAGGTTACAAAAAATTGGCCGTTGTCTTGTATAATGTACTAAAAATGAGCGCAAAATTTGACAACGTCTACCTCGCCCATTTTTTTTTTTTTTGGAAAAATTCGTAAAGTTAGTCCTTTTTGTTTTGTCTCCTGTAGGGGAACAAATACTGTTAGTTTGTCATTGCTGAGATATATTATAACGGAGCAATTAGCTTGGAAGCCGCCTTATGTATGTGTATGAATCCAGATTTATTTGTTTCCAATTGCTAAACTTTGTTCCAAATGTTGGACATCTCCGACCTTAAGTAAACTTTTAATTTATTTTAAATATTTATGCTTTTAATAAATTACTTCTAAAACCAACAACGATTAATTTAAATTTTTAACTAACGTTACTATTTATTTCCAAGTCAAAAAGAATAACCTAAATGTAGAATACTTTCTTCAAAGAAAGAAGTATACAAAAATCACCAAAGGACTGATCAAGACTTTTCTAACTTCATGAAAACATTAATAATACTTCAATTTTATATCTTAAACTTACTTGCAATAGAGCTATCACCAACTGTATGGGACCACAGCGTACAACAACTGTTCCAATGGTAGTAGCACGTAATCCTTGTGAAGTTGTACTTCCACCACTGCCAACACTATCATTGTGTTGTAGATTGGCGGGTATTAATTGACCGCCCGCACCACTGGGTGTGGGTGATGGTGCTGTGGAGGATGTGGGATAATTATAGGATGACGGTTCTAGTTGTCGTGATGGTGTTTGTGATACATTTGATCCAGAATACAATGATGACATTGATGAATCTAATGCCCGATGACGTTCCATATTTGTTATTTTCTTTTTTATAAGCTTGTGTTCTGTTCTTGTTTTAAGACTTCAATATTTAACGCGTGTGTGGGTTTTTATCCTTTTTTTAAGTTTTTTATATTTTGTATCAATTATTCGTTTTATATAATTCGTTGTGTGGATATCTTTTTAGTTCAATTATTATTTCCAATTTAATTTTTAAATATTTGATTTTCAATATTTTTAAACTCTAAAAGGTAAAATTTTTTCAGAAATATAATTTTTAAGTAGGGTTAAAAATACTTCTAAGGTGGTCCTAAATTTTTCAAAAGTGTAGCTTTTTCGAAAAAATAAAAGAAGTAAAAATAGAACAGTTTTGCAAAATAAAAATTTTTCCAAAAGATATTTTTTTAGATATTTTTAATATATCTGACTCTCAAGCTAAAAATGAATTGTATCGTAGTAATGTCAAGCTATAATTATTTATTCTTCTATATGAGATGAATAAAAAATTGAACAACTTTTTAAATGTTCCCAAAAAGTGGGCAAAGTAGGCATGGTGAAATATTGACAACTTCTGCTCTCATTTTTAATATGTTATTTAAAATAATTGGGGTGTTTATTGTAAAAACTTGATAAGCCACATTTATTGTTTTATGGATTTTCTCTGTTTTCTAGACATCTATTAATTAATATTTGATAGAAGTCTTGCTAAAACACTTGCTACAAGTATCTAGACTATAAATGTCCTGCAAAAACCACATTTTTTGCATTTCTTCAGCACCAGTTCTGGATTTTTAGTGTGATACAAAACTCAATTTAAATTCTTTTATTTACAAAAATGCTTAAATTTTTTATTAATGCTCCAGAAAGTTTAATCGTGTAATTCGAATTATTTTTACAGAAAATATCCGTTGAATATTGTCCGTCTTAAATATAGTAATATTTGTTATGTTAAAACTACATGACATGAGGAATAAATAAAACATATAATAAAATTCCTCATACGTCATGCGGTTTTAACATACAAATATTAAAATATTTAATAAACTTTCTTGTTCGATAAAAAAAAATATCTAACCTTTATTTTATAAACAAAAAAAAATAAAACATATTTTCAAAGATTTTAAGATAAATTAAGTTCTTTTATTTGTTTTTTTTTATCAAATTCTACATTTATTGTTTTATGGATTTTCGCTGTTTTCTAGACATCCATTGATTAATATTTTATAGAAGTCTTGCTTAAACACTTATTACAAGTACCTAGAGTTTAAACGTCCTGCAAAAGTCATATTTTTTGCACTTTTTCAACCTTTAAAAGGCGAAATCAACCTACAACTAAAATGTGGCTTATCAAGTATTCCAATAAGCCCTTCAATTTAATTGAATTTTGAAAATTGTAGAAATTTTACCATATCAATAGATTTTTATATGGACTTGAAAACTTTTTTGAAAAACTCAGCACCAGTTCTGGATTTTTAGCGTAATACAAAACTATACATACATAAAAATCGTAAAATAGCTTTTTTTAATTCTTTTATTTACAAAAATGGTTAAATTTTTTTCTATTGCTCCAAAAAGTTTAATCGTGTAACGCGGTTTAGTTTTAGAGAAAATATCCTATGAATATTGTTCATCTTAAATATAGTAATATTTTTTATGGTAAAACTACATGACATGAGGAATCATTAATACATATAATAAAATTCCTCATATGTCATGCGGGTTTAACATACAAATATTAAAATATTTAAGAAACTTTCTTGATCGATAAAAAAAACATCTAACCTTTATGTTATAAATAAAAAAATATAAAAAGACTATCAGATTTTTCTATCAGAATTTCTATTTTTTTTTTTTTTAAATTCTCCATAAAAAATTATATTGATATAGTCAAATTACAAGCATTTTATAAATTCAGTAAAAATTTTTTAAATAATATTCTAAAAATTACCGCAAAAATTGTCCATGTATAACCCAAGCCTACTTCGCTTCTTTTAAAAATTGTAATTATTGTTTTGCTTTTTATTCGTTTTTATACGAATGTCGAATTGTAAGTTTGACATTGTCGCATTATTAACACAGCTGCTTTTTTTTTCTTAAATATTTATAAATTTTGATATATTAAGTTAAGTGTATTTATAGTTATGAATTTGTTATTTCTTTTCAACTAGTAAAATAAAAAATAAATTAATTGTTTTTGTTTTTTAATATTACTAATTTTCCATTGGTTTTACATTTATGCCGGTTAAACTCTTCTACTTTTTTTAACTTAAGAAATTTAGTGAAGTTACTGTGTAATTATAGTTTTGCAACGCAGTGTATTGAAAATAGGGGGCCACTGTGCAGTAGGGCGTTTCAGCATTTTCACTTTTTTTGGATTTTTGCAACTCTCCACACTCACATAACAAATTCGGCTGTCTCAAAAGAATTTCATCCTTATAAATTCGGTTGTCACAACCCCTAATTCGGTTAAAACAACCTAATTCAATTGTGGCAACCGAATCTATGAGGTTTCAGCAACCGAATCGATTCGGTTGGATGAAATTTTAGAATTTTTATGAAAGTACATTTATTAAATTCTCCCTACATAGATTTATTCACTTTTTCGGAAAAGGTGTCCTCCCATTAAGGACTTTAAAGTACTTTGCCTAACATTTTCGGATCAGGTTTTCCATCTCTGCTCAAAATGGTCCATACCATGGGACACCCTTTTTGTGGCCTTTAATTCTCTTTTAGAGCCCAATATCTTTCAACTAGGCTTAGCTCCGGGCAGCTTAAGGTATTTGAATCCCTTGGTTCAAAAGCATAGTTATTTTCTTTATACCACTCAAGGGCTCTCTTGCTGTAGTGGCAAGATGACAAGTCAGGCCAGAAGTATGTGGATATACTATGCTGACGTAAAAAGAAAAGTAGTCTTTTTTGCAAACATTTTTTTATATAAATTTCTGTTTTTACAAATGACTTGCACCTTTTTCCACAACAGGATATTGCTTGCCGTATTAAGAACTTTTTAGGGAATATTTTTATCATGACGACCTCATTTTCTTCCTGAGCCAGATTTTCTCTCAATGGTTAAGTCTCCTTTAAACCGTTGAAATACTTTTTAAACAGTCCGACGACTAACTTTTGATTACTTGGCTAAATTTTGATATGTCCAGGAAGGATTTTGTTGGAAATATTTAATTATTTTCAAACGAACTTTTTTCATCACTCATTTTGTGAAATATTGAAAAGACAAATTCTAAATTGCCTTTAATTTATTTACTGACATATTTTTATGATTAAACTAAATTTTAAGGAAGATTATGATGAAAGTTATAAGGGAAAACGCATGTTAACATTTTTTCGAACGAACACCTTAGTACTAAAGCTAAATCATTAATGGGCTGTCGCTTCGTAATGGGTTAAGATGTTGTCTAAGTTTTAATTTCGTATTTTGTTTTAAGTTATGCATAATCCAAAAATAATAACTATTTTGGTATAAACTTAAAACTGAAATTTTAACATTATAAAAACTAAAAACAAAAACGTAAAAAAATCATAAAAAAACAAAAAACTAATTTTTTGACTTTGAGTTGACCTTGCAAGGCTCTGAAACTATAAGGATACAATATAAAGGTATCGCTAAAAATCAACATCTATATATTATCGATTACAACAAGTTTTGTTCAAATCTTCTTGCACGTTTTCCTAAAATGGCACAAAGTAAAATTTTGGACATATGTCTTCAAAGGGTTAATTTGTCACAAATCTTGTTACTGACTCTTCTGGAGAAATATTGAAAAAAATTAAAAAGTCAAATCAAATTAAGTTTCTCATAGTTCGCATTAGATTTGGCCAACAGGTATGGAAATTTCACAAAATAAAATTTGGTATAAAGGTATTTTAAAGACTTGTCCAGCAAATTTTATTTCACGCCTATGCATGAAGGTTTGAGGTTTACTGAGGTTTGAATTTAAATTTTGAATTTTTTCCTTTAATGTCATCAGAGTGACTCTTAAACTAATAATTTGCATCCCGAATATTTTTTTTTGTAGGTTTAAACTCTTGAGTAGGGATTTATATGCTTTTGTGAAAACGTAGCACAAAAGAAAAAATTTGTTTCATAACCTCTTTTTTTGCACATAATCCATTTTAGCGACCCCATAAACCGCTTCCAAAAATCTTAAAAAATTCGCAAAAATCTTTTGGCCCATAAGTATTCATATTCCGCTTCAAGATTAGCAAAAATCCAAAAAGTGGAAATACTGAAAAGAATGAACCAATTTTCAATCGGTTTTGTAGAGACATTTTAAATATTTGCCTAGTTTTTTTTTTAATTAAAAACAACAATTTTTTTGGGTGCTTTTAATTTTTAAGTTTACACTTAGAATACTATGTTGGTAAACCTCACTGCAAATGTAGTTAAAAACGAATGAAATTTTGTTTGAATAAAGAAAAACTTACATTTCAGTAAATTCAACTAACATTGTCATTGGTTTTTTTACTGTTCAGAAACTAACCACAATTGTAGTAAAAATTAACCACATATACAGTTAAAAAATAAACAAACATTTATTTATTTATTGTTTAATTTTTTTTTAATAAAAACAAACTACGGAATAAAATGATTGTATAATCATAATACAGTAATTGGATGTGGTTTGTTTTTTTAAATAAACTACAATTGTAGTCAAAACTGAAATTTCTTCTAAGAATTACAATTTTTTCACTTAAAAATAAAGATACTGTATTACAACTCAAACAACTACAAATATATACAGAAGAAGTTCCCTGAGTGTTCCCTCGCACCATATATATGCAAATCAAAATTTTACAATCCAGCTACCTTTGGGACTGAATTAATGCGTGTGTAAAACGGTGGCACCCGATTTGTTTGCCTCTAAAAAGGATACGTTATGAAAAGCCACCAGGGTTACCATGGTTGTCCGAAATGTACGTTATAATTTTTAAAATAATATCGAATATTGAATTTTTCGATTTATTAAACCATTTATGTATTTTTTTATAATTGTTCAAACAGTGTTGTTTATGATTTTTATAGAGAGTAAACCCCTTAAGGGGGTTGCCGATACCAGATTTCTATATGGATTGATATATTGATTAAACTATGTTCCTTAAAAAGCAAAAAAAAAAACACTAGTCCATATAATTTTTTTTTTTTTATCAAAATCGTAATGTTTAGGATAAAGTACCTTCCTAGTTAGATTTTCTGTTAGTTTTATTTTAAGTTCAAAATATTCAGATTCCTTGAATCCTTTTTAATATGATATTAGAATATGGCATCTCTGGCGATTTAAAAAAAGAAATTTTTTATTTTTTTTTCACTAATTGTTAATATTTTTAATTAACACAGTTCACTTAAAATCAAATTTAATTTTAATTCAATATTATTTTCAGTTAAATTTCACGCATTTCAAACAAACACATTTCACAAACACTTTTAAATATTATTATTTTATTTTATTTTTTTGTTAATTCTTTTATTTTTTTATTAAATTCTTTTACTCTTATATTTTGCAAAAATTATATTTGTTTTCGTTGATTTTTTTTTTTTTAAATTTCGTTGAACATTTAGTAAAAAATAAAATAAATTTTGTTTAAGTTTATTTTGTATTTTATTCAAATGCTCGCACTTTCGTTGTTCTCGTACATCTAACCGGCCTTTACGATTTTATTTTAACAAACAACCCGCAAATCGTTTGGTCTGGTTGATTGTTTTGGCTGACTTGTTTATATGTTGGCTCATTCAAAACTTTTGTTCGTGAATTGGAATGACTTCATACTTATTAGAGATTCACTTTTTTTTTTGTACGAATATTGTTTGTTTGCTGTTTGTTAGTATACATTTTATAGCACTATTCATTAAAAATTATTTGAAAAAAAACAAATATTTTATAGTATTCAACACCGAGAGTATTGAAATATTGTTTATAATGGAAACTTTTGTATATCTGTTGCGTATGAATCTCAATCAGTAGTGAATCTTAAACATTTGCACATTGTATGTGGATTTTTACTATAATTACATCTAACCCTAGGTTATGCAGAGATTGTTCTAGACAAATTTTAAAAGGACACAAAACTAACAATCCTGTATTGAACTTTTTATCGGTCTAATGTTAAATAAAAATTTTAGAAGAACATATTTTAGATTATGAGTCCAGACTAGGGAATGCATCCTGTGATTTTCCGTCCCGGGAAAATACGCATTTTTGTGTTGCCGCAATTCCGGGATTTGGATTCGGTAATCCCGGGACTTTTAAAAATACAATTTTAAACAAAAATTTTAAATATTTAACATTTTTTATCCAGCAATTAACATTTTAAACAACTTTTTAAATGAAAAAATTATGTTAACATCACCGCAACAGTTAACTTCACCGTTTATCTTAGACTTCGACCTTAAATTACACAGATAAAAATCCATGCGTAAAAATACAAATAAATGTCAAAATAACCAAAAATTTTGTACAATAAACGAAAATTTGTTCATTTTACAAAAGATTTTGTTTTTTTTTTGGCATTTTTTTCGTATTTTTAGCATGGATTATTATGAGTGAAGAAATTTAAAGTTACTATTGATCGCTCCTAAACCGTCTGGCATTATAAAAAATTTTCTCAAAACCCTTTTAGTTACCAAATATTGTCCAAATACCATTTTTTGACAGAACAATTCTGTCGGACTCTATTGATTGTAAAAATTTTCTAGTTTTTACATTTTTTGTGAACGTGTTTTTATTATTGAATTTTTTGTTTAACAAAACTCCACGATTTTGAGAAATTGCTGTTAAAAACTCAATTTTTATCAGACTTATACCCTGCTTTTAGATAACGTTCGCCGCTACACGAATTAATGACTACATGTATTTTGTTTTTGTATTGCATGTATTTCATCATTGTTTTTTAGTTCGTGTGAAGAAAAATGTCATCTAAAAACAGGGTATTAAGATAAACTAAAATTTCTGAGAAAAATAACAGAAATATAATGCAGACTTATTTTTATAAAAAAATCTCTGGTTGTATCAAATATTTTGCATACAAAAACATGATTTAATATAAAAATTTTATTAATTTTTTTTTCGATCGGGATTACGTGACTTTTGAAAATATATCCTGCGTTCACGGGAAAAGAAAAAGTGAGTGAAGTTTTGCATTCCCTAGTGCAGATAAATAAATAAACCTACTCTAAGGCAAAAAAAAACTTGCTTTAAAACAGTTTTTTTTTAATAGATCTATGTACGCTGATTTTAAATCAGGAAAAAACATTTCCATTTTGCAGTTTTTGAAATATCGCGGTTCTTATATTTACATCATTCACCCCATTTTTCGTAAAATGTGCTTATTTTCGCGAAATTTCATCGCAAAATAGTGTTTTTTTTTATGAATAGAAATCTATACAAAATAATCTTTAATTTAAATATAATCATGTTGGTCTTTGTATCAGGATATCGGACTTACATTGCAAGAAAGTTGAAAATTTTACATTTTTAGATTTATCTTAATAAATGTTATGTATGTTTAAAAATTTTTAAATTTTACCACTGCATGTAAACTAGACATTCCAATTAACAAAATTTCCTGAAATATTTATAAAATAACTTCAAATTTTAACTACTTTCCCACGTGCTTCAAATACCTAAAAAAAATGTTTTCATGTAAAAATATATTATGAACATTACTACTGAAGAATTTACAACGTTTTGAAGAACCTCTCTGTGTAATACATTTCGCTCATTTACTAAAAGACTGTCATGAGTCCAATTCCGCGATTTTTGAGTTAATGATGCAAAATTATTAGTTATCATGCTTCATATTGTGTAAAAATTTCATATTGCTTTTTAAGCTAGAGGAGAATATATTTTATTTTTTCTGGAAAGTGGGTGCAAAGAGGATATACTTCAAAGAGAAACTTTGCTACTCACGGGTCTCTAGATTATTAGCGAATTCGCACCCAACTCTCACTAAGCGAAAAATGCATTAAAAACATATTTATGAAAAACGTGACCAAATAAATAGAGAAAGGACAAGGCAGATATGGATTGAAAACTTTAAACGCGTTTTCAGCAAAATCGTTTTTTTTTTAGTTATGTCAGTCTTATGTTATGTCAGTCACCTACTTTATTTTAGTTTACATAAAAATTGTGTTCTTTTCAGTTCAGTGGAGTGTTCAGTTTACGCACAAAGATCAAATTTTAATTTTTTTTTAGCAAACATAATATTTATAGGAATAAAACTAAGCATGCAAAAATTTCAACATCCTTGCACTATCGGTAAGATATCCTGAAACAAAAACTGACATGATTGTTTTTAAATGCAAGATAATTTTGTGTAAATTTATATTCTTAAAAAAAAATATGATTTTGCAGTTAAATTACGAAATATTAATCAAAATATACCAAAAATTGGGTTGAATGATGTAAACTCAAAAACTGCGATATTTCAAAAAACTGAAAATTAGAAGAAAATATGTCTGACAGATGTGAAATCAGCGTACCTAAGTCTATCATAAAATAATTTGTTGTAATGTTAATAATCAATTATAGTTATAATCAATCATAATGATAAAACATATTGCACTCCGTATATCGAGGGTTTGCTGTACTAGAAAAATTGTTCTTTTGTATTATTTTGTTGGTCTATTTTTAACGCATAGCTACTTCGTTTTTATTCTTCTATTGCTTCTTGTTCTTCTCTCCTTTATAGTTTTTGAGATTACAATCATCAATATACATGTTGAGAGAAGATTGTAGATGAACACGAAATAGAAATGTACATAAACAAATGAGGCAAGGCAGTTGCTTTAAAAAAAATATATTATGCAAAAATCTGTATTTTTTTATATTTTCTACCTTAGCGGACTGCAAAAAAACACTATAAAAATTTGCATTTTCATAAGTATGCCCAGATGCGTAGAGAGGAAGAGGAAAAAGAGTTTCGAAGAAGGACAAATCTTCTAAATTTAAGATTCAGAATATTTCAGATTTGACGGGGTCAAATATTTTAAGACTGTTTGAAAACATATGGAATACTTCTTTAGCCAACTCACTCCTCCCAACGTATATTGAAGAATATAGGGACTTAAACCTAAAAAATGTCTAAAAATATAAACCTTAAATTTCGTTTCTATCGCATATGGGGCTTTCCAAGATAACTAGTACCCTGTTAAAGGAAAAAGTACATCACAGCAATGTCAAACTTATAGTGTTTGTTGTTGATGCTAATAGAAAATGGAACTGCTTTTGTAATTTTTCCTAAAAGTGGTTGAAGTAGGCGTGGTTCATATTTAGTGTATTAATTATAATAATTTTACTGAATTCCAAAAACTCTAGAAATTTGATTATATTAACGTTTTTATGGAAAATTTAATTTTTTATTTGAGAATAAATAAAAAACTCAATTTATCAAAAAATCGGCCAAAATTGTATTTAAATAGTTTTTTACTTATAAAAAAAAGTTTACAAGGAGTGTTTCCCGATGGGTTCTTTAATAAAATTCGGATATGTGATAGAAGATAAAGCACTTGTTTTTTTTCTCTTCCAACACATATCGGAATTTCACTACTATCGGAGCGAACCCTTTGGGAGACTCCCCTAGTTAGATGTTATTCTATAGATTCAGAAAGTTTAAATAATAGTTTTGGGAAAATATTCGTTGAATATTGTCCTCCATAAATATTTAAATTTGTGTATGTTAAATCATACAAATATTGAAAGATTTGTGAAGGACTATATTCAAAGAATATTTTCTCCAAACCTAAAGTGAGATACACGATGAAACTATCTGGATTTGGATTTGGCGATTTTTAGATAAATTGAGGTCTCTATTACACTAAAAATTTAGATTTAGTAAAAAATTTATTGATATAGTAAAATTTCAAGCATTTGACAAATTCGGTTAAATTATTATTAATTATATAACAAAAATGTGAGCAAAATATGTCAATATTTAACCACGCCTACTTAGCCCACTTTTTGGAAAAATTTAAAAAGTTGTGCCAATTGTTTTGCTAAATATAGGAGAACAAATACTGTTAATTTGACATTGCTGCGATATACTTTTTCAGATTGACAGTTGGCTTGAATACACGATATTCAGAAACATGAATACACCCTCAAAATCTAAAGTTAATGTTGAAAAAAGCTTATTTAAGAATTCACAAGAATTTAACTGACTTTTCTCCAAAAAGAAAAAATAAAAAATACTTTCTCCAGAGAAATACTACAAATTTCTTCAGATATGACAAAACGTGGTATAGATGACACCCTGGATTTTACTTTTCAATGTGTTTAGAACACTTTTGAAGATATTTGTGCACAAAATACAGAAAAAAAATTTAAAGGGGAGTTCATGTGAGCAAAATATGTCAATATTTAACCACGCCTACTTAGCCCACTTTTTGGAAAAATTTAAAAAGTTGTGCCAATTGTTTTGCTAAATATAGGAGAACAAATACTGTTAATTTGACATTGCTGCGATATACTTTTTCAGATTGACAGTTGGCTTGAATACACGATATTCAGAAACATGAATACACCCTCAAAATCTAAAGTTAATGTTGAAAAAAGCTTATTTAAGAATTCACAAGAATTTAACTGACTTTTCTCCAAAAAGAAAAAATAAAAAATACTTTCTCCAGAGAAATACTACAAATTTCTTCAGATATGACAAAACGTGGTATAGATGACACCCTGGATTTTACTTTTCAATGTGTTTAGAACACTTTTGAAGATATTTGTGCACAAAATACAGAAAAAAATTTAAAGGGGAGTTCATGAAAAAATACATAGAAAAAACAGATTAATTGCGACAACCGAATTTCTTGCCAACCGAATGATTTGGTTGCAGCAACCAAATTATTTTGTTGTCGCAATCAAATATATTCATGGGTTAATTGAAATGTTATGCTCCAACCGAAATTTTGTTGTATTAACTGAATTTCTTTTGGCACAAACAAAAGTATTGATGTCTGCTACTTAACAATGAATCTATTTTCTGTGCGTAATTTTGATTAATTCCATAAAAAAAAAATTTTATTTAAAAATTTTTAAAGTCTTTTCTAAACATCAAAGAAAAATCTTTCAATATCTTTCACACATTTCTCTATATATCTAGATTTAGGGTTGGAACAGTTTTCAAAATAAAAAATCGATTTAGAAATTTACAACTACTACAAACATATTACTCAAATTTTATCAAAATCTGAGGCCATCGAAAAATTTGTTCTTGAAATAAAATAAAATGATATAGAACAAAAATCCTAGATTTTAAACACTTAATAGATTTCATTTCTGAAGAGATAAAAAACAGAAAAAAGAGTTTTAATTAAAAATCTTTAACTATGTAGTCTCCTAGGGTGAACCCTCATATCTATATATATAAAATTGAATGTGTGTTTGTTTATTTGTTTGTTTGTTTGTACCTTATAGGAGACCAAACCTCTGTACCGATCTTCCTGAAATTTTCACAGCATTTAACTGGGACTCTGGCATGATTAATAGGGTACTTTTTTTCGACCACGCCCACTTTTACGCCCACTTTTTTTAAATTATGTAATTTCTCCCATATAGTTTTTAACAGGTTGAACAGGTTTAGCCAAAGTTTAGTGTAAACTATAGTAATGAATGTTAAATTTATATGAAAATATCTGTGGTTAATTAAACTCGGCTATTTTTAGAAAAGTTATTAGGCTTAAATAAAATTTTAGGCAGGGCAAAGTCTGCCGGGTCAGCTAATTAATACAAATAAAATTTGAAGGCAAAACAACGTTTGCCGGGTCAGCTAGTGAACCTATATTTGTTTGCTTCAAAATTTCATATTTAGAAGCAAACGTCAGCTACGCAAAAAATTTTGCGTAGCTGATTAAAAAAACAGTAATTATGCTATCAAACTTTTGCCATTAGTTTCGGATATCCAAATTTTTTCTCATTTTACTGTATCAATTGTATAGAAATTTAGCATATACTGAACAACTTTAAACAAAAATTTTAAGTTGGTTGATAATAACATTTATTTGTAGAAAACGAAAAAGTTTCTGTATTTGTTGAACAGCTAGAGAGGCGATGTGTGGTATATAGAATACTGGATAAGTAACAAAAAAGAAAAAGTACTAAGAGTATGCCTTGCTCCGGTAAAAAGCGCAGTTTAACCGACTTATCAACGAGATCCTAGCTTTGACAAATAACTGCTGGATATATCGTATAGCCAGCTTAAAAAATGGTGTAATGGGATGGAAAAACATTAAAGAAAATTCTATTTTTTTACGGGAATACAAATAAAGTTCAGAATGAATAATCCAGATGTTTCTGAAACGTAAGAAGTAACCTTAAATTTTCAACTTATAAATTTTGCTCAAAAATGGTCAAAAACGCCATTATTTGCATCATGGACGATTAGTCATATTTAATCTTAGATGACAATAAATGGCAGGGAAAACCTTTTCCGAAGGAAATAACTTTATAAAAAAATAAAATTAAATATTTGGAACAAACCAATACCAACACCACAAAAAATCTAATCAACAATTTTGAAAAGGAGCTCAGTAAAATCCTAAAATCAAAGCTTTCAATAGCTATAGACAAAGTTCATCCAATTGGAATTTGACCAAATTTTTACAAAATAGGGTCAACAGTGAGCCAATTTTTCGTTTTTTGTGTTTTTCCTTGTCGGTTTTAAAAATTTATATGCAAGTTGGATATCAGAAGAATGCTATTTTTAAGATCTATCTTGTGAACAACAAAAAAAAAAATTTTTAATAGCTATTTGGGCACATTATTCAGCTATGTTTCTTACTCAATGTTTATTACTTTAGCCATTTTATTACATACCCAAGTTTTATTAACAAACCCATATTTTTTTTCGGTAGTCAGCTCATTGCAGTACAGTAAGTGTATCAGGACTATCACACACTTTAATATATTTTTGCCTAAAACCACAACTTTATGTTATAATTATTAATATTTAGCATAGAAAGAATTTCGTACTTTTAAACCCGTTGCTTATAAAATTTTATATACACACAGAAAAAAATTTTGCAACTAAATTTAGGTTGCTACGACTTAAATCCATTGGTTTTCATAATAAAAGTCGGTTAATACAATTGAATTTTAGTTGCAGCACTCAAACTATTTAGAAATCTCATTTGAATAGGGTTGTACTAACTGAATTTTTTGGTTGTAACCACTAAATTACATTTTTCAATTTGGTGGGCAATTTATTTTTCTGTGTGTAGAACAGCTCAGATTCAGAGATCACCGAAATAATACATTCCTATAGAAAAAACTTTAAGAAAAACCCACGAAAACTTTGTTTTTCGTCTTGGTCTCATATAAAAGTATTACTTTGGTTAGAGTTTCCATCCAACAAAAATTCACTACTACGTTCCTGTTAAATCATGAACAAGATAGTGAAGACAAAAACCCATAAAATCTGTTTTATGGACAAAAAAAAAAACAATAAAGAAATATTACACATCATTTTTGTAGACACATTTTATGGAATAGGCACGACTGTTGCAAAGTGTGATCAAACTACTTTTACATTTTAAAAAATCTTCTTTATAATCAATGATCGGTGACGGCTTCTTCATTATATTTATCAAGAAATGACTGTGACTATTTATTATATTTACCCCCTATTTTTGTAAAGCGAACGGAATAAGTCCTCCATAGGAATGTGTGTATACCCAGGTAGAAAAATACAATCTTTAAAACGTTTTTAAAAGCATTTTTCATGATGGTACAAGCGTTTTCAGAACATACCAAATTACAAATTTAAAGCGTTTTGAGAATGTGCAAAATGATAACCCAAATTTACGGTCTGAGGATGGTATTTTATAACGTTCTCAAAACATTGCAAAACAAAATTTTTGAAATGCTTTTTCAATCGTTAAATAAGTATTTGCAGAACATTTTGGCTTACAGTTATTAAGCGTTATGAAAACGACCCAAATGATAACCGCTTTGAGGGTTGTAATTTTGAACATTGTCAAAACGCGCGAAAGAAAAATTTGATTGAAAATAGATTGTTTTGAGCAGTTTCTGTACTTAGCAGTCGCCAACCAGCGGCTTGTCTGTCTCAAAATTTTGGATGGTGTTTCAGTTTCAAACTGATGTAATAAAAAATCTGTAGAAAATAAATGTTGTAAAAAATACTTTTTTCACAAGTTATGTACTTATTACCCTTTAATTCTTCATATACTTGGGTTGAACTGAAATTTTCTTTGCCTACACCCTTATTTGGCTTTCCGAATCCACTAAACTGTTGTTGCAACTCGTTTGACATTATAACAGATAGAACAGCTGCAATCGCAAAAAAAAAGTATTTCTAAAGTACTATTGGCAAATGTTAGAAAAACGCTTTAACTCAATGGTTTTACATTGGTTATATTTTATAAACCGTTGTAAATTTTGTACGATAAGAACTTCTTAAGTACTTTTTACAAACGTTAGAAAAACGCTTTGAACCAATGTTTTTACAGTGTTTTTATTTCACAAATATTTGTAAGTTTTGTATAAAAAGTATTCCTAAAATACTTTGTCCGAACGTTCGAATAGCAATCCAAAATAATGTTTTTTAAATGCTTTTTTTTCGTATTATTTGCAATTATCGCTTTGGAAACGCTTTTATTTTAGTACCATCAAAAACAAACGTTTTGAAAACTCTTCGTTTTTTGTACCATCCCAAATTTCTACCTGGGTATTGTTATGGTAACAAAAGGGAAATATACACATTCCTCTACACACACCAAAATATAAACTCATTTCAATCACGAAAACAGGCGATTCAATTATTTTTATTGCTGAAATTCCGTTAACAACGAAAAGTACTAATTCAATTAACAATTGATAGCTCTTTTATTGAATTATTTTTCGCATTTGATTATGATTTATATAATATTTGTATACACATTTGATTAAAAATTAATTGATTGGATTAAAAAGTGATCAATATCGTATACCTTATCAAAAGGCCTTTAAGGGGTGTTGTTGTCATACCAAATGTAGTTTTTATAGTTTGAATTTTTTAAAAGTTTTTTTAATGCTTATGATTCTTATTTAGTTAATAGATTTATTTTTTTTTATTTCTTTTGAAAAAAAAATTTTTTTTATATATTTTAAATTTATTTTTTTCAAAAATTAGCTCTTTTATTGAAATTACAGTTGTTTTTAAATAATTTTTAATTGATTTGTAGCATTTTTCTGAATTTTTTATTTTAATGCTTATGATTCTTATTTAGTTAATAGATTTATTAAGATTTATGTGAACGAATTGCTCGCATGAATTAGTTTTTTTTTTATTTCTTTTGAAAATTTTTTTTTTTATTTTTTAATTAATTTTTTTTTTCAAAAATTAGCTCTTTTATTGAAATTACAGTTTTTTAAAATAATTTTTAATATATTTTTAGCATTTTTCTGTTTAAAACAATGGCTACATTTTATTAAACCAAATTTAACTTTAAAAATTACATTATCAATTTCATGATAATTTTCTAGAATAAATCAATATTCAGATTTAAACTACTGAAATTAAATTATTTAACTTAATAAACTAATAAAGCAAATGGAAATTTATAAAAATATTTTTAAAATTAATTTAAAATATGTATTTTTTACACTCATAATAATACATGCTAAAAATACGAAAATAATGTCAAAACAACAAAAGCTTTCGTAAAATGAACAAATATTGGTTTATTTTACGAAAGTGTTTGTTATTTTGACATTTATTGGTATTTTTATGCATGGATTATTATCAGTGTATAAATACATAAACATTTATAAGAAACAGCATAAATAAAGGGTCCGCCATATAACGTTTTTTTTTCAACTACTGCTTATTTCGTGAATGGTAACACTTAGCTCATGTCTGATTTGACAGATAATTAGTTTTATCCTTCCGCTGAACGAATATGGTTGTGTATACGCTTGAACAACGCTGGGAAATATTGCGACATTACTTTGAAAATCATGGTAATGAGCAAGGAGTGGCCGTTACAGTCAATGGCGATCGTTATCGGGCCATGTTGAACGAATTTTTGTTCATAAAAATTGAAGATTAGGATATTGGCAACATTTGGTTTCAACAGGACGGCGCTACGTGTCACACAGCCGAAGCTACACTCGATGTTTTGTGCCCTGTTTTTGAAGATTGCATTATCAGCCGCAGAGCTGATGTCGTTTGGCCACCTCGGAGCTGCGATTTGACACCGTTGGACTATTATTTGTGGGGTGCCGTCAAGATAAGTGTTACGCCAACAAGCCAGAGATAATTTACGCTTTAAAGGACAATATTCGTGAAGCTATTGGTGAAATACAGCTGCACACAATCGATAATGTGCTTAAAAATTGGACCGATCGTGTAGGCTACTGCATGGCCAGCCGAAGCAGCCATTTGAATGAAATTATTTTCCATTATTAACCGGAAGGATTGCACTTTTAAATAAAAAAATAAATTTGAAAAAATATTCAGTAGTTTTTTTTTTATAGCATTTTCAAAAAAAAAAAGTTATTTGGCGGACCCTTTATTAGAAAAAGACAACAACAATATATTGGTGTTATCTTTGTTTTATCAAATGCTTTTAAGCGATAAAGTAAAAATGTCAAGCATGTTACGAATTTGAGCAATTATTTAATTGATTCAATTAATTTTTAATTGACAGCTATTGTAATTTCTAACAAACCAATTAAATTAAAAAAAAATTGGGAAATAGTTTTCTCTGTGTAGAGGAATGATACAGTTCGCTTTATAAAAACCGGTGGTAATTTTTTGTTTTCAATTACCAGACAATATTTTTTTAAAATTTTATTACATTCTTGTTTAATTTCGTTTATCTTATTATTTGAAAATGTGTGCCAAAATTGTGTAATTTTCTGTTTTCTCTAGTTTCTTTTGATTTTTTTCAGAATTACATTTTTTTTTTTTTTTTTTTGTTGGGCTATTTCGTTAATTGTTATGATGTATTTTCGTATTGTCTGAATATTTTTGAGCGCATTTATGGCTAGACAATTCACTTGTTTTAGTATTTTTAATTTATGTTTTTGTATTTAGTTTCAAATTTGTGTCTTAATTATTGAATTTTTTTTGCACATTATGAATTATATATTTTTTTTTGGATAAAATACAATATTTATTTTAAATGTTCCCACACTATTTTTAAATTTAACTATGACTACAATATTTTGTTATTTAGTTTTCAATAAATTGTTTTGTATCAATTGGTAAATAATTGAAGAATAACATACAATTGAAATTGATGGAATTGCCAAAAATTGTATAGTTTGAAAACAAAAAAATTTGTTAACTTTGTTTGATTAGTGTTTCTTTGAAAAATATTTAGACCGCTGAATCTTGTGGTTATATAAAATTAAGAAAATCGGACAAAATTATCTAAAGTGGTTTAACTGAGTTTTAAGGCTGAATTAGTTTGTACGTTACGTTCCGTGACGAATCAGCTGATTTGTCTTTGATGTATAAAAATGAGTGTGTGTGTATGGTTAGTTTGTCTGTAATGTAACGTTGCGTGCCGAAGAAACATGTAAAAACTGAATTTCTGTACTGCGTTAAGTGACATTTTGTTATCTTATGAATATAATGTAAAGTGTGATTTTTTAGCAACTTTCATTTTGGCAACACTGTTTTTAGCAGCTCAGCTGTTTTCGTGTAACATGTTACTGTTAAACATGTTCAGTTTGGTCTATAATTTAACCATGAATCGACTTAAAAACGAACAACGCTTGCAGATTATTGAATTTTATTATCAAAATTCATGCTCGGTTTAGAAAGTGCATCGTGCACTTCTTCCAATTTACGGTCAGTTTGTGCGACCTTCTGAGGCGGCTATTCGGAATCTTGTGACTAAATTTCGCACCAAATTTACATTATTGGACATAACACCACCAACACGCATACGTAGATTGCGGATAGAGGAAAATATCGCAGCTGTAACCGCCAGTGTTGCTGATGACAGTGAATTATCGATTCGGCTCCATTCGCAGCAATTGGGCCTCTGTTACTCCACTACTTGGAAATTTTTTTTTTTTTTAAAGGAAGCAACACTCAAATATTCTTCCTATTAATTAATGTGTTGCTTTCTTTGGAAAGGCGATAGTGGAGAGATGAAAGGTGGTGAAAGATAAAGGGCTTCAAACATGACAACACTGTAATTGCGCGAGATGATAAGTCTTAGAACAGTTGTTGCTCGCCACCTGATGTAGAATTGGCGAATTTATTGAATCTTTTTGTTTCATAGCCCTGATGCATTATTTTACTTCGGTGGGGTTAAGTGCTATGGGAACATCCACTTTTTTTATTGGAAAATTGTGTTCAGCGACGAAGCTCATTTCTGTTTGAATGGATACCTGAACAAGCAAAATTGCCGTATTTGGTGTGAAGAGCAGCCAGAAGCATTGCAAGAACTGCCAATGCATCCCCAAAAATGCACTGTTTGGTGTGGCCAGTGCAATCATTGGACCGTACTTTTTCAAAGACGCCAAAGGCAGGAATTTTACTGTGACTGGCGATTGCTACCGTGCGAAGATTACAATTTTTTTTTGCCCAAAATGAAAAAGCTGGACTTGGGTGACATGTGGTTTCAACAACACGGTGCCACATGCTACACAGCACGCGAAACAATGGCCCAATTGAAAGGCGAGTTCGATGAACAGTTTATTTCACGTTTGGGGTCGCTCAATTGGCCGCCTAGATCGTGCGATTTAACACCTTTACACTATTTTTTGTGGGGCTATATTAAGGCTCAAGTAGGGATAAGCCCGCAACGGTTGACGCACTGAAAGCCAATATTGAAAAATTTATTCGTGAAATACCGGCAGATTTGTTGGAGAGAGTATGCCAAAATTGGACCCAGCGTATGAACCATGTGAGGCGTAGCCGCGGTCAATATTTACATGAAATCATCTTTAAACATTCTATCGACTCAAATAAAGATTCCATACATTTCTCTAAATTTTATGTGTTTTTTCTTTAATCAAATCCGAAAGCTCTTAAAAAAATCACCCTTTATAAAAAATTCGGTCGAAGTACAGAATATGCTTTAATAGCATGGTAGACATAACTGCAAATGTCGAAAGCTGTAACCGAATAATGTACGTGTAACTACCTGAATTCGGTTGGCGACAATTCGGTTCTCACAACGAATCTGTTCTCTGTGTGTATAATTTAAGTTTTGTAAATTTAACAGATTTATTTTTGTTGTTCTTATCATACTAATATTTTGCACACAAAAAAAAAAAATTTATTTTAGCAGTTTTTTCTGTAACGTAATTTTTAACTAATTTGTAGTAACATTTTCTGCTTTTAGTTCTTGTTTATTTCTATGAGTGTAGAAAACTAACGACGAATATAATCGCTTAATTAATATTACTTTTAAACATTTGTATAGGGGAGGGGGTCAATTTAAGAATTTGACAAAACAGAGTTCATATTTTATAGTTGCCATTGATTTTGACAGTAATTCCATTTAATCTGTGTATGGCACCCAATTGACAAAAATTTCAAACATTTATTAATTTAAATTTTCTTTTAAAAATTTACTCACTAATTACATTTGAATAATGACACACACTGTATGATATAACGTAAAAATTGTGTAGCTAATTTATACCAAAAAAAAAAAAAAAAAAAAAAATTGCTAAACAAATGAGGTCATAAATAAATTTTTTTACACACAAAACTACCACAAATAAAGTGTCTAAATATTTTTACAACTACTTTTTGAAATTTTTAATAACTTTTTTTTTTATAAATAGTTTGAATTTATAATTTCAAATTATAAAGGTAACATCACACAATATTTTAAGCACGACATTGAAATTTGCTATTTTGTTTAGCTTATTCCAAAATTGCTAATAAATTTGATAATTTGTTGTTTAGCACTATGAAAACAACGTAGACCGAACGAGGCATTTGAAAAAAAAAAAATCTCATTAACTTTTGTTTGAAAATTATTGTTATTATTTAATATTTAAGATTATATTTAAAAAAATTTTACAATTTTTTTTTTTTTTTTTTTTTTTTTTGTTAAAACAATTTTGAATTAAACAAAAGGTGTGAAACCACACATTTGTTTAAATAACTTTAAATAATTGTAATTGTTTAATTTTTTTTATTCTTAATGTTTTATTTGTTATTTTGTTTTATTGAATTAATTTCTTTTATTTTTTTTTTTACTAAAATTCACACCTTTTTGATTTGGTTGAGCTTTTTTTTTTAGCACGACGCGTTTACATTTAGATTTGTACCTTACACACGCGTTACTCGGACGAGACTAAACAAAATTATAGCGATCATCGTTCAACATGAATAGCAAACAAAAGAAAATGATCGCATCCACTGCTAGAAGTTTGGCTGACTGGTTGTTGTTTCAGTTTTGGTAGCTAATGATCTGGTCTCTGAATGGTCGGGTCGGTCTTCCATATGCGATCAATGTGCAAATAAAATAAAAAAAAAAAAATACAGCAATATTTACATTTCATAAAAACTCTGAGTAAGAAAATAAACAGTTTCTTTAAGAATTCTACAGATGCCGCTTAGCAAATTATTTTTTGTTACTCTCTGTTTGGATTCTTGGTTTAAACTTGAATCTCAATTGTGCGTTTTTGTACTCGCTTTAAACTTAGTGTCTGTTTAACATTATCTGAGTAAAGTTTCCTTATTCATGTCTCTTTTTATGTTATTGATCATGTAATATAAAGCTATTATGGGAATAGTATTTCTAATATTGTTTGTTACATTGAAATTATTCAATTGATTATTTGGAGATAACGTACAATGTGGGCGACAGACGATAAACCACAAAAAAATTACTTGAGTTATGTTGTTGTTTTTTATCCTTTATACTCTTTCTTCCGCAAGCGATTAGAAATAAAAAAATCGCTCAATGTACAAGGAAAATCGTATTCTATGGATCAAAATAAGAAACATTGCTGAAGGAACCATACTTCTAAAGCGAATTCTGATGTCCCGACTTTTGACCCGTAGGGTAAAATTTTTGAAAAAGCCCACTTTGAAATTTCAGAAAGTAGGAGGAATCTCTCCAAGATTATAGGAGCCACTTCTTCTCCAGGAGACGCGCTAGCAGATTAATGCATAAATCAGCACTCTAGGTGACCGTTAAGGGGGTAAAATTTAAGTTGAAAGAGTGTTTTTATAGCAAAACGTACAAATCTCGGGATAGAGATATTTCAGAAAGTAGGAGGAGTCTTCTCAATATTAGGGTCTATATTTCTTCTCCGGAAGACGCTCTAGGAAATGAATGTATAAATTATATTCGATTGGGTTGGATTCGATTGGGGCACTCTAAATGGGTCAAAGTGGGATTTTTCAAAATTTCGCCGTACGTGTCGAAAGTTGAGACATCAGAATTCGTTTTAGAGGTATAGTTCCTTTGTCAAAGTTTCTTATTCTGATCCCTAGAATACGATTTTTCTTGTACGTTGAGCGATTTTTAAATCGACCCGCCCTAGTGATTATATATTAGAAAAAATGCAACTATTGTTTATGTATCATTGCCTTAGAAATAAACAATTATTGTTTCTTTGAGTTGTTGAAAGTTAAATTTTAAAGTCGCAGAATCTAAAACTGATTTTATTTTTACTATGTCTTATAACTCTAAATAAACTCGCTAATAAAAACATTTAACTTTGGTTTCACATTAAGTTTAATTTATATTTAAAATTTAAAATAGTGTTGTAATGTTCTATTATTTTGCAGAGATAATTTAATAAAATATTTAGTGATTATTTCTCATATACATGGTTACGCGGGTTTCTTCGCCACTAAGTTTTTATGGAGTACAGGGAAGGGTGTATTTCAAAATCTCAATAAAAAAAACTTATAATTTTAAAAATCTCAAGAAAAAAAACTTATCTTTTTGAGTTTTTCAATTTTCGTCCATATTTTTTGTTTGCTGTTCTTTTTTTCAAAACAAAATAAAAATGTTTGAAATTTCTGTCAAACTAAAATAAAAAAAATATAAAAAATTATTTTTTCTATTTTAATAAGAATTCAATTGTTTTTTTTTATGAAAATTAAATTGGAACACCGGAATGTTAAACAATCCACTAAATGCCGGAGTAACAGCCATCAGTTTTTGTAATGAATAGTTTTTGATTTTTGGTGTTTCTCTCTGAGGTCTGATTTTTATTAAGTAATAAAATAGAATAAAAATCATTTATTAGCTTTTAACTTAATCGGACCTCAGAGACCAACAACAAAATTTATAAATAAATGTATGAACTAAAATATATGGTCATGTATGAGCCATATATGGCCATTAGAGTGTCCCTTAAGTATAAATGTTGAAAATGTTGATAAGGTACCCTCTATTTTTTAACATTTGACATGAATAGAGCTCATGTGTAGTTTAAGGCCTCTACGACAACGCCTACCCTAAGCGACTAGGCCTTAAAGAGTGTGTTTATATGGGGAAAAAATATGGGAAAAAATTACTTTTTTCAGTTTTTGAAAATTTTTTTAAATATTGTAATTGTTTTTATTCTAAATGATAAACTATTCGACATAATGATAATATTATGTATTCAAAAAGGTGTAAAAGTCCAAAATCGGTTAATAACTAGCCCAGTAATAAATACTGCCCCAGACCACTAATGTGCCTAATATTACTTGACCGAAAAATTCGAGCACACATCTTAAAAATTTTTAAAATAGAATTTTTTTATTCAAGACTCAAAATTTTGAGAAAAGGGTGATTTTTTTTTTTTTTGATGTCGTTAACCAGCCTTAAGTTGATGTCAAAAACGGACAACATTTTTGGTGTGCTTTTCAAATCTGTAATTTCAAATTTTAAAATGTTTTCTTCAACAAAAGCGAAAAAATTGATATTTGCACTACAGGGTCTTGTTTAAAACATCTTAAAGAATAAAAGTAAAAAAATTTTAAATTATCCCCCAGTACATTTGAGTAGTGCAACGATTTGATTTTTACGGATTTCGAGGAAATTGTGTTTTATGGTAATAACAAGGTTTATTTGTTTTATTTTATAATAGTAACTCAAGGTTGAAAAAAAATGTTTTTTGAACATCATTACCCCATGTGGTCCCAAATGACCCCAGACTTATATATTTCAATTTACAAAAAAGGTCAAAGCTTTGCTTACTACTATTGAATGTTAAGAAACGTGATTTAAAACATTATAACATAATAGCTGAAGATTCTGTGCCAACAGTTTTGAACAAATTAAACAACGTTAACCCGTGCCGTGTCGTGCCGCATTTAGATCAAAGGAGATACTGCGGGAATTTATAATATTTCTACTTTTTTTTGCAAACCTTGCTACAGCCATTTATTGAATTCCTAAAAAAATATTCTGAGCTAAATTAATCCTTAGATGCTTTTGGTGCTAAAGTGACCCTCTGTTGAAAAAACTTTAAAAATACATTTTATGCATTTTAACCCTAAAGAAAATTTTACCAAAATTGTTATAAAAAGCAGACAAACATCACAAGTATTCTTTTGAGAATACTTGACCTGTTATTTTAAAAGCAGTTTCCTATTCAGAAATTGATTCTTCTCCTCCTAAATACTACGCACTAGTTTTATAACTTCTTTTTGCAAAGGGTTTACCTATAACCACGTGATGGGCAATATTATGTTAATAATAAATTCGCTTTTTCGGATCATTTTTAAACAAAACCTCTCGCATAAAGCCCAATTTCTAAAAATTTATTTTTTTCACGTGTTTTTACTATTAAAGTTTCATTGGGGGACCGAAATTACTGCACAACATTTTGAAACTCATTTTTTCGTAGTGTGTTAGTTGTTCTGCGAGTTTCGATGCATATATCGGGAAAACGCTCGAAAACCGTAAAATTTAAAAACTTGTGTGTCCTTTAAAATCAATTACCATCTTTGGAGTCTAATTACTATACAATTTTAGCGAAACATTTATGATTAGTTTAATTAAACAAAAAAATTGAGTCGAACTTCAAAAAGGTCTATGTGGAAACTTCTTTCGAAGAAATAATATAGCGTTTATTCGTATTTTTTATGGACAAGTGATAAGGAGAATTTAACTAATGAGTTTTTTCACATAAACTATTAAAATATTAAGTAGAAGCGAGAAAATACTTGGTAAAATGCTACTAATTTTTGCATATTTTTTGCGAATAAACTTTATTAGGTGAAATACTCCTAATTACTTGCAACTTTTTTTTTTTTTTGTGTGTAAGGACAGGATATTTTAAATTTTGTAATTGCAAAAAAAATTACAAAAGTTATAACTTTCTGGATCGTAGAAAAACAGCTAAACTTTTTTTTATAAATAAAAAAAAATTAAAAAATTTTTAATCGATTTTTAGACAAATTGGGGTATTATAACACTGAAAAATAAAAGCTAGTTTTAAATTAAAAGAAAAATAAAAAATTTTCAAATTCTCCATAAAAAATATATTGATATGGAATTGTAGCATTTTTCAAACCTAATTAAATTTTTATAAGTAATATTCATTAAATATTGCCCTTCTCAAATATTTCAATATTCGTCTGTTAAAACTAAATGGTATATGTGGAATTTTATTATATGTATTATTCCTCATACGCCAAGTATGTGGAATTGTATTATTCCACATTAGGGTGATAACTTTTTGCATTTTTTGCAAATATCAAATCTCCCCAGACAAAATCGTGTAGGGCATGGACAAATATGAAGAACTGCGTTTTTAGTTTTTCGCTATCGTTAAAAAAGGTTCCGCACCAAACGCGTTAAAGTTTTGAATCAAACAAAGTTAAAAAAAAAACTTTTTTTGATGCCTCAACGTCTGACCATCACATCTATATAATTAAGGCATGCTGATTTCAATAGTAAAGTCCGTTTTCGAGTCAATGGAATAGTTTTCTTCCAAATTTGCCTACTTACATATGTATAAACCATATTTTAAAAAAATTGTTATTAAAAAAAATTAAAAAAATACATATTAAAGGCATTTTAGAAATCGCTGTCGGTGCGCAAGGTTTTTTTACCAAATTGAACTGAAATAGATTTTTTTATCATTAATACAATATTTGCCATTAGAAAACCCCTGGGGAGAATGTTGTCCAAAAAAAGTTATCACCCTATTCCACATACGCCAAGCAGTTTTAACATACAAAGGTTAGAATATTTAAGAAGGACAATATTCAACGAATATTTTCACGAAAACTTATCCAAGTTACACGATGAAAATTTCTGCATCGATAGAGAAACCTCTAACATGAAAAAAAATCAAAAACACTCAAAATTCAGAACCAGTCCTGAGTTTTAATAAATTACATTTTGAGAATTTTCTATGTATGTATTGTTGATTTTTTAAAATTGTATATCATTTTGAATAACCAGGTTCAAGATCATAATTAAAATGTTACTATTATAGTCATGTGATTATCAGCACTAGAACTAAATTTTTTTAATAAAAACAATATTTTGATATTGTCATTATCATTTGCTAAATTCAGTTAAATTATTAGAAATGATATACTAAAAATGAGCGCAAAATTTGTTAATATTTAACCACGCCTACTTCTTCCACTTTATGAAGAAGTTTTAAAAGTTGTTCCATTTTTACAGTTCAATTAGTTTTTTGTTTTGAAATGGTGATTTTTTAGCAACTTTCTTTTTGGCAACTCTGTTTTTGGCAGCTCAGCTGTTTTCGTGTAACATGTTACTGTTAAACATGTTCAGTTTGGTCTATAATTGAACCATGAATCGACTTACAAATGAACAACGTTGGAATTTTATTATCAAAATTCATGCTCGGTTAAGAAAGTGCATCCTGCACTTCTTCCAATTTATGGTGACTAAATTTCGCACCAAATTTACATTATTGGACATTAAACCACCAACACGCATACGTTGAGTGCGGACTGAGGAAAATATCGCAGCTGTATCCGCCAGTGTTGTCAATGACCGTGAATTATCGATTCGGCGTAGTACACAGGAATTGGGCCTCTGTAAATCTTGCGGAAGGATTTGGGTGTAAAACCTTTTAAAATACAGCTGGTGCAATAATTAAAGCCATTCGACCTTTTGGTGACTGGGCGCTGGCAAAGTTGGATGAAGATACACTTTTTTTTATCGGAAAATTGTGTTCAGCGACGAAGCTCATTTCTGGTTGAACCCGAACAAGCCAAATTGCCTTATTTGGTGTGAAGAGCAGCTAGAAGCATTGCAAGAACTGCCAATGCATCCCGAAAAATGCACTATTTGGACCGTACTTTTTCAAAGACTACGAAGGCAGAAATGTTACTGTGAATGGCGAGCGCTACCGTACGATGATAACAATTTTTTTTTAGCCTAAAATAGAAGAGCTTGACTAGGGTGACATGTGGTTTCTACAAGACGGTGCCACATGCCACACAGCACGCGAAACAATGACCCAATTGAGAGGCGAATTCGGTGAACAGTTTATTTCACGTTTTGGGCCGGTCAATTGGCCGCCTAGATCGAGCGATTTAACGTCTTTAGACTATTTTTTGTAGGTCTATGTTGAGGCTTATGTCTACAGGGACAAGCCCGCAGCGGTTGACGCACTGAAAGCCAATATTAAAGAGTTTGTTCGTGAGATACCGCCGATATGTTGGAGAGAGTATGCCAAAATTGGACCCAGCGTATGAATCATTTGAGGCGTAGCCGCGGTCAACATTTACATGAAATCATCTTTATACATTGAAATATATAGATCGTTCTATCGACTCAAATAAAGATAACATACATTTCACTAAATTTTATGTGTTTTTTTTTAAATCAAATCCGAAAGCTTTTAAAAAAATCACAGATTGTATTCATCGAGATTATTTTTATCTTATTTTTAATTTATAACGAGCTTTCAACCTCCGCATATTTACAAAAATAAAGCAAATCAAACGTATTAGCTAGGTTAATACTAGTATTTCGATCTGGCTAAAGATCTCATCAGAACCCGAAGCTTTAGAAAAGCTAGAGCCTCCAGAATGGCCAGAGCTTTAACAATCATCAATTTTGATCCATTATTGTCTTTGTGTTGTTCGCATCAAATACTGCAATTTTGACACTAATATGATAAACTTTTTCTGTAGTTGGCTTGACTAGCGCCAAATACATTAGATTCGCGTTCTTTTGTTTTTTCTGCAGCCTATCGCCAAAATTGTAAACCATCTCTAACATAGGAATCATTAAATTGATGTCTATCTTCATCGTTTTTCATTAGCTTTTCTCCCTTATTGAATCATAAATAATATTCTTTATTATTTATTCTTAAACGCCATATGAATCATATACTATAAGAAAATTGCCATATGGCAAGCTTCTTCGCTTTGATGTCTAAATTTTGTGGCTATTTTTTAATTTTCAAATTTATTAGCCATGAAAATTTTTTAAAATTGAATTAAAAAAGTCGTTCTGTAAATTTAAGAAAATGAACAAAGTATTTGTAATAGAAACACCTTGAAATTATACTTTAACACCTCCTGTCTGAGTTATTAATTTCTAAACTTTGAGAGCTTTTACAAAACTTTCAGATGGTTAATTATTAAAATTTCAATTATTTACTGAATTCTAGAGGAAATACTTTGAAATGTATTTTGGTAAATAAAAAATTTTTTTGAAAATATAATATTTTAAAAAATTAAACCAAAAAGTTAATTTTTCGATGTTGTATCATAAATTATAACGTGAACAAGATTATTCAAGTTCAAGATCATTAGTTTGTTGTTAATAAATATATTAACAAAAAACAGTATAATATTATTATAAAAAATCACCTGCTATTGCAGATTTTATCTACTGAAATTTGCCATCCTTACATGTTTTATTTCGAGTCATTGAAATTCCTCAGAGAATCAATATCGAAGGGGCAGAAGGAGAGCTTATTTTTTTTTATATTTAAATTTTATTTTATTTTTTTTTTTTTTTGTATCTTTACAAAAAAAAATAATTATAAAGGGTGATTTTTTAGCAACTTTCTTTTTGACAACACTGTTTTTGGCAGCTCAGCTGCTTTAGTGTAACATGTTACTGTTAAACATGTTCAGTTTGATCTATAATTAAACCATGCATCGACTTACAAACGAACAACGCTAGCAGATTTTTGAATTTTATTATCAAAATTCATGCTGGTTTATCATATTCGCATTATCTCAAAATTGTGTTCAGCGACGAAGGTCAAGTCTGACTGAATAGATACACGAACAAGCAAAATTGCAGTATTTGATGTGAAGAGCAGCCAGAAGCATTGTAAGAACTGTCAGTGCATTCCGAAAAATGCACTGTTTGGTGTGGATTATGGGCCGGTGGCATCATTGGATCGTCATTTTTTAAAGACGACGAATGCAGGAACATTACTGTGAATGGCGAGCGGTACCGTGCAATGATTACAAATTTTTATTTGCCCAAAATGAAGGAGCTGGTTTTGGGTGACATGTGTGCCACACAGCACGCGAAACAATGGCCCAATTGAGAGGCGAGTTCGGTGAACAGTTTATTTCACGTCGGGGGTCGGTCAATTGGCCGCCTAGATCGTGCGATTTAACGCCATTAGACTATTTTTTGTGGTGTTATGTTAAGGCTCATGTCTATAGGGACAAGTCCGCAACGGTTTACGCACTGGAAGCGAATATTAAAGAATTTACTACTGGCCTATATGTTGGATTGAGTATGCCAAAATAGGACCCAGCGTATGAACCATTTGAGGCGTAGCCGCGGTCAACATTTACATCATCTTTATACATTGTATTAAATAGATCGTTCTATCGACTCAAATAAAGATTTCATACATTTCTCTAAATTTTAAGTGTTTTTTTTTTTTTAATCAAATCCGAAAGCTCTTAATCCTTTATATAAAAATCATTTAAGGCTAACAAACCAAAATTATGACCACTCATAAAAAAATTAAATAAAATTTTGTTGTGGGTCATCAGAAGTATGATGAATATTACAATTAGTTATTAATCTTAATACGCCCTTGTGGTTAGTCTTGCAAACTTCTCTGTACTTTCTTTTTAAGTATTTTGGTTGTAGTTAAGGTATTTTTCAATAAAATTCGATTTTAGATTATACATTTTTAAATCTTTAATTTATTGTTGTATTTTGTAAAATTGTGAATGCTTCTTGGAGGTAGCGCTTGTGAAATTACTGCAATTTATTAGGTGTGCTTACATTTCACTTATAACCTTAAACCGATTTTGCTAATTTTTTGCACCAATTTGCTTACAATTATAAAGAAAAAATTTTCAGAAAAAATCGGAGATTTGTCCCTATTATTTTGGACTTGATCGTCATATTAATAAAAAAATATATAGAAATCACCTAGAAGGACTTAGATTTCTAGAAGAATTAAAAACGGGCTTAAATGATATGGAATTACAGCGATCGGCTTGAGTAAATGGTCATAACATGGCAAAATTTAAGATATTAAAAAAATTAAAATTTAAACTTGAACTTGAACTTCCAAGGCCTAGTTTTTTGGAATGTCAGTTTAACTTCGCTTAACCGACAACCAATTTTGTCCACCATTTCCAATTTCATTAACAAACTTTTTCTAGTTCAGAATTTCGCTCTTTACTGAAATTTAGCAAAATAAACAAAATTTCAATAGCAGTATTGCAGTTACAAACTGCGTTAAACTAAGATTAAAGATAATCTACATCCTAAAAACTGGGCATAAGTCGGCTCAAAATAATGAATAATTATAAAAAACAGTTCTCCAAAAAATAAATATTCAAAAGATTTCTCAAGTATTTTACTGGCCATCACTTATTTAATGTCAGTATTTTCTGAATGATCACTTGATGAAAACATTCATCTATCGTGAATATATTCCGATACCTAATCTAAATATATAGTGATAGTTGTGTAAAATATATTAAATTGCTCTTCAATCTACACTCAGGGAAAAAAATTTCATCACATTTATGAAACTGTTTCATAAATCGTTCAGTGTTTTATTTAGAGATTCCTAAACACAGGCTTTCGATGTCATTAATGTTAAAATTTGAAAAAAAAAGACTATTATTTTCATTTTTATTACTTTACGACGTTTCGCTGTGGATTTTCCAGAATCCTCAGGAATGAATATTTATTAGATATATAGTCATTTAATCAATTACATTATTCAAAATGTTAAGTTTTCTTCGATCTTCTTTTACTTTATTCGTCTTAGTTTAAACGAGCTTAAGGTCATTTATTTATTAATTATTTATTTCTAATATTTCATCTCCACACTGGGTGACTTCTTCAGGGAAAAAATATTAAAATTGTAATATTTTTTCCCTGAAGAAGTCATCCAATGTGGAGACGAAATATTGGAAATAAATAATTAATAAATAAATGATCTTAAGCTCGTTTAAACTAAGAAGAATACAATTACATTATTTTTAAAAAATATCACACTAATTTACTATGTCTGACGACACAAAAACACAGATTAACTAAAAATAAATGTGAAACTAAAAAAAAAATATCACAGTAATTTTTTGTTTTTTCTAACGCTGAGATCACAGTTGTTAATTATCTATACGTTTGTCATAAATTCTTGATCATATTTATGAAGTTTTCATAGATATTATCAAAAAAATGCATATCAAATGTTTCATAAATTTTCATCATTACATAAAAAAGTTTCATAAACCGTGTAAAGTTTTTTGTTTTGCTATTAATTGAAATTCAGAATTTCCATTTGAAATTTAAAAATCAACAATAGATATTAAGACTTTTTATTTGAACTTAAGAAATTGTAATTTGAAATTCAGATTTTATATTTAAAGTTAAGAAACTATTATAACATCAATTGAAAGTCTGAAATACTAATCAGTTCATTCATTCTTAATTTTGCATGGCACTTTATGAATACAAATTTAAGTTTTATAAATTTGCAGGAAATTTTTAATCTCAATTAATGTTTTTAAATTTCAAATGATACTTTTTAATTTAATTTATTTTTATGAATTAAAAAAAAAAAAAAATATCAATTGAAGGGCTTATTTGAAAAACTTGATAATCCACTTTTATTATTTTCTAGTTTTCACTGTGTTCTAGACATCCATTGACTATTTTTTTTTTTTTTTTGAAAGAAGTCTTGCTTAAACAGGTACCACACCGTACCTAGAGTATAAAAGTCCTGCAATTTTCATATGTTAGATATGTTTTCCAAGCAAAAATAAACCAAAAATGAAATGTGACTTATCAAGTTTTTACAATAAGCCCTTCAATTGCTATTTTCTTAATTTAAATTTGAGTTTTAATTCATGTATTCTGAAAAAAATTGGAAAAAAATATTGGATTTTAAAAATAATGCATAAAAAATAAATTTTCGTAAGCCTTTATTGTGTTGGCAAAGAAAATTTTTAATTTCAAAAAAATTTATGAATTTTCTTCATCATATTTATATAGCGTCTTATAACATTTAAGAAGCATTTCATGAAAAGCTATGAAAATTCTTTATATTTATGAACTTTTATGAAACAGCTGCATCATATTTATGAAGTGTTACATTGTTAAAGCTCTGCCAATTCTGAAAGCTCTAGCTTTTCTAAAACTTCGAGTTCTGGTGAGATCTTTAGCCAGATCGAAATACTAGTATCAACCTAGCTAATATGTTTGATTTGCTTTATTTTGGTAAATATACGAAGGTTGGAAGCTCGTTATAAATTAAAAAGAAATTCAATGAAGTTTTTCATCATATTTGTGAAATTTTTCATAAATATGATGAAACTTTTTCTTTGAGTGTACATTGAACTTAAAAAATATGAAATAGAATACTACGAGAAAAACAAACCACCCAATTTGAAAAAAAAAAAAATATTGAAATACAAAACGAAAAACCGGCAAAAAATATAATTTATAAGTACTCTCACACGATCATGATTTTGTACTCAAATTAAACACACATACAGAGTTGAACCAATGAAGTTGATGATGATGATGATCATGATGTTTGAATATTGGTTTTAAAGTCATTGTTGACTTACAATAGATACAATGAAGCCGACAATATTTAATAGCAACAACACTATTGACTTTACAAATATACAACAAAACTAAAGATTCCCGTGACTAAAGTTTGTTGGGTGTTAATTGGGATGACGCTTATTTTAGAGTATCCCAAACCGAACAATAAGTGAGGCTTAAAATTTTTATTTTTAGGGAACTTGGGCGACGTCAATTACATTTCACAATCGTTCACTTGCGAAATGTTTCCTTATCATTAATAATATCAGACCTACGCTCACACTTGTGAGCTTAATCACTTCCTTGAAAAATTTGTAATACCAAACATGGGGATTAGTAAAAACATCTAGGTATTTAATTACAGGGCAATTACTCAATTACACCCAATTACATGTAATTGAACATAAAAAAGTAATTGGCCTGTAATTAAATACACAGATATTGGTATTATGTCCCATGTCTGGTATTGACAAAATTGAAAATTTTCCAAGGAAGCGTTTAAGCCCACAAGTGTGATCGCAGGTCTGAAATTTTAATTGATATAAAAAAATTTCACAAGTTAATGATTTTAAAATTTAATTGACGTAGCCCAAGTCTGATTTTTAGTTACAAAAAAAAAAAATCTTGTGTAATTAACAATATTTGTTTGCATTAATTAATTGGTTAATAAATGTTAATTCAATTTGTTTATGGTATGGTATTTCCGTAAACTAAAAAAACAAGCTTCCTCTTATTTCATAGATTGTTCTCTAATATTTCATAGAATGTTCTTCAATGTAGCGTTTCATAGTATTTATGAAACATTTCATAGAAACCAAAATCAAGTTCATCATATTTATGAAATTGTTTACAATATATATAAAGCATATATTGTATAAGTAAGGATTTCATTATTTTTGTGTAAAAAAGTTTATAGAGACCATGATAATGACCATGGTCATGATAATTCTTGTTGTTTATGAAATGAGTCATAAATATTAATGAAATTGTTACATTGGACGAAAATTTATGAAACTTATTGCTGTTTTTCTCTGGGTGCATATTTGAACTTTCGCAGAGTTTTGAGAACAGTATTTAAAAAACGGTGTAATTTTATATAGTTTGAGGTAAACCAAGTTTCTGTCAGCGCACCAATAACGGGACACGAACTTTAGAAACTTATAAGGAATTGCCCTACATTTTTTCAAAATGTATATCTGACATTAACAATTATATTTGAAATTGGCTATCGTATTGCGTGAACTGAGTTTCTTTGTAAACAGAATCTCTGAGCCAAAAAGGCATTTAAAAAAATGTTAAACGCAAAATAGACTCAAAATAGTTTGTAGTTTAAATTAACTGATAATGTAATTTAAGATAAATGATAAATCACTTAAAATCCGGTCTACTTACTTTTCATTTAAATCAAATGTTTCTCGTTATGTGTTTTTAAATAACGTTTAAATAACTAACAAATCCGTAAGAACAAAAGAATAGTTAGTTAAAAATAAATGTTCAAACTACAGATCAGTAAAATAAATGTTATATTCAGTTATTTGAAATTATATCAGCTTTTTGTTTGTTATTTTTTTCTTCAAAATGTAAGACACACACACGTTTGTGTAAACTTTTTCAATTTTTTGTAATTTGAATTGAAATAAATTTGTATATAAACAAACCGCTTTAATAAAAAAACAGACACGAATTTTTTGAATATTTCTTTTGAAAAAAATAATTTAAATTTCTTATAACTGCAACGGAAACAAATAAAATAAAATATTCCGTTTTTGTGGTTAAATATTTATGAAACCTTTAAATAAATAAAAATAATAAAAACGGTAAATAGTAGTAAATTATTTTGAAAAAAGTTGAAAAATATTTATTTGAAAAATAAATTCATGTTTCTTTACTCAACTGAAAACTTTTTTTCAATTTATAACGAGCTTTCAACCTTCGTATATTTACAAAAATAAAGCAAATCAAACATATTAGCTAGGTTGATACTAGTATTTCGATCTGGCTAAAGATCTCATCAGAACCCGAAGTTTTAGAAAAGCTAGAGCCTTCATTATAGGCAGAACTTTAGCAAAAAAACCTATTAATAATCAATTTTGCTCCATTTTTGTCTTCTTAGTAATCAAGCACTTTTTTATTAAACTTCAAAAGCACTTTTTTATTAAACTTCAAAATATTCTGAGTGTAGTTATCTAGAGTGAATCCTTACGACGGACTAAATTTATAAAGTGCAAAAAACTTTAATTTTTTCATCAGCGGCAGTTTTTATCCAAAACATTTCACTTTGTGACAACTAAAGTACTGTATCAATTCCGCCTAAGCGTACATTAGGGTTGTCTTTCGATGTATAGGCGGAAAATAAAAATGAGATTTTGACTGTACCCCCCCCCCCCCCTACCAACTTAAAATATTTGTTGGGGTGTCAAAATACGCCACGGAAAAAATTAGAGTTCTAGCATAACGGGAAGATGTCCCGCATCGCCCTTGAAAATCGGGCCCCTTGGAAAAATGGGCATAGTTTAAAAAAAATTACAAATTTTATTTTCTTCAAAATTAAAAAAATATAAAATAATTTTTGTGTTGGGTTTAATCATAACTACTCAGATAAAAAATATTACTTTCCCAGAAAATCGCTAACTTACCCTAACTTTGTGTCAACAAAATTAATAAATATTTTGGGTGTACCTCAAAGTGACTTTTTTGCATTTTTGAAAATTTTATTCAACAAAAATCAAAAACCTAGTGTTTGCTGTCAAGTATTTTATTAAACACATCTCAAGTATTAAATAAGCCAAGTACTGTGCATATCCGTTGGCAAATATTTTTTTAAGAGCATTTTGATTCTCGGGGATTTCAATGTTTTTTTTATTTTTATTCATTTTTACTTTAAAAAAAGGTTTTAATAATATTTTATCAATATTATTGTATATGCTCTTTTATATGATTGTAATAACTTTATTATAAAATACTATTTTTTCTGTTGATAGTTAACCCATGTTAACCTGGGGTCAAATATGACCCACGTTAACAAATTAAAGGTTGTTAATGACACTGCAGAACGGACAGTGAAGCTCATGGAGGACTACAATAAAGTATTGTCACGAAACGAGGAGGAAAAACAAGTAATAATGCAAATTGTAGCCGATTATCGGAAGCACTACCCGGATGCCAAAAAAATTTACACTATTAAATTAAAAATACGTTTTTCAAAAATACTCCTGAATATGTACAAAAAAAAACAATTTAAATATGAATACACATATTTGAATTTATACTAAATAATTAATTTTAATTAATTTTAAAATGTAAATAAATTACAATTAGAAACATAAACAAAAATTTATTTTGTCATCTTTGTGATTTTTGACTCTTTTTAAATACGAGGGTCAATTGTGACCCCATGAAAACACAGGTTAACTATGAACACGAAAAATTATACTTTATAATAAACAATTATATAAAATAGCATACACAATAACATTGATGAAATATTACAAAAATCTTGTTAAAAAAAAAAGTTTATACAAATTTAAAAAAACGTTGAAATCCGCTAGAATCAAAATGCCCTAAAAAAAAAATTTGCCAACGGATATGCGTAATACCTGGCTTATTTAATACTTGAGATGTGTTTAATAAAATACTTGACAGCAAACACTAGGTTTTTGATTTTTGTTGAATAAAATTTTCAAAAATGCAAAAAAAGTCACTTTGAGGTACACCCAAAATATTTATTAATTTTTTTGACACAAAGTAATATTTTTTATCTGAGTAGTTATGATTAAACACAACACAAAAATTATTTTATATTTTTTTAATTTTGAAGAAAAAAAATTTGTAATTTTTTTTTAAATTATGCCCATTTTTCCAAGGAGCCCGATTTTCAAGGGCGCTGCGGGACATCTTCCCGTTATGCTAGAACTCTAATTTTTTGCATGGTGAATTTTTGTACCCAAACAAATATTTTAAGAGGGGCAGCCCCAAAAATCGCAAGTTGTAAAATAAGGACCACCCTAGCGTACATAGAATAAAAAATTTTAATGAGATTAATACTAAAATCGAAAAGGCATCAAAAAGTTCTAAGGACTCTGAATTTTAGGGAGCCAACAATATTTTCATAACCTCAAAATGCAACCTTACATAAAATTTTAAATTTTGCGAATTCAAAAGTGTTTAATAAAATTTCTTGCAAATAAGTAACCCTAAACCCAAGTAAATATCATTTTCCAAAAAATCCTCATTTTCTTTTTAAGTTCAAATATATGAGAAAAAAATGTTGAGTGTATTTTTATATTTTTTGGTGGTGTAATGTATTTTTTGGAGTAAGATAAATGCAATGTGATCAGTAAATTGAGGTAGCTTTTATTTAATCTAATCCTAAAATCTAATCTAAAACCTGAATCTTAAAACCACCATAATTTTTGCGCCTTTAAATATAAATGATTAACGCAAATTTATTTAGCATCGGCTAACATATACACAAATCGTTATTTATGTCATACATAAAAAAAAATTCAAATATTTTACCTCAAAGTGTAGAAAATTTTTGAAGTTCCACCCCGTATGTCCGTTAATTGATTCCACGTACGATGTCAGTTGTGCCAAATATCAATGGTATGGTCAAACCAATTTCGGAGAGAAGACATAAAACGTTCGAATTTTATTAGTTAAACTCTTTTCTTTAATTTATAGCGCGAGGACAATACAATTATATTAGCGGATCAGGTAAAGCTTATTGATGACAAAAAACATGATAAATATTTTTCTCCATTCCCACCAGTTACAAGTTGAAAATTTCGAAAAATTTTGTTGGATAAACGCGTTTTTATAATTTATTACACGGGCAATGTATAATTGTTTGAATGAATCAGTTAGTGCCCATTCCGGACAAAGCTAACTTTTTCCAAAATTATTATTTTTCAATTACATTTCTTCTTTTCTCAATTTCATTTGTACATTTCAAAATTTCATTTGTTTATTTTCTCAATTTCATATACAAAATCCCAATATCATTTATTATTTTCTCAATTTTAATAGAAAAATCTTAATTTCATTTTTCTATTTTATCAATTTCAATTAAAAAATCTCAATTACATTTGCTCTGTTCTCAAGATAAAATAGAAAATCTTAATATCACTTGTTCTTTTCTAAATTTGAATTAGAAAATATCTATACAATTCGTTTCTCAATTTAAATGGACAATTTCTAAATTTATTTGTAGTTCTTTTGTTTCAATTTCAATTAGAAATTCTCAATATCAATTGTTATATTCTGAATATGAAATACACACAGAAAAAAATTTAAACATTTGCCAACTAAAACTCGGTTACCAAGACACCTTAGTATTGGTTTTCACAACAAAATTCAGTTAGTACAATTGAATTTTAGTTGGAACACCCAAAATATATAGAAATCACATTAAAATATTGTTTCACTAACTGCATTTATTGGGCGTAGTCGTAAAAATAAACTTTTTAATTCGGTTGGCACTTTATTTTTCTGTGTGTAGAAAATCTCAAAATCAAATGAACTTTTCTCGTATTCAAAAAGAAAATCTTAATCCTAATTGTTCTTTTCTCAATTACAGTTGGAAATGGTGTAGTTTATTTTTCTTTTTTTGTATGTACATCAAAAACTATCATAAATACAATTTAAAAAAATTGTTAAAAAAAGTTGCGAATTTTTAAGTCATTTCAAACAGAACTAATGTCTTTGATAAAATAATCTTTTTTTGTCATAAGTTCAAACTGTGCAGTTGAAATTTGTACTCGATTTGTGATCTAAAATCTTAAAACCGAAAATATCCCATTTTAAATAATCGCCACCTTAATAATTTTGTATCCAAAGATTTAAATCAAAACCATCAATTAAGTCTGGAAGCAAAAACATGCATCCATTGAACAAGAAAAATAATAATGAAAATCTTTCAACGCTTACGATAAAAATAAAACGAGTATGCGAGATAGAGAGATTTAGTATTTGTTGTAGTTTTTGGGTGTTCTTTTAAAGGCGACATCACTCAATTGCGGGAGGAAGTCAAAAAAAACACTGTGTGTGTGTGTGCGAAAGTCATGGCATACTTTTAGTGTGGCTACAACTGCCGGCAGCATATAATTTTCCAACACGAACCCAAAAAAAAAAGATGCGCAACCAATTTATAATTTCATTAAATTATTTAAAATTCGTTGAAAAGTTTGTTTTGTGTATTACTTACAAGTAAAGGGAGAGTATGTTTAGTTGGTCAGTTAGTTCGTTAAAAATGTTTGCATTCATAAAAATACAAAAAGTACAAAAAGACTTAAGCGCCAAAATCATTATTTGACAGGAGAAGCTTTTTTAATTTTTGTTTTGTATATTTCCATGGTTTAGGCGATTGCACTGAAATTGAAATAAGGCATAGAAGACCAAAACATAATGCAAATAAATTTGTTTTAGCTGCCAAATCTCACTTTTAGGTGTTAAATAAGGGGGTATAATCTGACCTCATTTTTGCGTTATTTCTTATTTGGTCCAAAGAAAACATATCACAAAATCTTTTTTAAATTCCAACTCAGTGAAACTGAAATAAATGTTTAAAAAAACCGGCAGTTTTGGGAATTTAGAAAAACTGTAAATGCAGTTGTGTACCCAAGACCTTGAACCATCACTGAGCAATGTTTAAGAGATTATTTTAATGTTGGCTTGATAGATGCTTCATCGCTTGGTAAGAAGTTATAAGACGGTTAAGTTTTGAAACCAAAAATTAAGAGTTTTTAAATTTTCGAGGTTTTTTGATCAGGGATTTCGGCCCCCTCTATAAAATTAAAAAAAGTTGAACTAGAGTTGGTAGCTGTTGTAATTCTTAACATTTTGGAATTAATCCCGTTAATGTGACACTAATAGTTAAGGAATTTCAGCAGATCAAAGTTCGAATAAAAAAACGTAATTTTTTTAAAATACCAGTTTTTCGCGAGGCACATTCGCGGTTTCGTTCGAAATTTGGTGGACTTTTGCGTAAACCGAGTTCTTTGTAAGTTTACATAAAAAAATCACTGGCGGGTTTATAAAAAATAAATTGCAAAAATTTTATGGCATTTTTGAAAAATGTGCGAAATTTACAAATCTTTTTCTAATTTTTTTTAGTAGCAATTAATGCATTTTGTTCAAATTTAATACATCAAAAGACGTGCCTTAACGCGTAGAACCGATTTGGTTTTTCATTTTTTACTTTACGTCATTATTAGCGGTAAGCGGGATGTATTTATCTAAACTTATTTTGATCTGGCACATCCAAGGCTTTGCACGAAATCGGATGAAATTTTTTTTTAATGAAAGCCCATTCGATGCCTTATTATAAAATCAGAGGCGGTTTAAAAAATTTTGATGATTATTGATTTTTTGGACCATATTAAGTTTTCTTGTTATAAAAAAGCATCCCAGATTTTTTTTTTTAATTACTGCTGTAATCAACGATTGCCAGTAATTTGACCACACATATCCTAAATATGCTATAAAGAATTTTTCATCGCGAATAAGTCGCGATTTTGGATAAACACATAAGTTTTAGAAAAAAAAACTCGCAACTACTTTACATTTGTTAGTAAAAAAAAGTCATAAGATATTTCGGCTTATCTGTCATATTTTATGTGACAATAACAAATGCAAAAAAAAAATTTAAAAAAACCAAAAAAAAAAAATTTCAACAATTTTAATACCGCCATATCTTTAAACCGCCATAACTTTTGACCCCCTCACGCGATTTAATTGACGCGAATGAATCTCTTATGCTAAAATAGCTCCCAATACTTATGCCAACTTTCATTGATGTGCCATCAAGAAAAAAATAATTATTTTTTTTTACATAAAAATTTAACTCTTAGCCGGAACTCCTCATATACATATTGAGTGTCAATAAAAGTCTATTGAATTATGGTTAGGGCTCGATATTTATCCAATCAAAATTCAGTTAAGCATGATTCCTGTCCTGATCTTATGGCAAAATTGTAACTATATGGCAACTAGTGTGATAAATTAAGAAAACACCGGTTTTCCCCAGTAGTTGAAATTAAAAAAAAAAAAAACGAATTTAAAAAAGGTTACAAAATTTTATATTACTCAGATTTAATTATTGTCCTTAGAAGATCCAAAACATCACAGGTGTGTTTTTATTATTTTTAGAAAAAATTACTTAAAGAAGAATGGGGTTCCCTCCGACGGCGATGAAATTTAGATATGTTATAAAGAATTAAAAATTAAGAGACCCATATGTTTTTTAGCAGCCCAATCTCACATTTAGGGTATAAAAAGTGGGGTCACACACGACCAAATTTTCTGATTTTTTTTTTTCGATTTTTCCATATATATTCCAAAGAAAATATATATAAATTTGGTATCTAATGAAAAGAATTTGAAAAGCGCATCACCACCAGTATAAAGTAGCATGTCCGCGCATTCTCAACTTTTCATGGTATTCGAAAACACACATCAATTATGGAGGGTTTTGTACTAGATACTCAGATATATTATTCTCTATTAAGTTTTAGTGGACCTGTATATTTTATTTTTTCGATATTCGAGCTCGTTTGTAATTTAGACGAAGTCTCCCCAAGCACTTTATTTTGCAACAGGATGACAACTCTCTGGCCAAAATATATGCAATATGGGTAGCCAACTTCATATTTTTTAAAGTACATTACTGCTATGTAAAAATAATTTCAAATATCTCAGATTTGAGACATGCTCCCATACAAAATTTTTGAGAAAATAGTGTGTTTTTAAAGTTTTTTTTTTTTTGTTATGTATAACTATGTATTATAAATCCGATTTTATTACGTTAATTTCAGAAAGCTTTCCAACGATATATAATACTATACACATTTAACAATCATGAACTTTTTTTTTTTTTTGTTATTGTATCTTTATTTACAATCTATTTTACAATATTAAGTAAATTATATAAAAAGGGGGTAATTAACTTATGTTATTAGGTTGCAGTAAACCTAATAACCTTATATAATGTGAACTATTTACATATTTACAATATTATTTTCTATATGGCAAATCTAATACATGCAATCTTTTAAGTCTTTTAATCTCTTCTGAATTGTCCAATAATGTAATAGCTAGGGTATTTGGATGGTTACTGAGCCTTTCTAGGTAACGAGAACTAAATCTGTTTATTTCGTTTTCTATGGTTGGAATCAGGAGATCCTTATGAATATGGTGATTTGTTATATACCAAGGTGCTTTAACAATTTGTCGTAGCGTTTTAGATTGGTATCGTTGTAATATTTCTACGTTAGAGTTACTTGTAGTTCCCCATAACTGTATACCATATGTCCAAACAGGTTTCAATATAGCGTTATAGATTTTGATTTTGTTTTCAAGCCTGAGTTCAGACTTTGGTCCTAACAGCCAATACAACTTTTTCGTTTTTATATTTAAATGTTCTCTTTTTTTTTAAAGTGATCTTTCCATGTTAGTCTTCTATCCAGATACATTCCTAAGTATTTGATACTATTGGATTCAGGTATTTGGGATCCATTTATATAAACCGGCGAACAATTGTTTTTTCTCAAGGTAAATGTAATATGTACTGATTTTTCAGTATTAACTACAATTTTCCATTTTTTTAGGCATATATCTAGCATATCTAGTTCTCTTTGTATTTTTGTTGAAGCTATAATAGGAGATTCATCTGACGATATTACAGCTGTGTCATCAGCATATGTTGCAATTGCTATATCTTCAGTTAGAGGCATATCTGATGTAAAAATTGCATATAGGATGGGACCTAGAACACTGCCCTGAGGTACACCTGATTTTATATGACAAATTTTAGAAAATTCATCCTTTACTTTTACATAAAACTTTCTGTTATGTAAATACGATTTAAGTATTAAATACATTGGTGTTGGTAAAAAATCAAAACAAATGCCAGTTTAACATCTAAAAAGACAGCGGAGCTATATCATTTTCTTTCAAAAGAGTCAGTAATTATATCAACTACTCTATGGATTTGTTCTGGAGTACCATGTTGATGCCGAAATCCGAACTGGTGTTCCGGAATTATGGTTTCTTTTTCCAAATGTGGCAACAACCGATATGACAACAATCGTTCAAACAATTTTGAAAAGGTAGGCAGCAAACTTATAGGTCGGTACGAATTTATTTCATTTTCTGGCATATTGGGTTTATGAATCATAATGATTTTCGCACATTTCCATTGTGTTGGAAAATAAGACAATCTCAATATGGAATTAAAAATGAGAGTCAAAAATAGTATGGACTTTTTGGATAAATTCTTAACTACAAATGCGTTGATTCCGTCATAACCTGGAGATTTCGTATTATTTAGCTTAAGAATTTCTTTTTTCACTTCAAATGGAGAACATGATTTAATTGGAAAATCCATTTGACAAGGGGAATCCAAAAATTTTACTACATGCCTCTCACTGTCTGAGTTTGTAACTACGAATTCTTCAAAGGTTTATTCCAAATGCTCAGAAAATGCATCAGCTTTTCTTTTATTAGTTTTACACCACCAGTCATGATCGTAACAGTCATAAACGTGATAAAAGTTAAAAACTAATTTTGCAAGCATTTTGTATCAAATAATTATTAAATAAATGCCTGAATCAAATAGGTAAAATGCTCGCTATTTCATAACCGTACAACCGCTGTTGATCATTTATATCTCTTTTTAAAGGACTGAATATCTAGTTCCAAAAAGTTTTGAAAAACATATATCATGCATTTATTATTTAATTTTTTTCTTCAAGTTATTATTTTGAATATATTTCAGTTTTTATTAAAACCTAAATTAGCTTATAAAATTTCTTTTTAAATGATATATAACATGTGGTACAAATGACTTACATACTAATTATAAAAAATCACATAAATCCTTTTAATTGTCTAACTAAGATGTAGTTACTAAATTTGAAAACTATTAAAAGTAAGCTTAAAAAATGTCTGTGAATTGCACGTTAAAAATCTCAAATTAATCTAAATTGTTATATTAAAACCCCACAACTGCGAAGTTTCTTAAATGTAGAAATAAATATTTTTTTTCACATCCCATTCTTTTCAAACTACCCCCCCATATGTAAAAATTATGTTCCATAGTTTACTTTTTAATTTTTTTATATTTGTACCACTTAGTTATACAGTTACAGGAACTATGTAAGGTTTTTGTACAACATGTTACATATCAATTAAAAGGACGTTTTATAAGCATATGTTAGAATTAACTAAAAATTTCATTTAACTCAAATAACGACACTATATTGTGAAATATATTCAAAATAATAAGAAGATGAAATAAATAAAATAAAAAATATGTGATTATAATATATGTTTTTCAAATTTTTTTGCATAATTTACAAACTTCGCTTTACTTCCTTTAAAATGGTAATGGTAACGCTATTTTCTTTTATTTCGGTAACGGTATTTTAGGGGTATCGATATTTCAGTTATTTGGGTAACAAGTTTTTAGCTTTGATGGTATTTTAATTATTTCGGTAACGGTATTTTAAGGGTAACGTTATTTAAGTTATGCAGGTAATATCAATGCACACCGTTATTTTTAGCCCCATTATGCCCGAGTTCTAATGACTGGCTAGTTTATGATCAAACTTTGGGGAAATACATATATATATGTATTTACAACAATTTTTTTTCAGATCTTGTCAGATTATTTCAGGGCGGTATTTTAAGGATGACGCTATTTCAATTATTTCGTAACGATATTTTAGGGATAACGGTATTTTAGTTATTTCGGTAACGGTATTTTAGGGCTATTGATATTTCGGTTATATTGGTAACGGTATTTTCCGGTTAACGGTATTTCAATTATATCGTATTTTAGGGATAAGGATAGTCAGCTGTAAGGCCTTTAAATCGATACTCTAAAGTGTGGGTACTCTAATGAAAGGAAATTTCCTCAAGATTTTAAAAATTATATTATTTTTAATATCTATGATATGTAGCGCCCTCTTCACCCGTTTACAAATTATGCCTGTAGCGCTATTTTGGAAAACACTTATAAATACATCGAAATTACAACAAAATAAATTGTTTTGATAAAATTCGCCAAATGGAAAAACTTTACTCAGCGCAGCCGCCAAACTGCCTATCGTATAGGAGAAAGCCCCTAAGCCCCTAGCCGTAGGCCTGTCACGCAGAAAAGCTTTACTCAGCGAAGCCAATAAATTCAAGATCACATAAGAGAAACCACCTAAGAACGACCAAACCGTGATGAAACTATATTTCTTTAAAAACCTAATAGGTTTATAGAGAACTTGTCCAAAGAGTGTGTATATTTAGGAGCTGCAAACAACATCGGACAGATCATGCAACACGATTAATATTCCTATGCAAAAACATTTTTTTAACATCTTTCACATAACATAAGTTATGGACTTATGAACTTACTTTAAAGCTTCAGGGTTGCCACAGTTTTCAAAACAAAAAATCAAAAGATCGTTTTAGAAATATTCGTTCACTGTCCTATATTTCCATCCAATTATATCAAAATTGGAGACCATCGAAAAATGAATCGATGAAATATAATGGAAATGCGCAATATTTAAATTTATTAAATATTTTTTCTTAAAAACGCATGCGTCTGCTTCCAAATCGCCAAATTTGCACAGAAGGACAAAAGAATTTATATCTTAAATTCGATTTTCTTTTCTCTAAAATCCTGTTTTGTCCATCTGCGCAAAGTTGGGGATTTGGATGCAGACGCATGCGTTTTTGGGAAAAAATATTTATTTTGGCGTGTTTTGTCCGATGTCGTGTTGCATGATCTGAAAAAAAATTTTAATTATTTTTTTTTTTTTTTTGTATTTGTTAACATATTCAAATAAACAAAAAGACAAATCATAACACTGGAACAATTCAAAAATTATACAGATAAAGATTAATTTTTAATAGTATGGAAAATTTTAAAATCTTTCTTAAGAGTCATTGTTAAGTCAATAGGAACTCTCCTGCACAAAAATGTACAGTTTATAATTTATTAAAGCTAGAAAAGAAGAGAAAAAACCCGGTGTGCGACAACAAAAATCCGGGATAGTAGATATTTGAAATTTTAATTTTTTAGATAAACAAAATCCGGCAACACAGAAAAAAACCGTTTTCAACCGGTTTTAAAAAATGGATAAGTTTCACTATTCTTTATTTAAACTAGTTTTTAAGAAGCGCCCTATATTTGTATACACAATGTAGCCAAATTTGACAAATTTTAACTACACCCTGTACAAACCAAAGGGTCCCAATCAGAATATTTCGAAAGGTTAACACCTTTTTTACAAATACAAATTTGATGCATACCAATCGGCTTAATAGTTTAGAAGTTCTATATATATTGCCATTCTCCTTTTCATTTACCCCACTGTGGCGTATGATTAATGTGTGTTGATCATACGTACGTACTAGGGTTGTCATTTATAAGGGTTTTTATTTTGTTCAAACAATTTTCGATCGAGCGACCAAAGGATTAACGATAATTTTAAAAATACATAAATAATTAGAGTATTTTACCGCAAATACTTGACTGTAATAATCAGACTAGTAATGCCTAAAGATTTCTCAATCTTACGCCATTATCTCGTGATGAAAAATATACATTTTGAAAATAGTTAAAAAGTTAAATATAAATGGAAATCATACTTTAAGTGCTAATGCGGTATCGTTGTAAAACAGTTGTATCTTTAATAGGTTTGCATCATGTTATATTGCAACGATAGCAATTTATGATTTCCCCTTATATTTTGTGCTTGAAAGTCAAAACACATATCTTTACCCATTATTAAAGAGTCCATATCTTGGAAAGCGAATAATTAAAGTTTTAAAATTTCAGTAATTTCATCATTTCATTTTGCATTGGCGGTTTTTATACACGCATAGCAATAAACCTGTAAAAATAGAAAAAAAAGCTACTAAAAATTAGTCAAAAATGACATTGCAGAAAAAACTGCTAAATTTAGCAGATTTTTTTGCTAAATATTAATAAACTTAGAACAGCAAAAATAAATCTGTTAGCTTTACAAAATTTTAGTTATATTCCATGTGCATTTTGTTTAATTGAAAATAGCAGTTTACTTTGTAAAATTAGCAAAAACTTGTACTAAATATTTGTAGACTCAACCTAGCAAACAAAAACTGTACTATTAACAAAAATTTTGCTACATTTACCTCAAAGCTAGTAAAATGCAAATAACAGTTTATTTTGCTAAAATCAACAGAAAGTTTTAATAAAAAATTATAAATTGCTGATTTTAAAAGGGCAGACTTTAGTTCGCATTAAAAAACAAACTAAAAAAAAATTTTCAAAATTTCACATTTTTTACTGATTTTTTGTCTACTAATATTTAGTAAATATTTTTGCTGATTTTAGCAGATTATTTTGTTACTTTTAATTAACTAAAATTTAGCTCAAATATAACTAAATTTTTGTAAATTCAACAGATTTATTTTTGCTTAGTAAAAAAAAAAAATCAGCTAATTTTAGCATTTTTTTCAGCAAGGTCCTTTTTAACCAGAGTTCGAAAATTTATGTACCACTAGCATAACGTTCCTATCAAAAAAACCAATACAACGATCTCTATTGTTTCGTTCGTATTTATAAACACAACACAAGTGCTCAAATTGTTGTTTGTAATATAACAAACGGAACAAAACGAAAATGTTTCTTTCATCAAACATTAATATTTCGTAGTGGTTATTTTTTTGTGTTCATTCAACTTAAACATTATAACGCGTTTTTACGTTGTGGTTGGCAAAATAAAGAAATGATTTTTCTGCATGTTATCAATGTTTTTTTGCATTAGTTTTATGAAATTTCACTTTAACTCCTCCGTTGAAACTTTTTATTGAACTAATGCAATTTTTTATAATATTCAATGAAAAATTGTTTTCACTTGTAATATGACATAAACACTAAGAACGGTTTACGAATAGTTTTGTTCCATTCCATAAACACAACAAAATCAAACTGTTTGAAATATTGGACAAACAGAACAAAATCGTTTAGTTTGGTCTTTCATCGAAAACTAGTTTGTGTAAGTGTTTTGTGTTCTGTTTACAAATCAAAATTAAAATAAAGAAATGTTGTGTTTATGTTTACTGTGCACAATAAAATGATTGTGTTGAGTTTAAGCAAAAAGCAAAACAGAACGATAGAAAACCGTTTGCTTGTGTTTAATTTCGAACTCTGTTTTTAACTAATTTTCAGTAGCTTTTTTGCTATTTTACAGGTTTATTTCTATGAGTGTACAAACTTTCCCAAAATTGGTAAATTTTCGAAAAAGTTTTATTAAAAGAAGTATTTTTTTAATTATTCGTTTTATTCGATTAATCGTCAAAATTTATTCGAATTATTCGTTATTCTAAAATCGTGTTTTTCAAATTGTTCGTTTGAATTTTCTTTTTGTTCGTTGGATTAATCGAACAATTTTTATTCAGTGACAATCCTAATATGTACTGATGTTTTAACTGACTATAGAACAAATGTTAAAATTTTTATAATTGAGAAAATATTTAATATTTAACGGAAGAGTGACAAGTAGAAACATTCTCAATCAATATCAAACATCTGAACTTTTTTTTAAAAATAAAAATAATAGTAAAAATCATTCATTTGTAGTTTTTAAATTGAGTTTTTTCGTAAGTCAGCCTTGAATTTCACCCGTTACTTATATAAAACAGTGGGTATGAATCGGATAAGAAATCATTAATGTTGTCTGTACAATATTTTATTCATTGGCGATGATAGACAATAATTGAAAATTTTATATTCCATTAAAATTTTTGTGTTGAAATACCAAAAAAAAAATGGGATTTTTAATTTCGAATGGGGGAGTTAGTACGTAATATAGCTGAACTAGTACATTTAAGATACTTGAGATGTATAAAATATTATACAATATGTACCTAATATGTAGAAATGTAAGAGTATTGTTTACACAAAATAAAAACATTAGATACAATATTTCATAATTTGTGTGGCAAGCACCACCATAATATACATGCATATATAATGTACACAGAAAAAAAAAAAACTATAGTCAAACTGATTATTTTATCGTATTTGAAAAACTGTTTTATTTTTTACAAATTCTTTTTAATTTAGTACGAACCGTATAAAAGTAAATATAATTCTAGTTAAAATAAAATTTTAAATATTGAAATTTAAAAAAAGTTTATATTTAAATTTTTTTTCTGTGTATAAATACGTCTACAAATGTCTTGTTGTGGTTAATGGTTTCTAAAAGCGGATGGTGCATTTACAATTAAATTGAATGTGTTGCCTTATAAAATCAAAAGGGAGAGCAGAGACGAATACATGCCCCCAACTTGTTGCACAAAGTCGTTACTGCATATAAACCTCGCATTTGAATTTAGTATCATTCATTTAACAAACCTTTTTAATACTTTTTTTTTTAATTTATACCATTTTATTCAATTCACTTTAAACAAATACAAATCACTTTTCAATATTTTGTTCAACTTTTTGTTTAACAATATATTTGTTAAAAACCATTGTGTATATTTATTTGATAGTTTTTTTGTGGTAGATAGAGTAATGTTTCCTTATTGTTTTGTCTATGTGTTATTTGTTCATTTTGTACATTTTCTGTTTAAATATGACACAAAATAGTTTATTTCGCTTGTCATTTTTTGCTGTCTTCTCTTTTTTTTGCAATTTTTATGCTTCACTGCATAAGTCACGATTATTTAAATGTGACGCGCCATTTCGAACGCATGGCGCTTAAGGTGAAAAAAATTGAAAATTAAAGTCAAATATATGTGAATAACTACACTCAAAAAAATAGAAAAGTTAGTAAAGCGTCTTGTAAATCAAATGTGCTATTTCTTAGCAATTTTTTTGTTGAAATTGTGCTTTCAGCTAAAATTTAAGTTATACTTATTCCGCACTTAACTGTTTTGAACTAATGTTTTACTAATATTTTACTAATGTTTTACTAATTTTGTTTGCTAAAAAAAAAATATGATGATAAGCACATTAACAGTGTGGACGACAACCAGATTGAAAGATATACGCAGAATCAAGTAGATGTCGCGACATGTAGTAGAAAAAAGGAATATGATACTAAAAAGTATAAGTTTTGTAAGACATGTACACTCATAATAATCCATGCTAAAAATACAAAACAAAATTGTCAAAACAACCAAATATTTTGTAAAATGAACAAATTTTCGTGTATTTTACAAAAGATTCTGTTATTTTGACATTCTTTCGTATATTTATGCATGGATTATTATGAGTGTAGAAAAATCAACCATGGAAGATTTTTATTTCTGTTTTCCATACAAAAGAACGCTAATAATGTGACTATTATTATCTTGCGAAGATTTAATTTATTTACTGAAAAAGTCTTTTTTAGCCAAACAAAATTTTCTCTGTGAGGAAAATATTTGTTGAACCGATTTATTGCGTATATGAATGTTAAATTGAAGGAAAAAGTTGTGAAGCAAACTGAATGCCAAAATTTATCCGATTTTGCTGAAAGTCCGGCAGCCAAAAACTGAATTCGTTCCACCTTTATCTTAATTTGGATCCCAAAATCGCATTTAACAAACCAACAAATATTTCCATTACGAAAATTAATTTTTTTATACATTTTATTACCGAACTGTTTTTTAGACACTAGTTATTTTTCTTGAAACGAAAGTACTTATGGTTTTTTTGTATGCAAAATCACAAAATTATTCGTCAAATTAACATATTTGGAAAGAATTTATTACAATTTCATAATAGTATTTTTAAATAAAATTCCAATTTTTCATAAAATCGTGCATAAAATATTTTACATACAAAAATATATGAGAAATTCCTGTGATAAAAATACGAGTAAAATAAATAACGTGCACTCAGAATAGTTTGTAGTTTTAAATAACTGAAAATGTAATTTAACAAAAATGATAAATGAATTGAACTCCGTTCTACTTACTTTTCATCTAAATCAAATGTTTTTTGTTATTTATTTTTAGATATAGTTTAAATAACTAACAAATCCGTAAGAACAAATGAATAGTAAGTTAAAAATAAAAATATTACTTGAGCCAGAGTAAACACTACAATTTTTTTATATAAATAAAATATTTTGGTCTTCAAAGTTTAGGAATGTCATGATGTTGTTAGGAAAAGACCCTAACCACGTGCTTGATTACTAAGAAGACAAGAATGGAGCAAAATTGATGATTACTAGGTTTTTTGTTAAAGTTCTGCCTATTATGGAGGCTCTAGCTTTTCTAAAACTTTGGGTTCTGATGAGATCTTTAGCCAGATCGAAATACTAGAATCAACCTAGCTAACATGTTTGATTTGCTTTATTTTTGTAAATATACGGAGTTTGAAAGCTCGTTATAAATTTAAAATAATAAATGTTCAAATTTTAAATACAGATCAGTAAAAATAAATATTCGTGTCAGGTATTTGAAATTATTTCATTTTTTTATGTTTTTTTTTTTCTTCTACAAAATGTAGACAAGCACACACACTTGTAGTATGTTTGAATGTCTGGCTGTAGTACACTCAAGGAAATATATATACTGCCACTACTAAAGTTTTATTTATATTGCGAAGTGTTAAGCAGAAAAATATTATGTTGTTATTTTAACTTTAGTACCACTAAAATGCATTATATAAAATGGAAAATTAATATGCCATTGCAATAACAGCATAAAATATTCGCGATTTTGTATTTATCTCGACTGAAATAATTATACTGCCAACAAATCAAATTACTTATTTTTAACAATTGTGGACATTAGGGAGATAACTTTTTTTGGACAACATTCTCCCCAGGGGTTTTCTAATGGCAAATATTGTATTAATAATAAAAAAAAACTATTTCAGTTCAATTTGGTAAAAAAACCTTGCGCACCGACAGCGATTTCTAAAATGCCTTTAATATATTTATTTTAAATTTTTTTTAATAACAATTTTTTTTAAATATGGTTTATGTAAGTAAGCAAATTTGGAAGAAAACTATTCCATTGACTCGAAAACGGACTTTACTATTGATATCAGCATGCCTTAATTATATAGATGTGATGGTCAGACGTTGAGGCATCAAAAAAAGTTTTTTTTTTAACTTTGTTTGATTCAAAACTTTAACGCGTTTGGTGCGGAACCTTTTTTAACGATAGCGAAAAACTAAAAACGCAGTTCTTAATATTTGTCCATGCCCTACACGATTTTGTCTGGGGAGATTTCATATTTGCAAAAAATGCAAAAAGTTATCACCCTAATGGACATACGTGGCCTGTATGTAAATAATTTGTTTAATTTATTTTTTAATTTCCCAATTCGCAAAGTCCATTTATTAAATTTTTAATTGTCTGCACTTCAATAGTAAAAATTTTCGAGTGGCTAAATTCGCTCAGAATTATGAAAATATAAAACCCATGATTTTCCGGGATGCTGGATATACAATTATGAAAAATAAAACGCAGTTGGAAAGTCTTCATGTGGATGTTGAAAATGACATAAAATGGAATTAGATTCAACACCCTTGTACAAGACGAGCTGTCCTTTTTCTTAAAATAATACACACAGAAAATAAATTATGTAGTTGAAAATATAAAAAATACTTTGCTGAACAAGATATTTTATATCGATTACTAATTTTTTTTTAATTAACATAGTTTAAGTATTCTTACAATCATTGATTTTGTAATACAAACAAATTTATTCTGCAATTCTTTAATAATCTGGTAAAACCAATCAAATACTGAATTAAAATAATAATTGTGGTTAATGATCGGTAGACCCAACCGTATCAAAATATAAAACTTAGTACTGAAAACTAACAATATTTAGTATCTATAGATTTCATATGTTAACTATAAATTGTATTTTTAATACAAAAATTAAAACATATTTAATCAATAAGCATACCACGGTTCTTCTCATACCAACATTGTTTGTTGGGATATATATTAATTTTACAAATTGTAATACAACAAACATACATACAATGATATACAAAGTATATTGATATGTAAGACGTGTCACTCAAAAAATTCGTGTAAATGAATGAAGAAATTCATTTTGGGGTTCTGTATCGCAAATGTTACTTTGATTTGAGTGAAAACGTAAGAGTTGTTGTTTACGTCTCTTTTTTTGGTTTCCACATTGCGATTTAAATTGTCACAAACGTCAAAAACAGACGTTCACAAAAAAGTATTCGTCAAAGAAAAAAGGCAACACAATTTAATATTAAAAAAAAAAAAATACTTTTTAACAAAAAATTGTAATAAAAAAAGAATAATGAGCTGTGATATGGCAATTGACCCGATCATTTTTATTTTAAATGTTTTTGTGTTTTTTTTTTATACAAATTATATTTTTATCACCACTAAATAATTTTTTTTTTCAAACAAAAATCAGCTGTTTTTGTTTATATTTCATTTACACTGTTGGGTTGCCATCTACCAACAAAAAATGTGTTATTTGTATATGAAAAAAGCTAACAAAAACCGAAAAACAATATCATGGCAATCTCTACTGTTTTACATAACATAAAGCTTTACGTAAAAACTCATTTCCTTACGTATTCGTTCGGGTGCCACACGTTCGTCTGAAATTATGCACGTATTGTAAAAACAAGCCGTAAAATTGTTGTAGATTGATTTTATAGTTAGTGTTACCTGATCAGGCAGTTTATAAAATATTGCAGATATAAATATTCTCATGGAGTTTATTTTGTCTGTTGCTTTGTCTTTTGTCTGTTTGCTTAACTCTCGGTTTGAGTTAAGCAAATTATATTTTTCTATTGCAGACAACTGAAGATTTGGGTGATGACAATGAAACAATTTTATTGTCTATCATGAAAATTATCAAACTTTATGAAAAGCAATAAAATCTAGTATGACAATATTATATTAGATTTTTGGACTTGAGGTAGAATAATATTCTAACTAAATATATGTAAAATATAAATATTAAAAAATGTCATTAATAAAAACTTTTTAATTCCATAAAATTTTTTTAAGTGTATTTTAAATTTTTTGGTGGTTTGGTGGTGTAATAAATATTTTAAAATGTGATAATTTAAGCAAAAATCGTAATTTTAATATTTTTAATTGTTGCGCCGTTAAAGATAATAGAATAACGCGAATGGATTTAGCATATTTAAACATCGACTAACATACACACAAAAGGTTATTCATGTCATAAAAAATTTTTTTTTAAATATTTTACCTCAAAGCATAGTAAATTTCTTAAGTTCCCCATATATGAGTATTAAATTACAGGCCAATTCCTTTTTTTTTTGTCTAATTACATGTAATTGTGTGTAGTTTAGTACTTGTCCTGTAATTAAATACACAGATGTTGTTGCTAGTCCCCATGTTTGGCATTACAAATTTCCTAAGGAAAGGCTTAAGCCCACAAGTGTGACCGTAAGTCTGAAATTATTAACGATATAGAAATGTTTCACAAGTGAATGATTGTGAAATGTAATTGAGATCTCCCAAGCCTGTTTCAGATTAAGTGGAAATTTACCCACAAAATTATGAAATTTTCTAAAACTTAGACCCATCTACTTTTTATGATTTAAATTATACACTGAGAGAATTATACGAATATATTAAGCGGTTTATACAAGCTTCAGATTTTTATTTGTTTTTAATTTCTTTTTGTTCCATAATTTAATAGTTGGAAATTTTTTCTTTATGCTACGAAAATTTTGGAGAAAAACAAACTCTTTGACATGAGCAATACTTACTTTAAATACGTTTTTTTTCTGAACAAGATACTAAAAACCGGGTGCCACTGTGTAGCCTTTAAGGGTGGACCGATTTTCAATCGTTTTCTTTTGTTTTGTAGAGAACTAAAAAATTAAATAACTAACGTAGAGACATTTTTAAATTGTAGTCTAGTATTTTTTGAAAAATAAAAAGCAACAATTTTTTGGGTTTTTTTTTTAATTTTTGAGTTTACCCTCGTACTATATAAATGCAAATCAAAAATTTTAAAACCCTTCTACGTTAGGGAAGGCTCCATAGTGGCACCCGATTTTGCCTTTAAAAAAAATATCTACAAGTTTGATATAATTTTTATCCCATCATCAGAACACGTTTTGAAAGAAGTGACAATCCATGCAAAACATCAAACATTTATATAACATTTTCCCACTAAATGAGAAGTAATATATGAGCTCGAAGTTAAAGATTACCACCACTGATCAAAAATAAATTGAAAACTTGTTCGTTATGTGCAAGCTCTACCTTTGGTAGATATATAATACACGCTTTTTTTATTCTCCTTTTTATTTTTACACTTGTTTTGTTTTATTTGAAAACAAGATATAATTTTTATTAAAAATTAAAAAAAGGTCTACAATGAAATAGTTACCTGGGTTGACATGTTAGTCCGAACTTTAAACTATAATTTTTAGAATAATATCAAATATTGTGTTTTTCTATCGCAGAAAGAATGTTTTGAATAAACCATTTATTTATTTTATAATTTCTTAAATATTGTCATTTTTATTGATTTCTAAAGCTAGTAAACCCATTAATGGATTTTTGCATTAAATTAACGAAGTTTCGCCAGATTCCTTTTCATCAGATCAATGTAGTTTTTCATAAAATTTTATCAATAATGTTATTTTTTTTTATTTTCATTGAATATAGTTCCATAAAAATTAAAAATTCATTTGTTTTTAGAAAATTTTCCATCTTAAATTTAATTTCAGTTGCAGTAACCAAATTTTCTTGTAAAAACCAATATTTAGTTGAACCAATTGATTTCAGTAGAAGTAGCTAAATTTCAGTTGGAAATCGTTAAAAAAAAAATTCTGTGTTTGCAGACTGACGACTTTTTCATATTTAGTCCTGAATATTTGTTTTTAAAAAAAACCAAGATTTTAAAATTTGGAATTTTTCTGATTCTAAGACTTCTTTTCGAACTAATTTTAGATTTAAAAAAAGTTTCCCACATAAATACTTCTGGTTTCAACGTTTTTTTTTACTGTTTCCATCAGATTAAAAAATTGTTAATGGAGAGAACACGTTTGGTTCTGAATTCTTTCTGTATTGGAAAATTGTAAGTTCTGAATATATTATTCTAAATGGAAAACATAAAATTTTCTAAAAATTTTAAAAAATCAGTACACACAATTTTTTCATCAGTACACGTGATTTGATTTTTATTTTATTTTTTGGAAAAAAACTAAAATCGAAAAAAATAATTCCTTATAGACTTCAACATTACAAAAAAAAAAAAAAAATATATATGTATTTTAGTAACTAACTGTAAGCATTTATTCAGTGTTTTTTTAGTCGTACTTAACACTAAATTTCGCAAATGCTAGTTCTGATTATACAGATATAAACATGGTAAGTGCACCTTATTGCTCACGCCAGTGTAGTTAGTTATAATTATATATATTTTCTTGTCAGTGTATTTATTAAACTCTTAAGTTACATGCCTTAAAGTATGCAATGAAACTCCGGTCATTAAAAATAAACGTTAACCCAACGCACATAATAAATTCAATTTAAAATCTATATAACAAAAATTTAGCATAGCACAGAAATTAAGTTTTGAAAACGGAAAATGTTAGTAGGAGTAATGCCAAACGGGAAATCCCGCATCCCGAAATCCCGTGATTTTCGGGATTTAGTAAATCCCTAATCCCTGGACTTTCTTTTCTAAATCCCGGTTTTTTCGTGATTTTTTGGAACTTTTTGGGATTTGTTTTTCTCATATTTTTTTTTTTTTTGAAGTTTACGATTCTGAACAACACCTATATTTTTTGCGAGTCCACTTGTAATAACATTGCAAAATTGTTAAAAACTTTGTGTTTTTTATAATAAATTTTAAATAAATACACGATGTAGTAAAATATTTAGTGGTTATCGATATCATGTTCTTATCACAAGTACTTTTTGTTCCAGATTAGCTGATGCTTTCTTAGACCGGGAAAGGCAACACTTAGTCACTCCAGCTGGTTTTCGGTGGCACTCGACGTTTTGTTGAATTAACAAAAAAAAAAAGTAAATTAAGTGACTATCCGAAGCTCAAAAATGTGTACTTTAAACACAAGAAAATCGTTTTTAAAAATTGATGAACACACATTTAATATGTTAGATTAACATAGCAAATGTTGTTTCCAGAACAGTTTTACTATCAAAATTGCCGTAATTCCTCTGCGAAAGGTGCTCAAAGAAAACATATTCGTACTGGCAATCGAAGTTTTTGCCAATTGATTTATTTTGTTGTCTTTGCCGATTTTTTTTTATCATTAGCAAATACCAGAATTCCGATAAACACGGATTTCAAACAATCCCGAAATATACAGGGATTTTGGGATCGGGATTTGCAAAATCCCCAATCACGTGATTTTAAAATATCAATACCGATTGGCATCCCTAGTTTGAAGTTATAGCGAGAAGTAAAAAAATATAACACAGTTGATAAATTTTTATTGGGCTTATATTTGATATTAAAACGATAGTAAAATAAAAATATTTTGAAATTTCAACTTTTCTCTATACAGAGCTTCGAAGATTGAATTCTATTTTGATTGAATTCGCTAAAAATCAAATCAGATTTTTATTAAAATCGATTTAATTCTTTCTTAATCAATCGCAGGGAATTCACTAGTAGGGAATTCTTTCAATTTATCTCATTCGATTATATCAATCATTTAGAATTCAATCATTGTTAATGCAATTAATGGGAAGTCAATTATTGCGAATTCAATCCTTGGGAATTCAATCAATTTTTTACTCAATTAATTTAAAATTTGGGAATTCCGTCATCATTCGATTTTTTTTAAAACTAATTTTTCAAAATTAAAATCAACAAAAACAAAAAGTTTTCTTGACAAATCTAATGCAATTTTGAATAAATATAAGTCTTGTCTATTAAATGTTGTTATAACGGCGTGATCCAAATTGTGCGTGAGTAAAATTTTACAAAAAAAAAAAAAAGATTTCTCTTTATATAAATATTATCTTAAATATTATTGCCGATTTAAAAAATTTTAAATTTAACAAAAATATTCGTACTTAATCGTACACATCTTTTTAAAGTCACTGTTGTCATGCAGTTTAAACCGCTGTATTTCAAAAAACAAGTTCTTCAAAATTCTCAAAAAAAAGATATGTTAATTATAATTTATTCCACTATGCCGTTGCCAAATTAATATGTGAAGTTTTAGCAGTTCATTCTGCAACGTATTTTTAAATTTACTAATTTTTGTCTATTAGTGTAGCTCTATATCAAGTGAAAGATAAAAAATCAATCGAACTACATGATCCTAAAATATGAGCATTTAAAGAGGGTGACGTGAAAAAAACAGAAGTCGGTTAATTCTTTTTTTACACAAACGCTAAACTCTGAGAATTGCGCCGGACCCTTTTGATAAAACTTTTTTAAAATGATTTGGAATATTTTAAACTTGTTTTACAATTTGCTGAATTCACAACTTTTCGTTTTGATTTTCTTTTACAGCCCATAAAGTGAAACGTGACGTTACGTAACGTGATGTGTCATAAATTTGCTATTAGGTAAATGTTAGCAATTATTGAATTTTTTTTTTTTTTTTTTCTAAATGAAAAAATATTATAAATTTTATGTGGTGACTTTAATTTTGATAATTACAATTTACAACATGTAATTTAAATTAACTTAATTACACAAACAAGTTTCTAACCCTGATACCAGAATGTTTGATGTGCGCTGAATCCGATCCAGAGTTGGACATTCTAGTTCATAGTTCATTTCGTTCATTTGCATTTATTGAACTAGTTCATTCTTTTAGTTCATATCATTCGTTGGACAATTTTAATATTTAAAAAAAATTTGACATATCTGATATAAATCGTTCAAATTTAAAAAAATCACCAAAAATTCAAAAATCGCCAAAAAAAAAATAAATCCAAAACTAAAAAAACATTACCAAAATTTAAAAACAAAGTTCGCTACAAATGAAAAAAAATCGACAAAGGTAGAAAAAATTACATATTTAGGAAAAATTGACAATATTTAAAAAAATAAATGCCAAAACTAAAAAATCGTCAAAATTAAAACAAATCGACGAAATTATAAAAACAAAAAATGGCGAAAGTAGAAATGTTTTCACGATATGGACGTTTTGAATTTTCAATTTTGGCAATTTTTTTTAACTATTGGTATTTTGGTGGCTTCTTAATTTTGTCATATTTTTAATCTTGTCGATTTTTTCCCCAATGTTACCGATTTTGACTATATTTTCCCACAATTTTTTTCGATTTTGGCAAATGTTTAATTTTTGGCGATTTAATTAAACTCTTAATTTAATTAACTAATATTTGAACTGAAACTCGATTTTAGATTTTTTTTGTGAAGAGTGAATAGACTAATAAAATAAAATTCATTTTTGTGTTATTTTTGGAGTTATTCTAATAAGGCTTTCAAGGTCATGCATTTTCTAAACGTAAATAAAGGACTTTTTTATTTCATTTTTCGTATTCCTACGTTTCGTCGGTATTTTCCGACATCCTCAGGGATTCGTTTTTTAGGATGTCGGAAAATACCGACGAAACGTAGGAATACGAAAAATTAAATAAAAAAAGTCTTTTATTTACGTTTAGAAAATGCATGACCTTGACAGCCTGATTGGAATAACTCTAAAAATAACACAAAATTTAATTGAAAAAGGTCGAAATATATATATAAAAATCATAATTAATTTAATTCATATTTATTTTTATATAATTTAATTTTCCACTTAATATTTTAGTAAATGTTCTTGTAGAAATTTGATAAACTTACAATTTCTTTTTAAATATAAAATTTAATTAATAACTAAATATTGACTATAGTGTTTTGATTAGTTTATTTAAATAATATAATAATTATAAATAATTATACATAAATGCAACAATTTTAATTTTAAACACAAGCATCTTAAAATTTTGTTGCCAATTATATATATTATTTTTTAGTCATATGGTATTTGGAATTCTCAATATTGGATTATTATAGATAATTACAAAAACAAAAATACGCAAGCAAATATATTAATAAATTATAATAAATTAATCTATAAAAATTTAAAAATAAAAAATAAAAAAAAAAAAACATAAAATTAAATGAAAATAACGCCAACACGCGTCGAAAACATAAAAATTTTAGCATGCAAACTACAATAAAACATGAAGTATTTATTTAAAACTAACAAGCAAAAGTCAAATTTTTGAAATAAATTATAAAAGATTTAAACTAACGAAAAATAGAACAAAAACAAAAGCATTTCGGTGACCTTAAATTAAGTTCATTGTTAATATACAAACAGAATAAATATTAGAGTTCCCAAAAATGCAAAGTTTTTTTTTTGCTCCCCGCGGGTTTTAGGATATATGAGGTGTAAAAAATAAGATCTGCGAAAAAACTGGAATTCTATCGCGCAAACCGGCCATGCCGTTTTGAATTTCGACCTGAAAAATGGACTAAAAATAGTTAATAGTTTTGTTGTTCTTCTACAACTTTTTAAAAAATGCGTTTTTGTTAAAAAGTGTCATAAGTCTAATTATGCAAAACAAAACAGCAATTATTTTTCTCATAGACACTTTTGACCTATATATAAAAACTCGTGCTATTTTTCGCAATCAAAATCAAAATTTTGGGGGAAAAAAAGTTTTTTATCGCTCTTATTAATTTTTGTGAGGCGATAAATATGTTTGCGACACATCAGCTAATAGAGTATTAACTGCAGTTTTAGCAAAAGTTTTTAAAATATATCGTGTATTTCATGACGAAATGACATAAACCATACAATTAGATAGTTTTTGTTTTGTTTTTATGTTGTGACATGCACTCTAGAATGCTTTATAAAGGGTCCGCCAAATAACTTTTTTTTTTTGAACTCCTGAACCAATTTGACTTTGTATGGCGTCATACCAAGGTCTTTATGCAAAATTCGTCTCAATGATGTCTCCGAAATGTTTTTGGCTTTTCACGCTTTAGTTTATCGATGAGGATGCCAGTTTCTTTCACTTTTTTCACAAGATAACGAACATACGGACCATATTCGTTTTGTGGAAGGATAAAACTAATTCTCTGTCAAATCAGACATGAGCTAAGTATTACCATTCACGAAAGAAGCACTAGTTGATAAAAAAGTTAGATGGCGGACCCTTTAGATTAGAGTTCGTCACAAAAATTTTAATTTAGGATATTATTTTATGGCTTTTGCATCAATAAAAAATATGGCATTATTATTTTTTTTTTTTTTTTTTTTAATTTCAACTTTTTCCACTGGCGCGCGGTCACCAAAAATGCTAATTTCGGGTCCCTTTTACTACAGAGCAAAAAGGCGAATATTTATATGAAATTTGAACCTGACATTCGTTTCTACGTCAAACATAATTTAAAAAAATTTGGTTTCCCCTTTTTTAAAGTGCACCATTAGTCAATATAGTGAACGGAAAACTCTGTGTCTTCAAAAACTTTTAAAAATAAATCTTTTGATCACACACAATAAAAATGTATTACCAACTGAGAATAATGTTATAAAAATTGTTGACATATCGCGAACCGCTTAAAAGCTATTGCGATATCAATTTTGTAAAAAATAGTAAAAAAAATATTTTTTTTAGCACACACAATGAAAAAGTACTTTGAGATAAAAAAAAATGCCACAAACATTTTCGTCAAATCGCGGCCTATTAAAAAGTTGTTAAACAATAAAATATTGCATTTTAGTTAAGACAACATTTAGAAAATAACTTAATAACTTTTAACTGTGTCACCTTAAAGCTAAAATTTCTGCACAATTTTTCTCAGCTAAAAATGCTTTTTGATTGTGTGTAATAAAAACGTGCTTTATAAGTTTTTTGAAAAAATTAGATTTTTTCCGACCACTCTTTTTTCTAAATGCTGCACTTTGAAAACAGGTATACACTTTTTTTAAATTAGTTTTGGTGTAAAATCCTTCGCTCTGCAGGAAAAGGGCTCCTAAATCAACGTTTTTGGCCGTAGCACGCCATTGGAAGTAATTGGAATTAAAAATAAATAATAACGCCATTTTTTATTAATGCCAAAACCTTTTTAAAAAGTGATGATATGCCAAAAACAAAGAACCTTTTAGCTATTCTGACTTACTCTAATATAGATTTTTTTTAAACTGTTCGAGATTTTATTCCCAATTTTATTTGCTTTTAACCAGTAATTAAACTTTGAAAACAATATCTCAAAAAATTAGGTATCGTAGATTAAAATGTTATGTTAATTTACATATTTTGAAAATGTATAAAAAAAACGATGGTCATAAGATGACGTTTCCAAAATAAATTTTTGGTTTTTGCTACTTGAACTAAGAATTGTACCATAAATTTAAAAAAAAATTGATCACTAATTGAAAAAATTACGTGTTTAAATATGACCATCGATGTTCAAAATTTGTGTTAAATGTTTGTTATTCAAAACAAACTTTTGCTATAAATACATTATTTGTAATGAGAAAAAAATAACCCAACAAAAACAGGGATTCAACACTTCATCAGACTATTTACTAGCAACATTACTTCTGTTCGTGATATCCCAAAAGTAATAGGTACCCATTACCCTATCGCTTACAAAAAGTGCCAAAATAATGAGTGCACATAACAATCCAATTAACAATAATACACAAAATAATAGGTACCCATTACCTTTGGGACATTGTAAACAAAAGTAATGTTGCGAGTAAATAGCCTGGTAATGAGTTGAAGCGCTGTTTTTGATGGATTATTTTTATTTAAAAGTAAGTTTTTCTTATTACAAATACAGTTTTTAAACAAAGTTTGTTTTGAATAATAAACACTTAACACCAATTTTGAATATCGATGGTCATAAGTGGATACCTTCATAGTGACAACTTTTTTTTATTTCATGGTATAAGTTATACGAAATTCTTATTTTCAGTAGCTAACTACTGTATATAAGAGTTCTCATCTTATGACCATCGATTTTTTGTAATACATTTTTAAAATATGTAAATTAATACACTCATAATAGTTCATGCATAAAAATACGAAATTATTGTCAAAACTACGAAAAACTTTTGAAAAATGTACAAATTTTCGTTTATTTTACAATAAATTTGGTTATTTTGACATTTTTTCGTTATTTTACGCACGGATTATTATCAGCGTATAAAATTTTGATCAGCGATAAATATTTGCACAGATATAGGTTTCAGAGTTTAAAACTAATTAACTGGTTAAAAACAAATAAAATTGGGAATAAAATCGTAACATATAAATATGTTAAAAAACTTTAAAAAAATATCTATATAGAATTCTAGAGTACACCAGAGAACATAAAACAAACATAAAACTATTTAAATACTAAGGCAGTCAAAAAGATTCTACTAGAGTTTATTTTGTCTGTTGTATATATGTAATGTCACGGTTTGAGTTAAGCTAATTACTTTTTTATATTGCAGACAACTGAAGATATGGGTAATGCCAATGAAACAATTGTATTGTCTATCATAAAAATTATCAAACTTTTTGAAAAGCAACAACTAAAATCTAATATTACAATATCATATTAGATTTTTTGACTTGAGATAGAACAATATTTTAACCAAATACATGAATATATAGAAAGTCCGAAAAAACTATTTTTGTATTTTTAATACAAACATTTTTCAAAAAATATCATTTTATGGTTTTTGTCATTTCGTCGTAGATTAGACGGTATACTTTTAAATAACCAAACCGTTGCTAAAACAGCAGTTAATAATCTATTAGCTGTGTGTAGCAAACAAATTTATAGTGTCACAAAAATTAATATACGACCGTTCTAAAATTTTTTTTTTTAAAAAATTTTGATTTTGATCGCGAAAAACATCAAAATTTTTTATATGTCGGTCAAAAGTATCTATCAGAGAAATAATTGTTGTTTTGTTTTGCATAATTACATTTATAACACTTTTAAAGGAAACCCCATTATTGAGAAAGTTGTAGAGCAACAAGCTATTAACCATTTTAAAAACAGTTTTAGTCAAACCGGATTGAACGATGTCCGCAATAGAATTTAAATTGTTTCGCAGATCTTATGTTTTACACCCAACTTATCATAAAATGCACGGGGAGCGTGAAAAAAAACAACCTTCCAATTTGCATTCATGGGTACTCTAAGAAATATTATAAAATTTAAAATCATTTTAAATTAATAAAAAAAAATTTTTGAAAATTTTTAAGTTTTGCAAATAAAAAGTTTTGTTTTGAAAATGGCTGATTTTTATTTTTTTGTGTTAAATTTTATAAAAATCCTTTTATTGTTTGCTTGGTTATATTTTCATAATATTTACTACGACGCCATGCGGCATTTGGTTTGTTAGTATTTTGTTCGTTAGATGTCGCTAAAGTGGCATCATCATCTTCAGTATTATTCAAAATTTGTTGATTTGTACAAGCAGCGGAAGTAGATGGAGAAGAGCTCACCTCTGGTGTTCGAGACATTGGCATTGTTACAGTTTCTGTTAAAATTTCCATTGAAGGAGCATCCGATATTCCCGCTACTTCTAATTCTGTTTCCGACTCAACTGGTATACTATCAACATGATAATCCTGATTTTCCTGTGGTGTTGGTGTCACACTTTCACTATGCAACTCCTCTACATCGGCAATGCTACTTTGATCTTCTTCATACTCAAGTTGATTAAAAGTTTGACTACCGCTCTCTGATAATTTTGTAGGAGTTTGTTCTTTATCTAGTGATGTCTGATCATTATCCAAATGCTGTGCCGATACATAACTTTGGTCCGATCCCTCAAATGACATATTAAGTGGTGATGTCAATTCCGGCATTTCAAATGCATATGTCGAATCATCAGCTTCACTAGCATCGAAGGAGTTTTTGTCACAACTTATATATGAGGATGTTCTACCCGAAGCGGTTTGAAAGGAGGATGAAGAGTGTGAGTGCGGTGTAAAGTTTCCCTCAGAGGCGGTGGCAAATGAATCGTCTTCCGTTGATCTAGAATGCCAATCCTAAAAGATACAAAAAAAGATATAATGTCTTTAGATATGTAGGTGAAAAAAGCTCTTCGGGAAAAGTCGGATGAAAGACGAATAGTGACGAATATTGTAAAAATTAGTATACATAATTTTTAGCTTAAACCATTTATAATTCCTTAACAAGACAGTAATTTTAATGTCACTTAACATATAAATAAATTAAAATTATATTGACCAGGTGGTTATTATTATTAAGAATATTCAAAAAAAAAACCCTCGTAGAAGTTGAAAAAGTTTAAAAAAAATAAATATTTAAATTGTTATTAAAAAAAACCTATACATATTTATATAAATAATATAAAGAATGTATATCGAAACCTCTATGAACCAATTTCAGCTACATCACTGACAAAAATTTCAGCGAGAAAAAATCAATTTTGGTACTTTTTTTTATTATTTGTTATTTCTCTATCAACCATAACATTTATTTTTGAATGCAATACCCTCTATCAACCACATTAAGGTTATCGACTTATTCAAAATTGGTTAAAAAATTACTGACAAGGAAACTACACAGTGGTGAATCCACAGATTTTAATGAAACTTAGATATGTTGTTGAGTACTGAAAAATATTAGACATGTATTTTTTAGGTGCGCGATCGCACGTTTAGGGGTTAAAAAGCGGGCTCAAAATTAAAACATTTTTGTATGAAAACATCTGTAATTTTTATGGAACTCAGAATTTTTGTACGCAATATTAAAGTAATCGAGAAAACAAAAATGTTGATACCCATATTACCCCAGCTGTAGGCCCAGGTTTGCCACTTATTTGAAATATTTAAAATATAGGTTTTAAAAGCACTTTAGGGAAAGTCGTGTTAAAGCCGAACGATTATTGAAAAGTGAAAAAAGCTCAACCAAACCCTTTTATTAAATTAAATAAGCATTATTATAATTATGTTAATTGGAAGTCAACTTCGCATACATATGTGGAATTCGAAAATATTGTTTTCTAAATAATAAAAATTTTCGGACACGCACGGACATGTTTTATACACCAGTGGATGCCTTTTATTTGATACTCAATTTGTGTATAGTTTAATAACTTATTCACGAAAAATATTAAAAAATCTTTAAATTGGGCAATTGTTGACCCCACTTTCCCCTAAACTTGAGATTGCGCACCTAAAAACAAAAATAAGTGTCTAACATATTTGTTTCCTTTACAACTTAGGGTAGTTTCATAGAATAGAAAAAAATTGATGTACGGCTAAAAGAAATCCCACAATTCCGAAAAAACGATATTATCATGTTTTTACTAAATTGGAGGACCTGCACGCGTTTTTCAGTTTCCAATTTGAAATAGAGTAACAAAATTGTTGAGTTCAGAGGGGTCTGGGGGGAGAATAACTATAATTTTCATAAAACGCAACAATATCTAGTAGTCTTTCAGAACAGTAGAAACTTTATAAATGGCTTGAAGGGTCAAATTGGGTATTTCACAATCTTAAGGAGGGCCGCACTATAATTCACTAATCAACAAAAATCCGACCTAAGAAGCTGTGAAATATTTTTAAAAGGATTTTTCCTTTACTTTTTAAATTGTGGGTTTTCCCTTTTTCAGACCCTCACCAAGAGGAAAATATTTTATATGTCAGTTTTTTAGAAAAGTAAATCAAAATCGTTTATGGTTTTATGGATATAAATTCCACATTAAATTACCATGTCGGAAAATGTTCAAGCGGGTTTAAAAGACCAAGAGAGGACCTTCAAAATTTCCTTTGTTGAATTTGTCGCTTTAAAACAAAAATTTCCTTATAAAGTTGGACACATCAATAAATAAATATCGGTTGAAAACTTGCAAATACATGGCGTAATTGAAAGTGGTGTACCTTGAAACGACTGCACTTTGAAACGTCTAATTTTTTGAGTATATTGTCCAAATTTCAAAAAAACAATCCACTAGATAGAGTTTTCATTAGCCTTGCGCCCATGTTTGCCATAGATCTAGGTCCATGGTTTACATAGATGCAAAGAAAAACGGTGGGGGGTGTACAATATTTTGATGCAGAACTAAAAATTATTATTTAATTAAACGTTATTAAAACCTAAGATTCAAAATTGGTACACTCATGTAGTGAATAAGAATAACGGCTAATACTTTTTCGAAACTCTATCAAGAGTGTACCCTGAAACGATTTTCGAGTGTACCTTGAAACTAATGTTTTTTAATTTAATGCTTATTGCAATGCTGATTCCATGTAATAATTGATAATTTTTAGCACATTTGTTATTTGTTCCTTTTTAAATGAAGCGGATCAATAAAATATATTGTAAATATGCGTTCAGTCTATATATATTAACTTTAGTCCACTAAATTGTAATTTCATTGATTTTTTTGTGTCCTTTCTACCTTTTGTGAAGAGTGTAAGTAACTCGAACCACTCTCATTTGTTTATTACTGACTAGGGATGGCAAACGGGATATCCCAAATCCCGGGATTTTTGGGATTTAGTGAATCCCGAATTTTTTTTGGGATTTGTTTTTTTGCTGAAATTTATATATAAATATATCCAAACTTTTTTACTTTGGTAGCTAAAAGATTTTCTACAATAACTTTTCAAGTGTCCAAACTGTTGACATCTAAAACATTGAGTAAATTCCTTTGTTTTTAAAGGGATTTTTATTTTGCATTGCAAAAACACTCTGCTTTTTATATTCATCATATTTCGAACTTTATGTCCGAGGCTTTGAATTTTATCCTTAAGTGAAAAATGTAGGTTTTTAACAACCACTCTATATACCCTTTCATGTTTAAGTTGGTATGTATGATAGTTTATGTTTTTGTCATCCATATATTTAACCAATACCCTGTATGAATTACCCAGCAAAACTTTGGTAATGGGGGCGATAAAGTAATGCATTACCTTTTAATTTATAATCCTTACCTGTATCATTATTGTCCAACAAAAAGTAATGAGTTACCGATAATGGGTTACATAATGCATTACTTTGCAATAGACACTAATTACCTACAGCATTATTTCGAAAAATAAAGTAATGAGTTAGCAGTAATTGTGTACTCTTGGACTACCTTGTAATGATACATCATTGCCTATTACATTATTTCGAAACATAAAATAATGGCTTACCGGTCATAATATTAAAAATATTTTTTTTTTAATCTATATTTAGACACATTACTTTGTAATTTTTTGTAAGCAAGAGGGTAAGGTATATATTTTTAACATCACAAACGGAAACTAAAAGCTCAACAATTAATTAACATTTTAAGCAACGTATTATTATATGTGCCGATAGCTCAGTGGGTAGAGTTCTCGACTAACAACCAAAAGACCCAAAGTTCGAATCCCAGCTAGACCACGCTAGTTATAACTATAATAATTATTAAATAATTAATAATAAATAATTATTAATTAATTAAATAATTACTTAACCCCCTATTAGGTAATGAATCCACACATTACTTTTAGGCTCATCGCCTGTAAAATTCATCCGTGAAGTAAGGTGTATTGTAATGAATGAAGCCCTATGGCGATACATTACTTTACCCATTATTTTTTAATGTGTGGTTTTGCTGGGTAGAATCTTTAATCATTAGTCTTTCCCGACCACCCCGCCTAGATTTATAAGAAAAATTATTGGTGTTAACTTCCTTATTATCTTCATTGTCATCTCTCTCAAAATGATCATTCTCATTATCGCTATTATCTTGATCGATTACTAGAACCACTTCAGCCTCTCTCAATCTGCCCTATTTTCATTTGTTCGTAAACTCGCACCGAGCGAATGGAAATATTTTGCAGAAATTTGAAAGTTTAAATTCATTTGTATCATGTTTTTGAATAATAATTTAATAAAATGTTTATTTATTTAAAATTTTAACGATAATATAAGCAAGATAAAGGTAGAATACATTAAATTTCAACAGAAAATAACAAAATAATATAAGCAAAATAAAAGTGAGTGTTTTGAAAACAATTTTTATTTGAAATTATTTTTTAGTGAAAAAAAAAATATTTTCATTTGCTTGCCTAAATTCGGCATTTTGTTGCTGAGAGGCGTGGGAAGAGTAGTCTCTCTATTTGTATATACTCATTGCTAGAACTTGATATATCATTGTTGTTACTAGTACATACTTAGATGATCAAAATGCTTTGAACTCTTGTTTTTATGTTCAAATATTTCTGGTGACTTTGTTAGTCGTAATTTTGGTGGGTTTTTTGTTGACAATGTCTGACAGGTCGCGGCATCATCATCATTCACATAGCTGTCACTATCCATTCTGCTACGAGCAGAAGATTAGATAATCCCTTTGTTTTTACTTTCGAAAACAAGTAAAAACTTTGTTGTTAGTTTTAACACAAATAGTGTAAGATCATTGTCTTTTTTTGTACAATAACAAATGTTATTGATGTTAATTTACACAAAATTAGAGAAATTGAACACAATATACAGTTATGTGAAAAATAATAAGGACACTTCCATCAAAGAGTATAAACAAATAGATAGACTATACTTCCCACGCCTCTCAGCAACAAAATATGGAACTCGGGCAAGCAACTGAAACCATTTTTTTTTTTTTTACACTAAAAAATTATTGCAAAATTATATGCTTTAAAACACTTACTTTTATTTTGCTTATACAGGGTGTCTGGTAGCAGATTTATATTTTCAAACTTAAATAAAAAACGTAATAATTGACACAAAGTTTTATTAAGAGCATTGAACGATAAAATGGAAATGTGGATTTTATTTTTTAAAGAGTATGTCATCCATATGTCTTCCGTCGAGTCGAACACACTGTTCAAAACAGAGCATTGTGTTCTGCGCCACACGCTGCAGTAAACTTGATTCAATTGAGCTGGTTTCTCGACGAATATTTTCCTTTAAAGCCACAAGAGATAGGGGATTGTCATTATGAACAGTCTCTTTGAGGTAGCCCCATAAAAAAAATCCATGTGATCCACTCGGTCCATCACGTATTCGCCGAATACCGAACTTTGAACAAAATTGTCGACGAGCAATTACGTAAAAATCATTACTCTTAAAAAATGTCTCCACAGCGAACGCGCGATGCTCACTCGAACACTGCGACATCGTGACTGACAAATCCGCACAACCGATAATTCCAACGGCGCCACCCTCCCTCCGCTCCGTTTATTACTTTTTGAAATAATCGTATTTAAAAATATAAATTTGCCACCAGACACCCTGTATTTTGTTATTTTCTAATAAAAATTAATATATTTTAATTGTATCTCGATGATTTCATCATTAATATTTGAAATAATTAAAAATGTTATGAAATTATTATTTCAAATCTTTATAAAAAATAATTTAAACTTCTAAACTTCTGCAACATGTTTTCATTTGCTCGGCGTGAGTTTACGAACAAATAAAAGGAGAGCTGATTGAGCGACACTGAGTAGTATGGAAACCCACTGCTTACATGTTAATATTCCCTTCGGTTTTAAATTTATAGTCTACTTCGGTCAGTGATAAAGTGCTGACGTACAGTTATGTGAAAAATAATAAGGACACTTCCATGTAACAAATTTTGTATTAAAAAAAAACACATAAATCATGGGAAAAAATTACAAATATTATTTTTTGATTATTGTTTAACAACAACTCTTCATTTTGTGTAACAATTTATACTTTGTTGGTGTAATTTAAAATAATAACAACAAAAAGTCGTCCATATTATTATGTGAAAATTAAATTCACTAAAAATATTGCTTGGAATTCACTAATAAACAAAATAAACTTGGGTTGCCCTTCAAAATTCCCACGTAATTTACGAGTTCTGTAGCTACATCTGCTTTCTAAGGATTCAAAAGTGGTCAAGTCTTCTTTTAATTGTCTTTGAATTGAAAAACAGCTCATAAAAAGTTGTTTGGAATACCAAACTACTAAAAATTCCATATATTTCGCATTTTTTTTTCTGATTTTTGATATCGCAGACTTTTTCGAAAACTTTTTGCAATTATGATACAAAATGAGGTACACTCAGGGAACTTCTGCTTAAAAAATATGTAGTTGTTTGGGTTATAATACAATTTCTTTATTTTTAATGTAAATGTCAGTCATTTGTAGAACAAACTAAAAGTTTTACTAACCTTGTAGTGCATTTAAAAAAACAAATTGTGCGCCCCGGTAGGCTAGTTGGTAGCGTGCTGGCTTATCAGTGCGGGGGTGGTGGGTTCGATTCCCACCAGAGGCTCTGGTCTGTTTTCGCTACAACGCGCCGAAGGCCATATTAGTTAGAGCTCGGTTAGGGTAATAGTATATAATTTGTAATTATATGATTATTAATTAATAAAAAAAACAACCCACATGAAATGACTGTTTTATGATTTTACATTAATTTTTACAGTTGTTTTTTGTTATTTAAAAAAATACAAAAAAAAAAATGTTTGTGTATTTTTTACTACCATGTGGTTCATTTTTACTACAAATGTCGGTCATTTTTTGAACACAAAAAAGCAAATGACAAAGTTAGTTTCTTTAAGTGAAATTTCATTTGTTTTCAACTACATTTGCAGTGGTCTTTACCTACATAGTATTCTAAGTGTATATGTATTAAATACAATGACCATAAGTTAACTATATTTCCAGCAAAAAAAAATGTTAGGATTATTTGAACTTTCGTACAATTGGCGTACTGTCCTTATTATTTTTCACATTAGAATATGGGCATTTAAACGACTTTTAGTGGTTATTACACAATGTTTAAATTTTACACAAATTGAAGAGTTATTGTTGTATAATATGAGTAATCAAAAAATAATATTGGTAATTTTTTACCAAGATTTATTTTATTTTATACAAAATTTGTTACATGGAAGTGTCATTATTTTCCACATAAGTGTATGTCATCACTGCCAGAAGTAGACTATGTATTTAAAACTGAAAGGAATATTTTCAAAGAAGAATTCAAGAAATTGATTTTTAATTCTCAAATTAAACGCTTAAAAGATAATTCGAGCGAATTGTTTTATTATTTTTAATTCGTGAATTAAAATGTTATGTTTTTGATTCCATATTTACTATTATTTTGAAATTTGCACTTTATCGATTTCAAACGGCGAACGGTACACACAATATTTCTGCACAAAATATTAAGTAAATTTTGTTTTGTATCGAAATATATTCTTATGAAATTTGAATCAAAAATTAAGAGACCCATATATTTTTAGCTGCCCAATCTCACATTTAGAGGTTAAAAATTGCTGTCAAAAATTACGCAATTTTCTGTTTTTTGGGTTTTTTTTCATATTTCTTCTAAAGAAACTATTTATAAATTTTGTATCTTATGAAAAGTATTTGAAATGCACATCACCAGTATCAAGAAACATGTCCGAGCAAGCACAAATTTTTGAGGTATTCGAAACAACACCTCAATTTTGGGGGGTTTTGTACTAGGAGGTATATTCGAAGCAGGTCCAAACTCACATATATTATTCTTTATTAAGTTTTAGTGGACGCGTATTTTTTTCTTTTTTCGAAACTCCAAACGAGGATTTTATACGAAGTTTCTCGAAGCACTATATTTGCCACTCCATGGCCGAAACATACGCAATATGGGTATCAAACTTCATGCTATGTATAAATAATTTTAAATATCTCAGTTTTGAGACATGCTACCATACAACATTTTTTTATATGTAACTTTATATTATAAATTCGCTGTTATTACATGCATTTCCATGCTTTCCTACGATATATAATGCTATACACATTTAACAAACATAAACGTGATAAAAGCTTAAAACTTATTTTGCAAGCACTTTGGATTACAAAATTATTAAATGTGTCTAAATCAAATAGGCCCTTGTAAGGTAAAATGCTGGCTATTTCATAACCGTGCAACCGATGTTGATCATTAATATCTCTTTTTAGAGGAGGACAAATGTGCATGAATATCGAAAAATGAAAAAAATACGTGTCCATGAAAACTTAACAAAAAATAATATATCGCTCATTTCCTACATTTGAGTTAATGATGCAGATTTATTACTTATATCATGCTTTATATTGTGTAAAAATTTCATATTAATATCATGTATACTTTTCGAGATAGAGGATAATATATTTTATTTTTTCTTTAAAGTGGTTGCAAAGAGTATATACTTTATAGAGAAACAATGCTACTCATGGCTCTCTCCATAATTAGCGATAATTAGCGAATTCGCACACAACTCTCACTAAGAGAAAAATACATTAAAAGCCGCTATTTATAAAAAACGTGACCTAGTAGAGAAAGGGTTAAGCGAGGCAGATATGGATTTAAACTCGTTTTTGGCAAAATCGTGTTCTTTGAGTTGGGTCAGTTTTTCAGTAAATGAGCGATATGTGAGCTTGGACATGCGAATACCACGAAAAGTTGTTTAACATTGTTTAATTTCTTACCTCACTTTTTAACCCCTAAATGTAAGATTGGGCAGCTAAAAAATCGCAATCGACGGGAACCCATGAACGGACTCTTTTTGTAAGCAATTGAGATGAATGTTATGAAGGCTGCCTTAAGGCTGTCTTACCAGTTAGAAGGTTAAACCATAAACTTATTAAATCTTTTAATTTCTTTACTTACCTCACTACTTGTACTTCTCAGCGTACCCAATTTCTTATCACTTGGACTAGGATTCGATTCGACTTCCACAGCTTGAGAATTTTCTTGTATATTACGTATAACGGTATCCAAAGATTCAGCAACTTCGGCTATGTCCGATAATTTAGAAGTGATGGCATTGCAAGCTAAAATATTACTATCAATAGGATTTACAATAATTTTTGTCGGATCTGAAGATTCAGTTAATACAGAAGAATCTAAGGTACTAGTATTACTGCTGCTGCCCGATATAGTGCTATCGACCGTTGGGCTGGGGGTATTAACCTCTGATGGAAGATCGTCAACAACAATGCTAGAATTGGTATAAAGATTTGAATCAGAATCGGTTGAGGGATAATAAGTGCTAGAATTGGCATTATTTTCTTTGACTGATGTAACAGAAGAAGAATGTGAACTTTCAGAAAAATCCGGAGTATTTTCGTGGGAATTTTAGAAATTATTTCAGAAATTTCATATTGAGGTTGTTCCGGGACTTGTTTACTGGCTTCGCTAATAAGTTCTTGCAAAATTTCGTTAACACTATCATTTTCATTATTGGTTATTTCAGATTCGTTATTAACAACATTTTGAGGAGATTCTTTTAAATGTTCAATAGAATTTTCTACATTATTTTGATCTATTTTAGAAATATGTGGACTTTGGTCATTTAAATTCATATTAATTGGTTTAATATCACCCAAAGCAACTTCTTTTTTAACGTTATTTAGATCTTCGTTATGTTTTGGGTTGGTTACAGAAATATCGGAAGTAATATTCGACACTTCAGTACTATTGCTGAAACTTGCACCATTTGGAGAAACTTCAGAAGACTGCGAAACAGGTTCTACAACTTTAGTTATCTCTTCTGTTTTAGTTTTATCAGAATTGATTTCCTTGTCTTTTTTATTAAAAATTTCGGAATTCAAATTCGAGCTATCACAAGTTTCATCCAATACTTTTATAGCGTTCTCCAGTGGAGTTTCTTTAAGTTCATTTTCTTGATCATTACTGAAATGTTCACTTGTTTTATTTAGTAACTTGGACATTTCAGAAGTTTCTTCTGTTTCTGATTGAACTAAAGGAATTTCTTTATTGTCATTATTCAAAAGATCTATAAGATCTGATTTAGTTTCTTTAAGAGTTTCGGAAACTTCATCAGTTAAACTTTGAATGACAGCATTTTCTGGAATTTCCGTAGGAATTAGCTTTTCACCATTTAAAGTATTGATAGACTTATTTAATACTTTAGCTTCTTCCTTAATTTGCAAATTTTCATTATAGTTGGACAATTTATCTTTAAGCATATTAGCGACCTCTTGACTTAAAGAAGTTGCAGCTTTATAGCTGTTATCCACGACAGGAATTGAACCAATAACCGCTTCATTGTTAGTGATTTTTGTTCAGTTTCGACTAAACTTTTAAGAAACTTTAAACCCTCAAGTTTAGAAACTTGTTCAATCGAATCATTCACTTCTTTCTTCGAACTCGCATTTATAACCGGCGCTTCAACGACTTCCGACGATTCGATATTCAACGTTTCAACTTCCGACGTTTCCAACTCCAAATCGGATTTGTTTTTCGAAAACAAATTACGAAACCGTGAAAACATTTTTACCGTATATTTGATCGACCGTTACGCGTTTGTGAATTGATTCTTGTATGTCTTTTTGAGTTATTTATTTCTTTATGAATTATTTCCAGTAATTGACGTAATTTTTCACTTTGCACTATATATGGGCTAAATGCCAAAGATAATATTTTAAAATATCTTAGGGAAACATTACTCGCAACAACAAAAACAAAAAAACCTAAATTCTTCAAGTCTCTTTTTAAATAATTTTAAAATTCTTTAGTATAAACTTCAGACAACACAAAAAACAGGAACGTTTTTTTTTCAATTCTGTTAAAAGACACGTTTTCTTTAAAGATATTTTTAGATTTAGTTTTGAAAAATTAAGGGATTTTAGTAAATATTTCATAAACTCATTCACAATATGCTTATTTTTGTAGCCAAGTCTTTAATTTTCTTGTTATTTTTTTTTTTTGTCTTATTTTAACCAAAAATATTTTCTTTTACAATATTTTCCCGTAATTATCTCTAAAGTTACACATGCAAAATGTGCGTTTTCATTTGTTTTGTCTTGTCACCAAATGCCGCTCGTAAATATTGAATTTTTTCGTTTTATGTCTTTTTTCAAAATTTCGTTTTTAAGTAATTTGTACCGCGCTGGACCGCTCTCAAAAATAGACTAATTTTGAAAATATGTTTTCTTGATGTTCCTGTAGCTAAAAGATCACAAAAAATATATTTGGGTAACTAAATTTTGCTTCTGTTTCATACATAGTTTAAAAAAAAAAAAAACATTTTTTTTTTTTTAAATATTTGAGCTCTTTTATTTTATTTAATAATATTTTATTTAAATATTGTTCATGTTTGAATGAATTTTAGATTTATGTTGATTTTTGTAGTGGTGACGTGATCTCTTTTTAGCTTAATTTTTAAGAATGAAAGTGACATTTGAGTGGGTATTTTGGAAAATAAATAAATTTGGAAATACTATAAAAATGAATATTGTGAGAGTGTACGGTAAAGGTATAAAAAATTATATGATATTTTTTTTTTGGACACTATAAATTCACGAATAGCACCAATAAATAGCACCAGTGTTGCCAAGAATTTATTTGTAAATCCCCCTAAATTGTCTAAAAACCTCATACCGAAAAATCCGCCTAAAAATTTTTTTTTTTTTTTTATTAATTAATAATCATATAATTACAAATTATATACTATTTCACTAACCGAGCACTAGCTACTATGGCTTTCGGCGCGTTGTTGCGAAAATAGACCAGTGGCTCTGGGAGGAATCTTTGTTATAGTTTTACTGTTTTTAAAGTCAAAATTTGCAATTTCATATTATTGAGCAGTAAATTGACTAAAAAATCCGTAAATCTAGGGGTAAACCCATAATTTCTCAACACTGTGTAACACGTTGAATAAACCCGTGTAAAAAAATCAGATTTACCTAAAGGTGATTTTTTAAGAGCTTTCGGATTTGATTTAAAAAAAAACACACACAAAATTTAGAGAAATGTATGAAATCTCTATTTGAGTCGATAGAACGATCTATATAATTCAATGTCTAAAGATGATTTCATGTAAATGTTGACCGTGGCTACGTCTCAAATGGATCATACGCTGGGTCAAATTTTGGCATTACTCTCTAAAACATATCGGCCGGTATCTCACGAATAACATCTTCAATATTGGCTTCCACTGCGTCAACCATTGCGGGCTTGTCCCTATAGACATAGTCCCACAAAAAAAAAAACGTCTAAAGGCGTTAAATCGTACGATCTAGACTGCCAATTGACCGGCCCCCAAAAGTGAAATAAGCTGTTCACCGAACTCGCCTTTCAATTGGGTAATTGTTTCGCGTTCTGTGTGGCATGTGGCAGCGTCTTGTTGAAATCATATGTCACCCAAGTCCATCTCTTCCATTTTGGGCAAAGCAAAAATTTGTAATCATCGCACGGTAGCGCTCGCCATTCACAGTAACGTTCATGACTTCGTCGTCTTTGAAAAAGTACGGTCCAATGATGCCACCGGCCCATAATCCACACCAAACAGTGCATTTTCGAAATGCATTGGCAGTTCTTGCAATGCTTCTGGCTGCTTTTCACACCAACTACGGCAATTTTGTTGAAATGAGCTTCGTCGCTGAACACAATTTTTCCATAAAAAAGTGGATCTTCATTCAACTTTGCCAGCGCCCATTCACCAAAACTTAGCCGTTGTGGTAGGTCGTGTGTCTTTAATTCTTGCACCAGATGTATTTTAAAAGGTTTTATAATCAAATCCTTCCGCAAAATTTTCCACGTAGTGGAGTAACAGCGGACCAATTGCTGCGAACGGCGCCTTATCGATAATTCACCGTTATCAATAACATTGGCGGATACAGCTGCGATATTTTTCTCTCTCTGCACTATAAGTATGCGTGTTGGTGGTTTAATGTCCAATAATGTAAATTTGGTGCAAAATTTAGTCAAAAGATTCCGAATAGCCGCCTCAGAAGTTCCCCCAAACTGACCATAAATTGGAAGAAGTGCACAATGCACTTTCTTAACCGAGCATGAATTTTGATAATAACATGCAATTATCTGCAAGCATTGTTCGTTTGTAAGTCGATTCATGGTTAAATTAGAGACCAAACTGAACATGTTTAACAGTAACATGTTAAACGAAAACAGCTGAGCTGCCAAAAACAGTGTTGCCAAAAAGAAAGTTGCTAAAAAAAAATCACCCCAAGATCTCTTTGTACCAAATTTTATTAGATCTCAAACATAAACTAGACATTCCAATAAAGAAATTTTTGTATTAAACTTGCAAATTTATTGTAAATATTCTGAAATAATCAGAAAACAAAATCTTTAAATTTTAATTAGTTTTTCACATGCTTCAAACACCAAAGTAAAAAAAAATATTTCTTCATATAAAAATTATATTTATATTTATTATTATTTAATTCTTCTTATTTTAAACGAGCTTAAGATCATTTATTTATTAATTATAATTGTTTTTTTTTTTTTTTTTTTTTAATAAATAATCATATAATTACAATTTATATACTATTACCCTAACCGAGCACTAGCTACTATGGCCTTCGGCGCGTTGTAACGAAAACAGACCAGTGCCTCTGGTGGGAATCGAACCCACGACCCCCGCACTGATAAGCCAGCACGCTACCAACTAGCCTACCGGGGCGCACTATAATTATTTATTTCCAACATTTCGTCTCCACATTGGGTGACTTCTTCAGGGAAATTAAAAAAATAAGAGGATCAAAGAAAACTTAACATTTATTATTATTATTAAGAATTTTAAATTTTTTGCAGAATCTGTATTTGTAATACATATGTTCAAATACATTTAGGTACTCTGAGTCTAAATCTGCCAAAAAAAAAATTTTGTCTTTAGTAGTTTTTGAAATAGCGCGGTTTTTATATTAACGTTACATATTTCTTTTTTTTTTATATACAAATTTTCTTCTTTTCTAAATATTTCTGGAAATTTTCAATGAATTTTCAATTTTAATATGTAAAAAATGAATTCAGTAGAATGCTTAGTTTACTCATGTTGATAAAATTTATTTTTTTTTAACGTACATACAATTTATAAAAATAAAACTAAACATGCAAAATTTTAAACTTTCTTCCTTGCAATACCTGTAAAATATCCTGAAACAAACACTGACATAATTATACACAAATGCAAGAAACTGAAGATTTATATTAATAAAAAAAAATCATGATTTTGTGATTAAATTTTGAAAAAAATTAGCAAAATATACAAAAGTTTTAAAATCCGCAAATGAGAAAATAAATTTTGACAGATTTGAATTCAGCGTAAATAAATGTATTCAAAAATATGTATTTCAAAGAGATGTTCTGAAAAACAGTGAAATTTGTCGAGTAGTGTAATTAGTCCATTATGTCTTACACTTAAAACTTCTCATCTTTCCAAACATAAGATGTCATTGATAATCAAGCTTTTAATTTAATATGACCCCTCTCGAAATCTCAACAAGTATTACAAATTCACTTAAACTCATCATAAAAGTCATTGTGGCTATAAAATACATAATTTTTCAAACAAAAAACAAATATTTCTATAAAGAAACATAGCTAACCTGACCAACCTTCTCATTTTGGCAGGATTATCCCGCTTTTTAAAGGCAAATCCCGCCTTGAATTTTTCCCACTTTTGTAGTTTTGAACTTCTCGGTGTAGAAACGCATTACCATATAAGAGGTTAAATAAGTACATATTTGGTAATGGCAAGTACATACAATTGTCATTACAAATCTCATTACTTGTATATGGGTATGTCGAGCAAAATAATGAGATAGCATCACTAAACACCTTACAAAAAATAGCAATATATGTGGTTACGTATATGCTTACCAGTATGGACAAAAATAATGAGTTTGAAAATAGATTTAAAAAAAACTAAATTTAATAAAAAAAATATTTTAATAAATAAAAATCTTCGAGCTCGAGGTCTAGTTTTTTATAATAATCAATTTATTTTTCAATATTTCGACATTCTTCGAATGTCATCTTCGGGAAAATATTTAATGTTTACATAAAAAAACAAAAAACTTTAAAAATCGTTCTTATCACCACGACATATATAATTACACTCAACCTCGAGATCGAACATTTTTATTTATTAAATATTGAAAGCTCGAATTAATACAACTTTAAAAAAAATATTTTTTTAATTCAAAATTTTTTTTATAAAATGTGCCCACAAGGGATTCGAACGCGGGCCTCCAGGATGTCAGTAAACCGGTCTACCATCTGGGCTATCTCGACATGTTACACTTGATAGAAAAAACATAAATGACTTGCTTGCACAAAATCTCATTACCAGAAGTTCTGGAAGTTTATCCAAATGCATGATTTTCATCTTAAGTCTGAGAACAAGAATATTTTTACGTATCAACGCATTTGCGTTAAAATGGCATCGATTTGTTAGCACATATTTTTTCATATTTTGCTATAAAAGCATATTTTTGCATATTACGCTTTAAATGCATGTTTTAATTGCATATTTTGCTTTATATGCATATTTATATTGCATTTTTCTTAGTTTTACATAAAAAATCACTTATAATATTATTTTACACTCCGGTTCACTTATTTAAAGGCATTAAAAAATCTGTGTTCATCATCCTGTATCTTTTTCTATTTTTAACTGATTGTAGTACTAGAAAATAGAATTGGAAGCTAGACACTTTTAGATATAAAAAAATTATGCCAATAGTGGTTTTTTACCTTTACAACTTTTTTTTGAGCAATTTATTAAAAAAAGTCCAAAACTGTGCAATTTTTTTTGATTCACTTGAATAAAGGCATTTTATTATTTATTTATAATTTTTAAAGTAAGCGATGATTTTTCGTAGGGAGCGTTTGTTTATTACAATTTATTGCATCTTAATAATTTTACAAGTCAAAATAGCAAGAAAAAAAATTTTAAATTTATCGGAAAAAATTAAAATGTTTACCGTTCTGAAGGTTATTCTAACCGCGCAATAGCTCAAAAAATTGGACGAAGCCCAAAAGTTATTGGCAATTACATTAATGACCCCGAAAGGTATGGAAAAAAATTAAAAGAAGGGTTTCATTGTCTTTATCTGCGTATGAGAAAAGAAAAATCATAAGAATTGCATCTAATTCTGCCTTATCCTTATCAAAAATAAGAGCTCAAGCTGGAGTGAAAGCGAGCAAGTCAACAGTACGCAGAGTAATAAAGAGCTGTGAGTATCTAAAATAGCTGAAATTAAAAAAAAAACCGCCACTTAATGCTCCGCGTAAGGAAAAGCGGCTTAAATTCGCAAGAGACTACATGGTTTGGGATGTGCAGCAAAGAGGTCATGTAAATGACTGGAGAACCGTAATATTTACGGATGAAAAGAAGTTTAATTTAGATGGGCCTGATGGCTACAACTATTATTTCCATGATCTGCGGAAAGAAAAGCGATTTTTAAACCGACATCACAGCCGAGAGAGCGGCGTTATGGTGTGGGGTGTTATTACGTACTATGGCAGCATCGATCTTGAATTTCAAAGTGCAAAAATGACTGGTGCAAGCTATAAAACGTTATTGGAATCGGCTTTTCCGAAGTTCAGTGAACTATTTGGTCCCATATTTTGGATATTGCAGTAGGATAATGCTCCTATACATAACGCGAGAGTAGTTACGGAGTTCATTTCAAGCCAAAATGTAAATATTCTTGATTGGCCAACCTATTCTCCTGATCTAAACATTATTGAAAATGTCTGGGGTTGGTTATCTCGTAAAGTCTATGAAGGAGGAAGACAATTCGATGACAAGGAGTCACAAATTCAGGCCTTTAAGGATGCTTGGAATCAAATTTCGTTGGATTACATTAATTCGCTTTATCTGTCAATGAAAACCCGTATATTTGAAGTTATTAAAAACAAAGGTGGTTGTACCCATTACTAAAAACTCTTTAATAAAGTAAATTTAATTAAAAAACAAGAAAAGCCGTTCTTCATTAAATTTAATTAAAATGCCTTTATCCCAGTGAACCCAAAAAAATAGCAAATTTTTTAACTTTTTTTGATAAATTGCTCAAAAAAAGATCTTTAGGTAAGAAACTGCTGCTGCCAGGATGTTTCTTATATCTCAAGATGTCTAGCTTCCATTTTCATTTTATATTTCTGCAATCGGTTAAAAATTGCAAAAGATACAGGCTGCTGAATATGGAATTTTTAGTGCCTTTAAATAAGTGAACCGAAGTGTATATTTGACCAACGAGATGATCAAAGCTGCTCTAGCCCTGTTAAGTGTTCTCTTAAATTGTATACGCAAACTGCCTTTGTTACTCTTCCAATGCATATATTTTAATATAAATAATTAAAATGTTGTGTTAACTGTGCAAAACGAATGCAGAGGAATATATTAAACAATACAAATTCACTTTAAAATTGAATTAAAATTGTTTGAAAACAGTAATTAACAAAATTTAAGTGCATATTTTTTAAATTTTTAGTGCTTATTTTAAAACTTTTCATGCATATTATGCGCCTAAAACGCACTTTTTTGGAGCATAATGTTCCTGTCCCAGGTCATTACTTTCAAGCAGGGACCCGAAATAACTATTATATTTTTTTTAAATATGCAATACGTTATAGAAAAAATAACTAAAAAAAAATCTGTCCTGTAATAACAATTATAAATCACCCAAAAAAGTGTAGTCCTACCCTACCATAAACGTTATAAAAGATTATTATTTTTTGGCCTTTGATAAATATTATGAAATATTAATATTTTTTGGGTCTTTGTTAATTAATACCAAAGATTTTTATTTTTTTTGTCTTTCATAGCCGCTACAAAATACTTTTATTATGTTTGGTCTTCTATTATCGTTATAAAAGATTTTTATTTTTTTGGTCTTCTGTAAGCATTATGAATTTTTTTTTTTTTATGTCTATGTATTTATTTCAGGGACCGTAAATAATGATTATTGCTCGTTTTTTTAATCAAAAAATCAATCACTTAGAAGAAACATAAAAAAAATTTATTGCACCATTATTATTATTTTTTGACAATCTTTGCATATCCGTCATGATTTTTAAATTTTTGATTTTTAAAGTTTTCTTCAATGGTAATGATTATTTTTGAGTAATAATAAAAAAAAATCAGCCATAATCATTATTTTTGAGCAAAAAAAATAAAACTCAAAAATAATCATTATATATGATTTTTATTTTTTTCGCTCAAAATAAAACTCACTTTCAATGTGTGGGATGGACATATCTCAGGAAGTAGGAGGAGCTTATCGAAGATTATGGTATCTATCAATCTCTTCTTTGGAAGATTCTCTAGCAGATTAATGCATCAATCATATTTGTGGGTGGGGTTTAAGGGGTTAATTATTAATTTCAAAATAGCGCTTTTTTGTCGTAAAGTCAAAATCTGGAAGCTCGATTTTCACCGTAGACGTATGGTCTAGTGAACTTTTTTGCTCAGTACAATTCCAAGAATCAGAAACGCGAAGCGCCCATTAAGATGTTTTCCTTCCATACTAATCGCCCCACCCTAATATGTATATATATGTACACCTACATGAAAGTGAGTTTTATTTTGAGCGAAAAAAATAAAAATCATAAATAATGATTATTTTTGAGTTTTATTTTTTTTGCTCAAAAATAATGATTATTGCGGATTTTTTTTATTATTACTCAAAAATAATCATTACCATTGAAGAAAATCCTTAAAACTCATAACATAATCATTATTGTGTAATTTTTATTATAAAACTCATAATGATTACGGTCCCTGATTTATTTTATGTCTTTGAATTTATTTAGAATTTAATTTTACAAACATTGAGGAACGCAATGTTTGCTCGGATAAATTGCAGCGTAAGTCACTTAATATAATTTTCAGAGCAGAAAATGCCCTTTCAACGCTGACTTGTTACGAATATTTTTTTTCTTGCCAGTACTCTATAAGGTTTGCATCAATGTCAACTCTGGCTTCCTTATAAGTATCGATTTTAACAAATGCTGCTTTCAACAATTGACTGTTATGGTTTGAGTCGACTTCTAGTGCTTTTAAATTTTCCCTCACGGAAGAGGTGCTCATATATATATAGCACCTAATAACAAAAACGAAAAAAGAAAATATATGGAAAGAAAAAATGCAGAAACTTATGCGTCTTTGAGCAAGAACAACGTTTGAAAAATGTAAGAAAAGAAGTTCCATGCGGCCAAAAAACTTTTTGGTTACTCATAATGATTATAGAAGACAGAAAAAAATGCTTTCATAATGGTTACAGCAAAACCACAAAAAATAAAAATCTTTTATAATAAAAATTCTTGAAAAATTATTATTTCAGGATTTTTTTCGATATTGGTTATAACAGTTATGTTCCTGCTTTCAAGCTTACTAAAAAACCAAAAATAAGTAGTTATATATGTACTTACTAGAAGTGAAAAAATAATGAGTCCAAAATTATATTTGCAAACAAATTTTAGATCATTTCTTTATATTTAAAATAATGATAAAAATAAGTACTTAGGGGTAACGCATTATTTTTTGTATTGAAATAATGGGAAAATTAAGTAGTTTTTAGTAAGTCCAGAGAGTAAGCTGGTGTCATTACTGGCAGTGAGACAAATAATGACATGCCATTACCGTCTCTACACTGGGTTCTTAGTAGATTTTTCATTGGACATATACAGCCCAATTCTCAATAACAATTCCGTGAGAATTTTTTCCATATTTCTTGTTCCCCTATTCTTAATAAAATCTGCCCGTAGATTTTTTTACTTTTCCCTTATTCTAAACGAATTTCGAAAATGGGAAACTCTTCCCCCGGAAAAAAGGAGGTATTATGAATGTCAATAATAGGGAGAATTGTGATAGCATTTGTATGAATTACTCAATTATTCAATTAATATTATTCAATTCTCTCTCCCTTATTATTCTTTTCCCCGCCTGTTTAGAATAGGAGGATTTTCTTCTCGAGAAAATAAAATCCGCAGAGGAAAACATCCAAGGGAATATTCATAATCGGGCTGATAGTGTCTTAAAAACCGTTAATATTTTACAAATTTAGGCGTTTTTTAATTGAAATAAAGTTATAAGAACCAGTGATGGGATTTCGATGTTTGTGATTTTGGTGTGCCAAAGAAGAAAAATATGCAAATTTAAAGTTTTTACTAGTAAAATTTTTTTTAGGATAAAAATATTATTTTTATTTTTTTTTTTTTATTAATAAAAATATAATTACAAATTATATCCTATTACCCTAAACGAGCACTAGCTAATATGGCTTTCAGCGCGTTGAGCGAAAACAGACCAGTGCCTCTGGTGGGAATCGAACCCACGAGCCCTGCACTGATAAGCCAGCACGCTACCAACTAGCCTATCGGGGCGCACGATAAAAATATTAAAAAATTAAAAAAGAAGAAAAGAAAGAAATATAGTTTTTATAAAAAATACTCAAGAACTACAATCAAACCCCCTAAAGACGACGAAAGGCATTATCGTACGTTCTAATATAAATTTAGCAAATTTGAAACCAACTATACACACAGGGAAAACATTAGTTGGAATTCGATGTTAATAACGTCTAATCTCTATATGCCACAAAAATTTAGTTAAAATAAAAATCTATTTTGATTAAGGATAAATTGTATATCTTTGCTATTAAAACAAAGTGTGTACAACTTTTAGAAAGTCATATAGCCCATAATATTTGTTATGCCGATTGTTTCTAACAAAAATAATTTCTGATAGTATTTCTCTACTGCCGCAACTATTTTTAAATCGCTTTTTAAAAGCTTGAACCATTTTTTAGTATTCACAAAAGAAATATTGAATTATGACCAATTTTTTTTTATTCAAATTATAACTTACCAAATTTTCAGTAAAAACTGCCAACTGTTGGTTAACGAAACTCATATTTTTCAATCAAAATTTGATTCCATTATGAAAATTAAATTTTTGTTAGGCAGACAAATTAATAATATATGCAACCGAAAAACTATTTTAATTTTCAAAATTAACCTGTCAAAATAAAAATAAATCAAAAACTTTTATAGGAAAAAGAAATTATACAAAAAAAATAAATATAAATGAAAAAAGTTCTTATAATTGGTAAATTAGCTAATTAAAGTCGACAAGAGGATCGTCTATTATATAATATTGATATAAATCAGGTTTGTTTTCAATTCTTCATTTCACTCATCCAGATATTTCATGGCAAATAATAAACAATGTCTTTTGCAGAAACTGTAAAAATATTCCAACATTTTATTTGAAATGAAACTGAATTCAAAGCCTTTATAACAACTAAGACTCTGACGCTTTATATTCTTACTGAAATTGCCTTAAACATTTTTCACCACGACATTATTATACCGTGCACCACTCTATGGTATGTTGTCTTGATTTTTCGCTGATGTCCAAAGATTCCTAAAAAATAATTCTTAGATCGTATTTGTGTACTTTTGTATTATGCTGCCTTTTGACTTAAAATGTCAAACTAAAGCCTAATTTTTTCTAATTGTAGTCAAATTCTTTGTGTTTTTTAAATAAATTTTATATAAAACGTTTCATTGATATACATATGTGCTATTTTCGACACCTATTAAATATTATATTTAGATGCCTCTTATTTTTCAAAGTGTTTTAAATTGAGAGAAACAATGGACATAGTTACAATACTTTTCACATTCATTTTATTTTTTTGCTCATAGTTTTTAACTTTCAGATCCAAACCAATACAAAATGGATTCACTAGGCATGGGAGATACATTCACTAAAAAATTGTTTCCATATCGCTGCTTGGTAAAAAGTTGTATGGTGGTTTACCAGTGAAACCAAATTTTCCAGATTTTAAAACTTCAGCTGTTTTTTTTTAATTTTTGCGAAATTTATGGCAAAAGCACACAGTGAGGTATCTTCATGACGAACTTAATTAATCAAATGAAAAAAAAATCATTCCTAGCAGGTACTGCAGCAGTTCATAGAAACACGTTTCGCTTTGTGCCAACTAAATGGCTGTATCAAGTCCGCCAAAACGTTCATCAAATAAAAGATTTTAATGTGCTTAATACTAAAATCGAAAAGACATCAACAAATTTTTTTATAACCAGCATCATTATATAAAATTTTTAGTTTTTCAATAAAAATTTTTTTTTGAAAATATTAGCCTCAAATTCTCGAAAATTTTAGAAATTCCACAAATTTAACATAAATAATAAAAAAATTAACGAAAAAAGTTTTATTTTAATGGATACGGTGTAATGTACTTAAATAAATTTGGTTGAATTCACTACATACAATCGATTGTGTCCACAAACATATTTTTTTTAATTCGGTTGGAATAATTATGAGTATCAATATTCATAACATAATATTAGTCGATTCAATTGAGTATAAAAACAAATATTTTATTAGTACATGTAACTATCAAAATTCGGTTGGCAAACAATTCGGTTGCAACAATGAATCTTTTTTCTGTGTGTATTTACTCGTATGTTTTGAAATAACGAACATTTTTTTAATCTAAATCTACTCAAATTTATTTAAATTATTATTAATTTGTTGGTTTCAAAAGCCGGATTTTTAGAAAAAAATTTGTAAAATTTTGCAATTTTTTTTGAGGATTTGGGTTTATCGACTCAACATTTCTAAAGAAAAGTGCCGTCAAAATATTTTTTTGCAACTCCTATGAAAAAATCCATGGGACATATATCCCACTGGTCATCAACGGGCAAAATTAGTTAAAAAATTACCTCACCCAAGCAATAGCGAATGATTTTATTTCTATTATCTTGTTTATGTCATATATTACATGGTTTTTAATTTTTTTTTTTTATGCTTATTCGTGTTAAAATTTTTGTCAAAATTTTTGAGTTATCTTGAGTCGTGAATAGAGTTTTGTCTGTAGTCCTAAAATATCTTTTTTATACCATATTTCGAAATTGTGAAGAGTTAGAACAATTTAGAGACCAGATTTGGAATCAGGAGATAAAAATCTATAAATATCATTTTTTTTTAAAGAAAAACAAACAAAAATTGGCTTAATTTCTATACGAACAAAATATAATTTTTTATCTCCTCCTTTTTTACTTTTGACGACCAATGGGATATATGTCCCATATTGTATCAGTGTCCTGGATCAATTCCAAATCTCTCAATGTTTCTTGAAACTTGAAGGATTGGGCCATGTCCTACCAATGTCCCATATAATATGAGAAAATAAGTACCAAAAATTATGAAAAAATATTCATATTTGTTAACTTTGCGGTCCCCCTATTCGGATTTTAGACCCTATTGGTCCAAGTGGTTAGTGTGATCAGAAAACTACATCTATCCTTTGTCGATACACATCACACTCGGAAAAATCGATTAAAAATTGTAGCTAACACAACAAAAAATAAAACTGTGACATATATCAACCATTCGTCGTCAAAGTTTTAATATCCCGCCCTTTGGACCAAAATCCCGCTTTTTCGTCTGCCGAGTCCCTCTTTTTGATCAAAAACAGTTGGTCACGTTAAACCGCACAGAAACTTATCTAACACACTTAAGTAAAATCATGTCTGTTGAAAAAAACACGTATAAACTATACGATTTTAAATTAAAAAATAAATATGTTGAAGTAATTGATGTAAAGAAAAAGCCACAAACATGATACAAAATTATGTTTAAGAATATTTTATTAAAAACCCATAAACATAAAAATCATGTTTATGGTAAGAGAGACCTCTTCTACATGACAAGATAAACGGCAAATGAAGCGAAAGACTAAAAAACGCATAGATTCATTCTGAAAGTCAGACAGACCGACAGACGTCTGTAGTGAATGTAGACAAATTAATTGTGTTGCAAAAAAAAAATAAAATCTGAACACAAAATATTGAAAAGGAATATGCAAATAAACCATAAAACACGCACCTAAGAGAATAGATTTAAAGAACATAACGTGTGTGTTTAAATTATTTAATAGTTAAGCCGCTTTGGCCAAACTAAGGGCCGAACTATGCAGAGCTAAAAATGTCGGTGCTCAAAATAAAAAAGTCTGTAAAAGTTACATAAAAAATTGTAATATTACTGAAAAATTAACTAACTTTAGGCCGCCAGAAACGGGCGTGTAATTATTAATAGAGTAAGAGTAATAGGAAAAATTAGTAAACATTACTAAAATTTTAGTACACATTACTAAAATTTTATAAACGAATTTTCTTAATGAAAATTTATTTTTATTATCCTTGAGCATTTTCTTTATATTTTAGATTATAAAAATTCTGAACTTGAAAGAAACGCATTGTTTCAACTTTGAAAAGAAAAAATCTTAAAAATGTTGTATTTTTAGCAGTTCAGGCTTAAAAATTTATTAAAATTAAGTTTGATTTAATTTGTATTAATTTTATTTTATTTTTCTTTTTCGACCTTTAATTGTGAAATAAAAATGAAAATTATTAAAGTTCGAGGCCTTACTCTGAATCTCTTTATTAGGATATTGTCCTAACAAATAATCTATAGAGTTTTTGTTTTCAAATTTATTATTTGACCCTTTCAGGAATGTGTTGAGAGATCTATTTCGGGAATTTTCTAGGTTCCCATCATCAGAACACGTTTTGAAAGCGGTAACAATCCCATGCCAAACATCAAACATTCATATAAACTAGTTTACTCACTACATGGGAACTAATATATGAGCTTGAAGTTAAAGATTATAACCATTGAGCAAAAAATAAATTGAAAACTTGTTTGTTATGTGCAAGGTCCCCACCTCTGGTGGATATTCAATACACGTATTTTGTTTTTTCCCTCCTTTTTATTTTTTGTTTCGTTTATAAACAAAACAGGGAAAGTAAACTAGACTGTACTTTGTCTTTTACACAAGTTTGATATAATTTTTATTAAAAAATAAATATTATGTTTTTTTCGACCTTTAATTGTGCAATGAAAATGAAAATTATTCAAGTTCGAGGCCATACTCTATATTTCTTTATTAGGATATTGTCCTAACAAATATTCTATAGAGTTTTTGTTTTCAAATTTATTAATTTGAACATTTATTTTATTTGTATTCTTTTGTTTATTATTTAAACGATATTTAAAAATAAATATCAAGAAACATTTGATTTAAATGAATAGTAAGTGGACGGGATTTTAAGTTATTTATCATTTATGTTATATTACGTTTTCCGTCAATTTAAACTGCAAACTATTTTCAGTGTACAGTTTTGGACAAAAATTTAAAAAATACGGGTATCGAACTTTAAGTAGTCTTGGTTTTTTATTTTTCCCATACTCAACTGGATAATACTAATCGTTTAACAACTATTATAAAAAATATTCCATTTTCGGTACACCCTAATGTGTATTAAAACTTAAAAAATACTTATGCGGAAACATTTTCGAAAACCGCAAAAAAATGATGTTTCATAATATTTATTAGGGATTTAACGGACATTATATGATGAACATAATATGTTTGTATGAAATTGTGTATATTTTCATACAATCATATAAAAAAATTTAACATTGAGTGCAATTTTACCAGATTAAAACTGGGATTTAATTATAAAGGGTCCGCCAAATAACTTTTTTTTTTTGAACTCCTGAACGTCATACCAAGGTCTTTATGCAAAATTCGTCTCAATGATGTCTCCGAAATGTTCAATTGATGAGAACGACGGTGAATTGATGTTGATGGCGCTTCACGCACATTTTCTGCCACAGCAGCAATATTCTCGGGTGTACGCACTGTTTTTGTCTTTTCACGCTTTGGTTTATCGATGAGGATGCCAGTTTCTTTCACTTTTTTCACAAGATAACGAACATACGGACCATATTCGTTAAGCGGAAGGATAAAACTAATTATCTGTCAAATCAGACATGAGCTAAGTGTTACCATTCACGAAATAAGCACTAGTTGAAAAAAAACGTTAGATGGCGGACCCTTTATTTAGATGTATCAGTGCACACACATATGCTATTGTATCAGGCCAAAATACGGATACAATAATATTTGGTTTTTATAAAATTAAATCTATTTATTATTCAATTATATACAAAACTGATACAATCTAATACAATGCTATCGGGCCATAATTCGGATAAAATTGTGCTGAACGTTTATCTAATTGCATCAGATTAGATAAAAAATCCATACAATCAGAAGTATTGGGTCCATATTTCGGATGTAAGATATAATTATATGCAGGCGCGGATCCAGTACGAGGGAAAATGGGACATTTTCTCGCTCAAAACTAATTTTTTAAATACAAAACTATGTGAAATAATAAATAATTTTGTAAACAAACTCTAACTTCCATTTTGTATATGAGATATAACTTTTTTTGATCGGGTAAATTATTTTTCAAATTTTTTTTTTTTTTACTAAAAATTATATATATCATGGGGTTTAAGTAAATCAAATTTAATCTTATAATACATATCTTATTCAATACACCAAAAATGAATTGTCTTTGTGGATATAATTAGATCCCATTAGATCCAAATTGATCACATGGGATAATTTCGGATCTATCAGGATATTACTGGATCCCCCAATTCTGAGATCAATGTTGTTCTAATTTAGTCCAGTAATATATTTCAGGGATTTTATAGAATATTACTGGATACCGCAATTTGGAGATAAACTTGGATAAGAATAAATATCGATTATCCATTAAGATCTGATTTTGTAATTGAGATATAACTTTTTTTAAGAGGGAAGATAGTATATATTGTTACATCAGAAATTATATAGCTTATATTGCACCATATATGATTGCATATTATCTTATACATGACAATATATCTGCCATATCTCATTATCTATAGCATATACATATGTATAATTTCTAATTTTATTGAGGCAACTATAATTATATATGGCTATGCATGACACCATATATAATCACATGTTATAATATATTGTAAGATTAAAAACCCAAGAACATATATAATTTTTTTTTACTCGGGTATTTTCGATATTGAAATGTTATGTTTTTTTACAGTTATAAAAATGCGGCAATAAGTCCCAGGTGCAAAAAGTCCCAGTGAAAAAGCTCCCAATGAAATAAATTCAAAAAAAATTAAATAATTGTGTGCCCCGGTAGGCTAGTTAGTAGCGTGCTAGCTTATCAGTGCGGGGGTCGTGGGTTCGATTCCCACCAGAGGCACTGGTCTGTTTTCGCTACAACGCGCCGAAGGCCATAGTAGCTAGTGCTCGGTTAGGGTAATAGTATGTAATTTGTAATTATACGATTATTAATTAATAATAAAAAAATAAAATAAATTAAATAATTCCCGTCTCGAAAAAGTGAAATACATTCTAAAAAAATGAAATAATTTCCAAAACAAAAATGAAACAAATCCTAGATTTTGGTTGTTATTTCATCATGAAATAATTTCCAAAGAAAAAAATTTGAATAACTCCCAACAATAGTCCATGCAACACAAATGAAGTAATGGCGTGCCGTTATATTCCCCAAAGTCGTATTGCCCAAAAACCAAAATAACATATTGCCCAAATGTCCGCATGTGCCGCAAAATTGTGGATGTTAATATGTTATAAAAACCAAATCAATGACAGAAAATCCAAAACTTTTTTTTGGGTGCTATGGCATTTTATTTTGAAAAAAAAATTTTTTTTTTGGGCGCTATGACGGTAAAAAAAGAAGTTATTGCCCAAAATCATAATTTATTTTTTTTTTAAATGTCATAAGACATAATGTCTTTTGTGTCGCACGCAGAAAAAACTTTATTTCGCGAAGCCGCCTGTCGCGTTCTACGGAGGAAAAACCCCTAAGAGCGGCCGAAGGCCGCCACCCAAAAGAACTTGTTTTTCAAATCAGATTTCGAATCCGTTAAAATCTTATATTTTTAAGACATCAAGTAACATTTATTTGACCTGTCATAACTTTTTATGTCCCAAAATGCCAACCCACACCAAGATTTTTTGTTTTTTAATGATTATTTTTTTCAAAGTCTATTTTATTAAAAATTTTACGCATATATGTTAGTGTCTACACGTCAAATAAACAGAAGGCCAATGCTCTACTCTTTTATTTAAGATAAAAAACAATCAATTATCAGTTTAAATGACAAAGCTATGACTGGTCAAATTATATTACTTATTGTCTTAAAAGTAAGATTTCAACGGATTCGACCTTGGATTTGTAAAAACAAGTATTTCTTTGTGGCGGCCTTCGGCCGCTCTTAGGGTTTTTTTCCTCCGAAAAACGCGGCAGTCGGCTACGCGAAAAAAGTTTTTTCCGCGTGTGACACAAAAAAATAAAATTGAAGCAATTTTTTTAAGTTTCTTTAAAACTCTTTTGTTTGATTTCAACAAAAAATGTTATTTCCTCCAAATCAATATCGTATTGCCCAAAAACAAATTTTTACAACAACAATTTACATATAATTTTTTTGGGAGCTATGTCGTTTTTTTCTTGGGCAATATGACTTTGGGGAATATAACGTTACTCCTTCAAAATTTGTTAAATAACAGATTAAGTTAGGTCAATTTAAGAAGATCATCAAAATATTTTAAAAGATCCCGTTATATTAACCGTTTAGAATACTAATAATATTAAAAAAATACTGAAACTTTTGAAAAGGAAATAACTCCCACAGCAAATGAACCGAACAAGAAAATTTAATGAAATAAGGCCCACGCTAAGTTCTGTTGGGACTTATTTCATTTCGGAATTACTGCATTATGAAATAACACCTAATAACAAAAATGAAATAACTTCTAAAAAAATTAAATAACTGAAAAAGAACTGGGTATTATTTCATTTGAAATTACTCCCAAATTTGTATGAAAAATTTTTGGGACTTATTTAATTTTTTTTTTTTATGGACTTTTTTCAACTGGGAGTTATTGCACAGAGCCTAATAATGCAATTCAAATTTGCGTCGAAAGTTGTTTTATTTTCTTTTAACATTTGAATTCAAAACAGATTTTTTGCAAAAATTGCGATTCGAAGATTTTGAATTTGATCGCAAAGTTGTTCTGAGACAACAACACCTCCCCCGGCTATGCCTTTGAGTGTACGTTTACTTTGGTAAGTTATTTTCCTGCACTTTTAATTTTTTTAAATTTTAGAAAGTAAAACTTTAAAATTACTTTTTTAGAAAACAGATTGGCCATCACGGATTCATATTTGTTCTAAAAAACGCGTGTGTAACTTTTGCATATATGTTCACATATAAATGCACATGAATTGTCTTTAGAGTGTTGATTCTATATAAATATGTTTATAATTAGCATTAATTTACGTTTATTAAGCACAAAACAATATTAGAATGCTAATTGCCAACAGCAAGAATATTAGATGCAACTGCAACAGCGGTACTATTTGTAAGAAGTTCAGTGACTTTGGCGGCAAACATGGAAAGTCTTACTTTCCATAGCGACAACATTAGTAACGTTTTTTCTTTTTCAAAATCAAATGAAAATTTTATGCCAATCTCTACACAAACTTCAAAGAAAGGTTTAACCAAAAACAACAAGAAGAGAAATCTTCTTGAGAAATAATAAAAAAATAATAAAATCATTATAACAAACCTCTTGCCTGTGGCTGCATCCAAGATAAAAGGTTCTTTTAAACGTGTTTTCAGTAACCTTCCCAAACGTACCATACGACCTACTTCTACCAAAAGTTTTTCACGTTCCATTAAATACTTGCGCAACAAATCACGTTGTTCATTTAATGATTTTTCTGTTGTTAATAGGGCAACATCCAATGTTTGTTGTGGTTGATGATGATGTTGCTGCTGATGATGCTGCTGGTGATGCTGCTGTTGATGATGGTTCATTGTTGATGACGTTGAGGTGGTTCTTGCAGCTGTAGAAGTTGGTGATTGTGATTCTCCTTCACTACTTATGCCACTACTACTGCTACGTTGTTGCTGCCGTAGTTGAGTCTGTTGCTGTTGCAACATTAAACGCAGACTTCGTCGTAACTCCATTAATTGTTGGCAATAGTCTTCTACGCTGCGATGAAATACCGCAGAAACGCGTAAACGTGTCATATGCTCCTGACTTATGGCCTGTAGACTATGCCAGGTTTTTTCTAATTGTTGTTGCATTTTTAGTGCTTCTGCTATCTCCAGTTTACAGGTGCTACGTAGAGTTTGTGATGCCTCTAGTAATTGACAGCCATAGTTGAAGATACTCTAGAAATACCAAAGAAATAAAGTGATTGTTAACTATATATATATATATATTTTTTTTTCTTAGTTTCCCCTGTTGTAATTGTAATCTTTTTGTGTAAGTAGCTTTGAAAGGGCTTTTTTTTGTTTAGAGTTTTCTGGGAATTTAAGTTTTTGAAGCACGTGCTTCAATTTCTTAATTTGTTTCTTCTTTCAGTTGAAAGGCACTTTTATGTTCATGTAATGTTTACTTGCAGCATTAAGATACATGTTGTTTTTTCTTTGTAGATTAAATTACAAATTGTTTTAAACAAAGTAAAGATTTCTTTCATACCTTTCACTTGGTAAATTCTTTTGATTTGAAGTTGTTAAAATTGTACAAATGTAATGAAAGCTTGTAGAAAATGTGGCTAAAAAGTGTATTTTTTAACAACTTGTTATAACTTACACTACATTTACATTGCCCTCGAAATCCAGTTCCAACTAGATTTTGAAATCTAGTTCGTGTATCATTTTATACACAACCATATGATCGAAATCTGGCTAAAACTGGATTTCAATGGTAAATGTAGCTTTACAGCTTTACAAAGAAAATTTAATCTTTCTTATTGTGGTTTTGTACTTACAAAATTTATTGAAAGTATGAACATTAGGGTGGGGTCGATTTAGCCATTGATTTTTCGATAGCTTTTGTCATGAGCAAAAAAAGTTCCACTACAACATATCAAAAAAACACTTTCGAGGCGCCCAAATTTACATTTTTTGACTTTTTCTTAACTTTTATTTTTAAGGTTTTTTTAGTAGGTAATAAAAAAAATCGACTGATTTAATGTTTTTTAAATATTACCTTTCCAAGGTGAAATTGTACGCAAAAAGCTATGGCGGTAGCAGTTTTTCCAAAAAAAAAATGTTTTTCTTGAGGTTTTGGACGAGTTTTTGTCGAAAAATCGATCTTTTTATGCGTTAATTTTTAAGGTTTTTTTAGTAGGTATGTTGGAAAAAAAAGGCTTAAATCGATGGCGATATCATTTTTTCGAAAAAAAATGTTTTTTTTTTTTGGTTTTTATACGAGTTTTTGTCGAAAAAACTTTTTTCGATTTTTTACTCTTTTTTTTTGTTATTTTTAAGGCACCAAACCAATTTTTATGTATTTTCTCTCGTTCCAAGTAGCTCATTTCTAAAGATATTCGCACGTTAAAGGCGATATTTACAAAGTATTGTAACTCTAATTTAGAGTCAGGATTTCAAGTTGATGTATATATATACAGACTTGAAAACAGCTTTTGACCGCGTATCACATGAAGTGTTGATTCTAAAACTTTCTTTATTGGGAATTCACTCGAATTTATTGAATTGGCTAAAATCATACTTAACTAACAGAGTATGTATTGTAAAAATAGAAAATATCACATCTTATTCATATATTGCTATCTCTGGAGTTCCGCAGGGAAGCGTTTTAGGACCGATATATTTCAATTTTGTTTTTCTCATAGCGAATTTTTGTTATATGCTGACGACCTCAAGGTCTACAATAGAATCTCGAGCATAAATGATGTTCGTGGTTTGCAACATGATATTGATAAAGTTGTATGTTGGACATGGGAAAATGGTTTAACTTTTAATACTGATAAGTGTTATCATATGAGTTATTATAGATGTTATTCCCACCTCTTATCATCGCATAAAATTCAAGATTTTACACTTAAAACAGTTAATGAAATCAATGATTTGGGAGTAATTTTCGACTCAGATCTCTGTTTCATTAACCATTTGAATTTCATAATTCCTAAGGCATATTCTGTCTTAGCATTTATCCGAAGAAATTCTGCAGATTTTAGTGATGCATACACTAGAAAACTACTGTACACAATGTTTGTCCGTACGAAACTAGAATATACATCTTTTATATGGAACCCTTATGATGCAGTTCACATAAATCGCCTGCAAATGCTACAGGTAAAATGTATCAAATTTGCATTGCAAAATATAAATTATCATGACCCAGTGCCATCCTATGAAAATCGATGCAACATAATATACCTTCAAACATTAGAATCGCGTAGAATGAACTCTTCGCTTTTATTTATTCATGGACTTATTTCAGATTCCATTGATTGTCCGCTATTGTTGTCGTATATACATTTACGTGTTCCAGTCTATGCACTTAGATATTATGAATATTTTTATGTCAAAACACATCGTACTGAATATGGGAAAAATTAACCTATTGACAGGGCTGTTATTTTATATAATTCTTTAACATTTGATTGTCAATATTGTAAAAAATGTAAACATTGCTTATTAGATTTTAGTTTCAATTTAAAAACATGTTATTAAATTTTTAATTTTATGGGAAAAATAAATGGATTTAAGAATTAATTGTTCTAGTCTGTAAGGACTTGTATCCAAAGACTTAATAAACAAATAAATAAAGGCGATATCAGTTTTTCGAAAAAAAAAAATTCAACGAGTTTTGGTCGAAAAATTGTTTTCTTTCGATTTTTCATAAGCGAAACTCAATTTCAACTTTTTTTTGGCAAATAAAAAGCATTTTCAATATTGCTTCTTACCTAAGTCGTCATCATGATAAGTGTTACTCAAAATTATTTATATCATTTAACAGTTGTCAGCGGAAATTTTATGTAAAAACATCATTAATACTCAATTGAAGTTTTTTGTTTGAATCTTTATTGCAATTATTTGTTGATGAAATTTAATTAATTATTAATAAAAACTTGAATTATTTATTAATGAAAATGACAGTTTGCTTTTATTTGCCGATAGACAAAAAAAAATAGTTTGAAAAACATGGGAATTTATTTTAAAATTCAGATATTTCAAGTTTGATATAGTTTTTATTAAAAATAAAAATACGTCTACGGTGAAAATCGAGCTTCCAGATTTTGACTTTACGGCAAAAAAGCCCTATTTAAAAATTAACCCCTTAAACCCCACCCACAAATATGATTGATGCATTAATCTGCTAGAGAATCTTCCAAAGAAGAGATTGGTACCATAATCTTGGATAAGCTCCTCCTACTTCCTGAGATATGTCCATCCCACACATTGTTACTTTGATAAAATACGGCAAAAAAACCCTATTTTGAAATTAAAAAATAACCCCTTAAACCCCACCCACAAATATGATTGATGCATTAATCTTCTAGAGAATCTTCCAAAAAACAAATTGATACCATAATCTTGGATAAGCTCCTCCTGAGATATGTCCATCCCACACATTGTTACTTTCACAAAATACGGCTAAAAAGTCAAAATCTGGAAGCTCGATTTTCACCGTAGACGTATGGTCTAGTGGACTTTTTTTGCTCAGTACAATCCCAAGAATCAGAAACACGAAGCGCCCATTAAGATGTTCAAATCGCCCCACCCTAGTGTTGATAGATCTATTTCGGGAATTTTCTAGGTTCTCATCATCAGAACACGTTTGAAAGAGGTAACAATCCCATGCCAAACATAAAACATTCATATGAACTAGTTTACTCACTACATGAGAACTAATATATCGCACAACTAGTACAAAAGTGACTAAACTCAAAATTTTTCAATTTTCAGAAATCGAAAAAAAACATTTTGCAACTTTATACCAATTGAAACATACAGAAAGACATAACAGTTAACAACAACAAAATAAAACTGATATTTTTTTAATAGAAAAACAAGTGTATTGTGCATAGTTTAAGCATATAAAACCGAAAAATTAAAATTTTGAGTTAAGTCACTTTTGAACTGGGTGTGCGATATTAGCTCGAAGTTACAGATTACCACCATTGATCAAATAAATAAATTGGATACTTTTATTTTTTTGTTTCGGTTATTTCCTTGTAAATCTTGCTCGGATTCCATTCGACTCATTTTACTTCGGCTAGCTAACGTAGTCACCATTATCCCTTCGCGGTTTCTATTTCTATTCTCACGCGCTCATATGTTATATTGTATTGTATGTGCCAATGTATATTTGTATGTTTTGTATGTCACCTTAAAAAGGTAATATTTAAAAAAAAAATAAATCAGCCGATTTTTTTTTAATTCCTACTAAAGAAACCTTAAAAATAAAAGTTGAGAAAAAGTCAAAAAATTAAAATTTGGGCGCCTTGAAAATGATTTTTTTGATATGTCGTAGTGGAATTTTTTTTTTTTTTTCATGCCAAAAGCTATCAAAAAATCGTTGGCACAATATCGATTGCTAAATCGACCCACCCTACTTAACATATTCCAAATCATATGAGAAAAAGTATATCAAAAAAGTCTGACGCAATTCACCGAGTTTTGCGTTTTTGTAAAGACGAAAAAACCAACTTCTCTTTTTGTCACATCACGTAGCCGTCTTTAATTGTTTATATTTTAGTACCAAACTGTTCGATTATTTACTTATTTTTGCTAAATATAGAATTTGTAAAGTTCTATACAAAAATATAAAAAAGTAAAAAATTATATATAATTTTCCTGGGTTTTCACATCATTAAACTATACGACTGTGTGACTATGGAAATGCCCATATGTCATAATTTCTTCTTGTTTTATTACCCCATTTGCAAAAATATTTCAACTAAAAGTTGTCCATAAAACATTATCTATCAATCATTATCTCAAATTGACTTCCTTTCAAAAAAAAAAAAAAAATAAACTATTTAATAACAGAGCAACACAATTTCCTGTAGTGAATAGAATATTAGCAAAATATCAGTTATTTACATATAAAAAATAATAATCAAACCGTTGCATCATAAGGTACGGCAATCCTAAAGCGCCAAAGACAAAAACCAAACCAAACTAATGTTGCAACTAAAGCAAAAAAACATGCCGCCAAATCCATTAACGGTTTGAACAAGTGTTATAACAACAACATAAACAAAACCGTAGATACAACAATTGTGATAAACGGGCAACAACAACAACAAAAAAACGGGCTAAAATAAAGCAGGCGCATTCTAAATTTTACAGCTGACGAACCTAATAACAGCAATGAAGAAAAAACTTCCCAAACAACAACAACAATAAAACTAAACCCCTGCTCCCTAATTTGTTGATACATTCGTGTGTAACCAGAATAACTGCATTGTTGGTTAACAATGTAAAGAGTTGCCAGATGTGGGAAGTTTTTCTGAAAAAAGGAGTTTAAGGTATTTTTTAATAAGAAAACTATTACGATAAGTTCCCTCCGATCTTAATGAAGCTCTTAAATCTTAAATCTTTAGTGAAAAATCTTAAATTTTAAGAAGTCATTAAACTAAATGTTAAGAAATTTAAACTTGTATGAAGAAACTAAAACTAAAACTCACACTTTTTTACCAATACACTCACACTTTCTAAAATTGAAACGAACTTGCTTCAGATTTCTCTTTCAAGTGGAGTGTACCAATTTACGTTCAAGAAAACAGCTGATTACAATTCTTTTGAAATTGTTTTTGTTTTTCCTTTCACAAATATTTGGCCGGCAAAAGCTGTAGTTCTAAAATTGCTTTCAACTTGCGTGCAGCATACGTCACAGCTTTCAATTTTTACATATTTTGACAAACAGTATATGTAAAAGACTATCAAGAAAATCTTGATCGTGTGGCTGCAGTGTTACTTAAATTTAGTTTACAAATTTTAACATCTTAAAACTAAGTATAATAACTTCTTAAAAATGTTGTTTAGGAAGATTAAAATTTTTAAACCTATAAAATTCTCATTTGGTTTACAGTTCATATTATATAAGTGTTTTAGTTTTGTCTAGTAAAAGTTAAGTACTCAATTTAACATTTAAAAACGTTCCAAATTGTGCAAATTTATTTTGAAAATCATGATTCTGTTCGAAATACGTATTCGCGCACTACGTCTATTTTACGGTCAACATAATCGTCTATCAAAGCAATTAATTCGATTAAATATGGAACGTTTTCGCACCAGGTTTACTATAAATAATAATATGCATCCACAGAGTGCGTACAGAAGAAGTCATTGCTGCTGTAGAGCGTAGCGTAGAGGAAGACCCCAATCAGTCTATCCGTCAATGGTGACCGCTATAGAGCCATAATTACTGACTTTTTCGTTCATCAATTGAACAACAATGATGTGCAGCAGCTTTGGTTTCAACAAGACGGCGCAACATGTCACACAGTTCATGCCACAATTGATTTATTAAAGGAAACATTTGGTAAATGCATAGTTTCATGTTTCGGCCCCGTGAATTGGCCTCCAAGATAGTGCTATTTAACGCCGCTGGACTATTTTCTGTGGGGATATGTGAAGTCGCTAGTATACGCCGATAAGCCCGTAACGATTGACCACTTGGAGGACAACATTCGCCACGAGCCAGCCGTGGCGGTCATATGCCAGAAGTCATATTTAAATTATAATACTAGAAGATTATCGTTCGAATAAAGTAAATTTTATGTCAATTTAAAAAATTCATCATTGCTTTATTACATTTCAAAGTTTTATACCTCTACAAAAAAAAATCCTTTATTGTATAAAATATTTATTTTCACCAAGTTTATGAAATGATGAAGACATATGAAACATTTGTCATACATTTTTATGAAACTCTTCATGATATTTATGAAAACTTCATAAATATGATGAATTTATGACAAATGATGATAAAGTTTTTTCCCTGAGTGCATAAATTGATAAGAAGATATAATAAGTCAACCTGCAACAGTATTATACAAAATAATTCTCCCGAACGTACCTCATTTGCATTTGTTTTGATCTACACTCAAACTAAATCCTTCATCATATTTATGAAATGTTTTATAAATTTCCGTTCAATGTATTTATGAAACATTTCATAAAAAACAAAATCAATTTTATCATATTTATGAAATGTTTCACTATATATGTAAAAGATATTTTGTATCAGTAAGGATGTCATTATTATTGTGTAGAAAAAAATCTATGATCATTATAATTCTAGTTGTTTATGAAATGTTTCAGAAATATTGATAGAATTGTTACATTGGACGAAAATTGATGAAACTAATTCCTGTTTTTCTCTGGGTGTATCTCGCTCAGTTTGGAAGCTGCTATTCGAAAATCCCGTTCTGCCTAAGGTTTGTCCGGCAGAGGTCCCGAGGGATTTATTTTTATAAAGCCAACACAGCGAAACATTTTTTGAAATTTACGTGATAACACAAATAACAACACTCCGATAATGGAATAGAGCATTTTGTCTAATTGTAACGATTTGTAATGAAACGGGAAAGAATTAAATTGGGACACCAAATACAGGAAACGCAATGGAATTAAACGGGAATGAAAATTTAATTATCGGAATGTGCTAATTTGTATTATCACATAAATTTGTAAACAATTTTAATTAGTCAACGCAAGGGTTGGCATTTTAGCATAATGGGTGCTAGATCTAGCCCTTTTACATATGAAGGATAGAAAACTCATAAATATTATTTTTCGAACCCGGGGCCATATGTGTAACAGTCCAACGCGCTAACCATTACACCACAACATGTACAATGCAAGAAGTTTTCGCATCGTGAAATGCATGGTCACCCTGCTTTTTACAGGGTCTGATAAAGGTGACAACATTTTTAGAGCAACATTTTTCAGGATTTAACTTTTAAAACGTTGGACTAATGGGATTTATTAAAATATATAATTATAAAAACAAATAACGTAAATACAGCGTTTGATTAGATTTTTTGATTGACTTTATATTTAATTGTCTTTGACGCACCCTATGTAAACCAAAGCATGGTTATATTTAACATGTTTTTTGCGAAACTTTTCTCGATGGGAAAGTACAGTCCAGTATTGCGTTACCGCGTGACCCAAATAACCAAAACAAAATAATGGGCTTACTTCAACTTTTGCATTCGTATAGCTTTTTCCAAAAGCTAAAGCGCTTCCTGTTTAACTAAACGTTTGGTGTAAAAAAAAAAAATTATAAAAATGATTGTATTAAGGATCAACCAAAAACATTTTATTAAAATTTAATTTTTATTAATTTAATGAAGATTATTCATTAAATCAATGAATCCACTCCAATAAAATATTAAGATTAGCAACCCAATTTCTGTTGTACATACAACTCTATTTTTAGACATTAATATTTAAACTTGAAAGAAAAAAAACTTCTAGGTAGAAATTTGAAAATAAAAATTCAAATTGAGTTTTGGCTAGAGGTAAAGTAATTGCCTGACAAGCAGAAGGTCGCCGGTTCGAGTTTGAAATTTAAAAAAAATATTTCAATTTTGTTTAGGCTAGAGGTAAAATACTTGCCTGACAAACGGAAAATCGCCCAGTTCGAGGCATATAATTTTTTTTATTAATAAAATAAATTTTATTGAACGCATGTGAATCTATTTATAGAATATTATAGCCCATAAACATAAAATATTCAATTGTTACAATAAAAGTTCGAAATTTGTAAATAAATGCCGGTTGTTACAATAGTATTAAAATTAAATAATAGTGATAGTACGTGGAATCATAAAAATTCGGTTGGCAAAAAATTCGGTTGCAACACAAAACTGTTTTCTGTGTGTGCTTAAAAAGTTGCATTGATTTCATTCGGTGTATGTAATTTATTTAAAATTCGAGTGGTTTTTCTATTAAAAACTCCTTAAATTGTAAGACCCTGTAAGTTTTTAAAATCCCAAAATTACAGCAAATCATAAACATTTATCTGGCAACTCCAAAACTTAACAAAACAAAAACAGAACAAACCACAACAACACACAGTTTTGGAGTCATAGTAAAACTTACCTTTCCAGTTTCTTGAAATGTTTGCAGTTCATCCTTTTGCACCTGTATCTCATGTATATTGCAACCAACATGCGAATGGCACCTGATCATGACATTGTACAAATCATCCAACCATTTGATAGCCATACAGGCATCCTGTTCGTATGTGTAAATATGTGTCATCTGTTCCAAGGTAAGTTTTTGCAATTCCACACTATCACTGAAAATTTTACGTCTCGCCAATGTTGTATCTAAAATTTCGCGTACACTACAAATATCCTCACTATAGTCAATGTGTAGGTCACGGCCAAGAGCATCTTTAACAGGCATTGATAAAATATCACTAAGTTTTTCACCATCCTTTATCAGTTCACGTTCAATGGCAACTGTTTAAAATAAAGAAAACAAATCAAAGATGAGTTAAAGAAATAACACGGTGCTACAAAATAAAATTTTTGCCAAACACTTTTCAAGTGACCTAGTGCAGCTTGTAGATCTAGCTGGGTGTATTACAAAATCGGTTTGAGAAGTTGAAATATACCCTAAAATTTTTGAGAAAACTATAAAAAAGAGTATTTTAGGCAACTGGTGCATTTAAACATTTTTTACGCAGTTATTTTTCGACCGATTTTGAATTTTTAAATGGTATATAGGAGAAGAACTATACTTTCTTATTATTACTACAAATACGTAGAGAATTTTTTAATAATAATTTAAATTTTCAGTTTTTTAACTTTTTCTACTGCTTTAACTTTTTCTACTAACATGCTCAATCCATTATATCTAATCATTTATCTTTACAGGCTCAAAAATTATCCCAGCACAATTTCGAAGGCAGTAAAACTAATAACTGCTTCTGTTATGCTTCTTTTCTGCTACCTAAGATTAATCGCTTTCAGTAGCGCGTTAAAAGAAGCAATCGCGTGCTTCGCGAAAGCACGAAAGAATGGTGCAGATAACAATATTTACTTGTTAAAATCAGTGAATTCATGTCTTTATTTAGAACTGTAAAATAAGCGCAACCAGTGCTTCCACGCGAGCTATCTCGAACAGAACCATGACTTATATCATCAATAATGAAAGCGCTTAACTGTTCTCTTTCCTTGCCGAAACTGCTTTTAAGCAAGCACTGTTTTTTTGTTAAAATTACAGTTTTTGCTTGGATTTAATTAAAGCTACATCTATTTTTAGATTTCATTGTAGTTTTAAACATTTCAAAATATATAGTACACACCCAAAAAATATAAAAGTACACTAACAAAATAAATTGTTGTCATATATTATGACTTAAAAAGAAACCGCCGATTACTTTGGCACACGTATTTTTTCCGGTTTAATGATATTTAGTTGGGTTTAGGGTTACTTATTTGCAGGGAATCATATTTAATACTTTTCAATACAAAAAATGTAAAAACTTATATGAGTTTACTTTTTTATGTTGTTAATATTTTGTTTGCTCCATAAAAGTTTTTGATGCCTTTTCTATTTTAGTATTAAGCTTATTAAAATCTTTTATTTCATGTACGTTTTGGCGGAATTGATACTGCGTTTAATTATCAAAAAGCAAAATATAGTTGTAAGAAACTGTAGCTGTACTCGCTAGAAATAAACAAAATTAAATTTGTACGTTACCGATTTAGTCCGTCATGAAGATTCACTCTAGATAACTGACTACACAGAAAAAAATAGTTCCCTACTTTGTTTTCAATTAAATCGATTTGTTGAAAAGTTTAAAAGCTGTCAAATAAAAATTAATTGAATCAACGAAATATTTGCTGCAATTCGGAACTCGGATTGTTGTTGTTTTTTGTAATATTATGTATGTAGTTGCTTTTTATAAATGTGTGTGCATTAGTAATAAATATTTTAAATCCATTTCAATTAGATATTATTAATTCTCATTAGGTTTATTACTTTAGTAAGTTAAATAATTTAAGTTCAGTGGTTTAAATGTGAATATTAATTTATTCTAAAACATTATTATAAAATTGATCTTATAAATTTTGAAATTATATTTTGTTTAATTAAAATGTAACCATTTTTTAAAACAAAAAATAGAAAAAATAAATTAAAACCTATATTTTTTTTTAAATTGTTGAAAAAAAAAATACTCTTGTTTTAACAAAAGGGCTTATTTTTGCAAAAAAAAAATCCAAAAAATATTTGCCATACAATAGAACGAAAAAAAAAATTCTGTGTGAATTTGTTCACATAAGTATAAATACCTCTGTTAACTAAATGGGAATTGCATGACGGTTTAAATTTAATATTATAAAATTCAAGCTATAAAAATACATTTGGTATAGCAACAACACTTTATCCAATTTTTTGTTTTGTTTTTTGAGAAGGTTTAATTGAAAAATAATTTAGTAAATGAGCTATAAATTGCTAATCAATTAAAGTTGCTGAATCTGTGGTTTTCGTGATAGAAATAGCTTTTTATTTTCTTTTGTGTAAATATGTTCTCGAGTCATGTTTTTTGTAAACAAAAAAATGTGAAAGAAAATAAGTAAATTTAAATAAAACAAAACAAGTGTAAAAATAAAAAAGAGAATAAAAACAAAAAGCGTGTATTGTATATCTACCAAAGGTAGAGCTTGCACAAAACGAACAAGTTTTCAATTTATTTTTAATCAGTTGTGGTAATCGTTAACTTCAAACTCATATATTAGTTCTCATTTAGTGGGATAACTCTAGGTTATATGAATGTTTCAGGTTTGCATTAGGTTTCCACTTCTTTCAAAACGTGTTCTGAGATTGGAACCTGGAAAATTCCCGAAATATATCTATCAACACATTCCTGAAAGTTGTCAATTAATAAATTTGAAAACAAAAACTCTATAGATTATTTGTTAGGACAATATCCTAATAAAGAAATATAGAGCATGGCCTCGAACTTGAATAATTTTCTTTTTTTTTTAATTTATAACGAGCTTTCAACCTCCGTCTATTTACAAAAATAAAGCAAATCAAACATATTAGCTAGGTTGATACTAGTATTTCGATCTGGCTAAAGATCTCATCAGAACCCGAAGTTTTAGAAAAGTTAGAGCCTCCATAACAGGCAGAATTTTAACAAAAAAACCTATTAATCATTAATTTAGCTCCATTCCATTTTCATTTTCATTGCACAATTAAATGTCGAAAAAACATAATTTTAATTTTTAATAAAAATTATATCAAACTTGAAAATAAGTAAATTTAGCAATATTAAAAAAAATTATAAAATGAGACGCACAAAACATACATTTTTAAAAAAAAAGTTTAATTTGTGATGTTCGTATCCCGTTATTGGTGCGCTGATATTAAATTCATATATCACAAACTGTATAAACACCATTTACTTACATACATCATTTTTCAAATACTCATTTTTCAAAACTCAATTCTATTGAACGGCGCAAAACCCCTATGGGAAAAACTGCGAAAGTTTAAAAATCGGAAAACTTTGGTATCCCTTGTAAACCACCATACAACTTTTCACCAATTAACTGTATGGATATGCCTTTTTTTAGTGAATGTATCTCCAAAGTCTAGTGACTCCATTTTGCATTGGTTTTGATTTGAAAGTTAAAATATATGAGCTAAAATAAATGAAAAGTCTCTTGTAAGTTTTCAGTAATTCTTTTAACTTTCCGACTTTTAAATGGCCAGCAATTCTTTTGATGAAGACGTTTCATCGTGAAGCATTGCATGTCAGAGCTTTTATATATAGTATACCTAACCATGACCATCGCTTTTATAAATTCATAAAACCTTGAGAAATAAAAGGCATTTAAAGTCAGTATGAACAGGGGTGAAAATTTTTTTAAGTAGCTCAAGTTTGTTTTATATACCGTTTCAAACTTCGAAATCGGTTAAGAAATTACAATTGTTTAAATGCGACAGTCGCAAAAAATAGTCTTTTCCCATTATCTCGACAATTTTTTTGGGTATATTCAGCTAGGCCATGCGCGGCTTCAGTAATTAATATACGGGGAAATGATGTACAATTGTTTGTTGTATTTTGTACACTGAGGCGTATGAAATTTCCATTTATATTAATTGATGGAGCCGCACATGTGCTAGACCTACAACCAGCTCTAGGTCATTTGAGAAACGAATTTTCTGTGTAGCACAGTGTAATTATTAAAAAAAAAAAAAACCTAAGGAATTTTATGAAGGAAATAGCAGTATTTTTTGTTTCATTCTTCCTGTTAAAAATGTAAATCTTACCCAAACTCAATTGACTACTTTTAAGTTTTTGTAGCATACCCGATGCTTTTGTAAAGTCTTCCATTTTATTACCACCCATGACTAGTGATTCAAATACCTCTGTGGTTTTATCAAAATATTCAGTTACCAGACGATAAAATCTCAATGAGGTAATTAAAATATTACGTCTCCTTTCCAAACGTGTAGCAAATGAACGGCAAACAAATTGCATAAATTCTTTTTGCGATAATAAATCACGATAAGTTGCCGAATCTTTGGATCCCATATATGAATCTATTTTATATAATAATTCCGCGTAGAAGCCATAGGTTTCTCGACATTCCAGTTCCAAAGTATCATGAGCTGTTCTCAGTTGTTCACAAGCCTTAACATCACATCCTATGGCGGTTTGACGATTTAACATGTGTTCAGCAGTATTTAATATCCAATTGGTTACAAATGCCACGCCCTCTTCTAGGGAGGCTAACTCACGAGCTTCTCTTACAGTTTGTATTAATTCCAACCAGGCAGAGCGTAAATCGGTTTGTTTTCTTTCAATTTCATTTAGACGCATTTCAATACGTGAACGTTCACAATTCAAATCTGGTGGTAAAGTGCGTTTCATTATTCCATTTGTGGTTACAACAGGTGTAGTATGCATGTTATCATGGTCATTTGATGTTGCTGAGACTGCGGCTGATGTTGTTTTGGTATTGATTTTGTTTGTATTTGCGGTTGCATTTGAATTGTTGGCTTTGGTTATTACAGGCGGTGTTGGGGCATAAACTTCATTGAAACGTGTTAATATACGATTGCCTATACAAGAAAAGTATAAAACATAAAATAAAATTTAATGTTCGGCCTTTTGTCTGATTTATTATCGTTTGATTAGATTTATTTTTTTTTTTGTGAGTCTTAACAAAATAACTTTAATTATGTGAATAGTGAAACTATGCAACTTTCTTTTTGAACTTTTCTCTGGATTTTATTTAAATTATGGAGCCTATATTGCGCTTATTCATTAACAATGAAATGTTAATCATACAAAGAAATATAAATCAAGTCATTCTGGCATGTGATGAAAAACGATCGTTTTGAAATCGATCGTATGTGAAATTTCAATCCCGAATATTTCGCATTGTCTTTAATTAAAAAGATATTAAAAGATGTGGATCGGTGTTCCCAATTCAGTTAAAGTGTTTAAAACTAATTCCAATCGACCTCTTAAACTTTATTCCATTTTAGAATTTTGATTTTTAACCAAATCAATCGGAATCAAAATCGATCAGTTTTCATTAGAGTTGGGCATTTTAGTTAATTTCGTTCACGAAGTAGTTTGTTTTCAAATTATTTTTCCTAATACGTTAACCCCTACTCTTACCACGTTCCCGGCCAGAAATTCAAAAAGTTTTATATCAGCGAGTTAGGTTATATTCGAAGGAACATATATTTTAAATTTTAATTTTCCAAAAATCAGTTCTATACAGATGTCTACACTCAGAGAAAAAAGTTTCATCATATTGATGATATTGTTTCATAAATCGTTTGTCATCATGTTTCATAAATCGTATTCATCATATATATGAAGTTTTCATAAATATGATGACAAGTTTCATAACAATTTATGACACATGTAAACTTTTTCTCTTTCTGCTTTCCTCTTCTCTGGACTGAACCCCATGCCAAATTTCAAGTTCCTAGCTCAAGCGGTATAGGCAGGGCGAGGATGAGTCACTCAGCGAGTGAATGAGTGAGTGAGTAACGTTGTGCTTTTATTGTTGGAATAAGCTCTAACCCGAAAGTGCGAACACCTCAAATTTTTTCCATGATTATGTATTTGGGTTGTCTCAGAACACTTTTGCGATAAATATCAATATATTCGATCGAGCACGTTTTGTTAAAATTTTTTTTGAATTTGCAAATATTGAAATTTTTAATTTTCTTGAAAACTATGCATCAGTGAATAGTTGTTATAGGATTTGGGATAGAGGAGATTTTTGAAATGTTAGCATAATCCGTTCCTCTTTTAACGAATGACCAATATGTCTCACTTTCCCAATGAGCAGCAAGAACTTAGACGCTGTTCGTCTAGGAGCTTTTCATGTCTTAGTACTTTGTTTACATACAGTTCTCGCCTGTGTGCTCGGCAGGTCTGTTTTGTCTTTTTACATGTCAATTACTTAATGCTTTTTTTTTTTTGATCTGACTGCATTTTTGGGCTTAGCCTAAATGAACAATTTCCTTCCAAGCAAAATCACGCTTTCTACCATATTCCCAGCAGCATCATCATTGAAGTCCAAGAGATATTTACATTATTTTCAGTTAAATTACCGATAAAAATCGTTGAGTTGGACCCAATGAGACTATTCATAAATATAAACTAAGCGTTTGTTTTGTGGCTGCTTGTGAAAAGCTCGGAGTAAAAAAAGGAACGATCTAACTTCATAATTTTTAGGATGCGAAGTAAAAAAAGGTAGAGTGTATTCTAAGAATTCCCTTATAGTACGGAGAGTATGTTGGCTTATTCACAAATTGCGCAGAGTTACTGAGCGCGGCTAAAAGCTAGACGTAATTGCCATCGGGAGTCATCCCGCTCGAATGGCAAGGTGTGAATATTAAAATCGCCAGCAATCACGATCCCGAAATAGAGGCGGAAAGGGAAGCAAAGCAATTAAATTTCTTGTTCCATTCTATGTTTGGGCTTCTATAAAGAATCCCGAAATGAATAATGTGTGTCTTGATCATGCGTGGGCAATCGTTGGTGCCACTGGTACACAGACGCGATGATATTTTTATTTTCAATACAAAAATCTAAAAAAGATTAAAAAAATTACTCTAAAGGTACGTTCAGATTAGTCAAATATTTGACAAGAAACATGAAATATTTCTCTGCCGTAATCTGAACACAAAATATTTTTGTGTGTCAAACAGCAAATCAGCTGATTTTGGTCAAACAAAATTATTTGCATTCAAATAAATATTTGACAAACTTAACCATAGTGTGAACACTAGCTATCAAATATTTTCTTCTGATTTGAGCAAATATTTATTTGATCTTACAAAAAAAATGTAAGAACAAACAATGGCAAATAACAGGTGGTAAAATCGTCAATTATAAATTTTTTTAATAAATTTATTAATAAAAGGCTTTATAAAAAAACTGAAATGTAAATAGATATTAAAAAGCGAAATTTGATGATACAATATTTTGAGAAATTTTGTTTAATAAAATATTGTTAAATGGAAAAATATGCAATTTTAAATCACATTAAATTAAAATTTAAAAACAAAACAAATTCACAATTAAAAATGTTCGGGTCAATTGCAATTCGTTAAGCTACAATTTTCAAACCATACATGAGACTAATTAATTGAATGGACTAATTAATTGATGATTTCATTACAATTTCATTGATATCAATTGTAATGAAATTATTTCCATTACCATTTGTTCAATTAATGATTATGAATTTAATTGATTTGATTTCATTTCATTGACTAATGGTAATGATTTCAAATTTCATTACCATTAGTAATGAAATAATTAAAGGAAGAAAATTGGAATTGACTGAATGCAAATATGCTAGGTTTCGGAAATATTCCGAAAGATTAATTTTTTATGAAAAAACAATTATTTTTTTACCCAAAAAAGTACGTGAAAATAAAAATTTAATCACTCAGATAATGGATTGGAACATTGGTCCAAAATGGAACGGTGTGGAATGAAACGGGGAACGATTGGAATCGGAGCACTGTACACAATTGTGTTGTCGTACGTGAAAATAAAAATTTAATCACTCCGATAACAGAATGGAGCATTGGTCCAAAATGGAACGATATGGAATGTAACGGGGAATGATTGGAATCGGAACACTGTACACATTTGTGTTGTCGGTATGGTGCTGTTTGTTAAGGTTTGCAAAAATTTTGTCCGTTTTGCGATATCATGTTTAAATTCCAAGATACAATCCATTTTACAAAATGGCGATATTTTAAAATGTCCAGATCTCTAAAACTAAGCGAGATAGACCAAAACGGACAAGATTATTGTTCCAGAGGAGTATTAATTTTATTTATCATTTAAAAAAAAAAAAACAGTTAGTTTTTCGATTAAATAAATCTATGTTTTTTTATACTTTGATTAAATAAATATTTAATACAAATATTTGTTTCAATCTGAACGCTCGACAAATATTTTTTCGTTTATTTTATTTGACACTATTTGAGAGCTGTTTGAACAAACAAAAACCATCAAATATTTGATCATAGTTTGAACATATAGAGCAAAATTAACAATATAAAATACTTTGTTCAATTGACACATAAATTAACCACTGACGAGTCCCAGGAGGGGGACGAAACTGCGGCAGTCTGGTGTATCCCTTGTGTCCGTAAAATTTTTCAATAAAAATGTTTTCTTCTTCTTCCTGTAAAGAGACTAACTAAAAAAAAATAAAATAAAATAATTTTTTATTTGACACAATTGGAAGCAAATATGTAAACAAATATTTTGTTCAAATATTTGATTAATGTGAACGTACCTTAAGTTCACACATATTTATTTTGTCATTTTGATTGCCGTATTTATATAAAAACTTTAAATCGAAAACTCGAAAAAAACGAATATACTTATTTTGGGGTTAAACATGAATGTAGTATTAGATGCCTTCAATATAAAATCCCAAGATTCTAAGGAACGTTTCATTAAAACATCGCAGGATGCTTTAAATCAACCCCACAAGCATTTTTTTAAACCAACGCGGTAGTTGACTGATATTTAACAAAAAACAAGCAGTTCTTGAAGTTTTTATTGATAAAAACCCAACGAAATACATTTTAAACAATTAATCACCAATTTTTTCGATTAACCGGCTAATCATTTAAGCAAATTTTCGAATAATGCCTTAACCGGTCAACCGCCTAGGTCGAATAATTGGAAACACTACTTAATTCAGACTAGTTGTTTTCTAAACAATATTTTCACTATGTACTTACATTTTTTAACTACTGATAACTACATTCCTCTCAAACAGTCTACATCTATCAAACTTGTTAAAGTTGGCTTACTTAAATCCTAGGTTTGATGTCAAACACTTAACAAACTTCTAAATGGTTTGATACTAAAACTATCAATCCTGTTATGGTTTGACATCATATTTTTTTGAAAGCAAGTTTTTTTTTCAAGATTTATGACAATTAACAACATCCTACGTATTTTTGTAACAGCACATCCCTAATTTTTTTAAATTCTATCAAACAGGAAATAAAAATTGTTTAACTTAAAATAATCTCAAGATTAAAAAGATTTAAGCCAATGACAATGCATATATTCGTGGGTATACAAATTGTATTGATTTGGGTCAGATTTCAAATCGATTTGGTTCAATTCAATTTAATTTCATTTAGTTTTAAAACGTCTTAGTGCCATTAAGTCATATTATATCACCATCATATTTTTTCACCTCCATTATTAAATACTTTTTTTTTTTTTGGAATCATTCATAACAACAGCAACAACAACGAAAAGTGATTAAAATGTCAATAACAACTACGACGACAACTATTATTATCATTTCGTATAGTAGAAATGCGTATATTTAATATACAATTACCAAACGCACATGCGTAGCAAATGTTTGCCGTAAAACAGTTTGCCCCCAAAAATAAACATGACTTATGACCAGTGTTGCCAGAAGTAGAGGAAAATCTCTACATGTAGGTTTTTGTACTTTTTAAAGTATTAGCGCGGGGGAAAAGTTACAGATATTTTTAATTGGTCGAAAGTACGTTTTCCAAATAATGTAAATCTTCTCTAAAAATAGTTATTTCTACCTTTTTTAGCAAAATAAAGATATTTTGGGAGACAATATTTTCCAGGATCAAATTTATGTCTTCTAATTTAGAATTTTTATTGATGAATTTAAAGGAAGCATTCTAAATATGATTCCTTGGAAGTTGTGCTACACTCACAATATTTTTTCCGTAAAGACTACGGAAATGCACATTAAATTAACTGAAAATCAGTTAAAAACGGGCCTACTTACTTTTCGTTTAAAACAATTTGTAAAATTTAGTTTATTTTCAACCATTGAAAAATTAATTGACAAAATCGATAAAAAACAATAGATTGTTTTCGTTTATTTCAATAACACCTTTTTTTTAAATAGAAAATTTTAACTGAATATTTGAACTGTTACCGAAAGTCCGTTTATTTTGTTTATTTAATAACAGACAGAAAGTTAAAAAATATATTTCTTTATTAATTAAATTTTTGTGGAAGTTGTTAAAGCCTGCTTTTTTGTAGAAACTTTACCTGGGTTTTTCTATAAAATGATTTAAAAAACAAAACGGAATGTCAAAAAATGTAAAATTTCTGATAGAAAAACCCTGGCAAAGTTGCTGCAAAAAAGCAGGTTTTAGGAAGCAAAGATAAATTCATCGATAAAAATTAACAATAAGACGAAACGAAAAAGAAACTGCTAGTATGAAATACTGATCGGTTATTGTATTGCAAAAAAATTGGTTATTTGTTTTGCAAATGAAAACAGTTTTAGACCAATTGTAAAATTTTCAAATAATTTTCATACAATTTAACGATATTTTTGGAATATTATTATTTTAAATATCTGACAAGAATTGGAATTGTCGTTGATCGTATGAAAATTGCAAATAATTTAATTGAAACAAATGTATCTTAGATCCGTAGGGATTTTTGTAATGGATAAAATTTCGAGAAAAAGGGATTTTTTTTGGTTAGTGTAAATATTTAAAAAAAAATATCCACTGGCAACACTGCATATGGTAGTAAAAACAATAAAAATGTATGGGTAAAATATGCCAACCAAATCTAATTCACGTACATTAGTGTGGCATTTATTGTTAATATTTAGAACTGAAAATGGGGAACGAGCAGAGCTCGTGGGAACTAATTCCCTAATTCCCATTTTTTAAAATGAATTTAAATTTTAGGAATAAATTCCCTGATCAACTGTATGGAGTTGAATGAATTCCCTTTTTTCATTCGATTTGTCTTGAAGGAATTCATTCCCTTTTTTTACATTACTTCATGAGGCAATTCATTAAAATCTAGTTAAGTCCTCTTTTTTTCAGGGAATTCATTTTCATTTAATTCCCTTGGAGAATTAACTTTTTTGTTTAATTCCCTACACAGAACTAATTCTGTTCATACACACAGATAAAAATTCAGCTATTTGTCAACAGAAATTCGGTTACTACGACTCATATTCGTTTATTACGAATTTATTACACCCAAAATATTCAGAAATCTAATGTAAATATAGTTGTAGTAACTGAATTTCCAATGAAATTGGCACTTAGTCTCTGTGTGTAAGAATTATAAACTGATTTTCTTAATTTTGATTCATTATATGTAGAAACAAATGCTTTCAATTCAAAAATGTTTCCTTAATATTCTAAATTTCAAGTCAGTTCAAAAAGAAAATTAATTATCGGCAAACATATTTTGTATGTGGAAAAATATCCAATTTGACCGTTATTGAGAAAAATTAGTTGATTAAAAGGTAAGTAAAATTGTATTGCAATAATATGCATATTTTTTTACAAACCAACATAATTTTTAATCTTATTTTAGATTGCAATTTTAAGTTATTCCCAAATCATCTTTCAGGACTATACAACGGAACGTACCCTTTTCTGAAACACATAATAACAATTTAAGCCTATTGAAAGAAAGCGGACCAATGATGTTTAAGGAAATATTGCCACTTAAAATTTATTGAAATCTTCCTTTACACATTGTCCGTTTTTGTGCTCACAACATAAATAAAAGTGCATTTTTTTTTGTTAGGGCCCTCATGTATATTTTGGATAAAACTTAATTTTTCCGAAGAACATACAATTTTACTACAAGCTATATTTCAGAAACCAATTGAAATTTTGCGGAAGACGAACTTCCGCAAAATAGTAGTTATGGACTAGGAGAAAAAAGTGTAAAACAAACTAACCCGAAAAAACTACATGTAGTACCTTAAAATTGCTAAAATTTTTATTTGTTCTATCTCGGTTTTTTTTTCTAATTTAGTAAAGTAATCTTCAGAAAAAATATTCCAGAGCTTTATTTTATTTGTCTTATTACTTATAATAAAAATTTTCACTAAGAGATGGCGCTTAGTTTTCATACAAACAACTAAAAATTTAACTAAAATTCAGTAGATTTTTATTTTACTAATATTTAGCAAAAAGATTCTGCTAACTTTACTGCTATTTCCTGCAACGTCATTTTGAACAACTTTTTAGTAAATTTTTCTGCTATTTTTATAGACTTATTTGTATGAGTGTACTAAACTAAAGAACAGGCGCAATTCTTTATAGTCCCAATCTTATTTTTAAGGTTACATTTGACCCACATTTTTAACCCTTAAAAATAAAATTGGGATATGTATAATTGAGGGTACAAAACTAAAGAAGAAGATAATTCTTTATAGTCCCAATCTTATGTTTAAGAGTTACTTTTGACCCCACCTTTTAAATCTTAAAAATAAGTGCAGTCAACAAGTGCTTAACCAATCCCAAAATGATAACATCATTAGACAAAAGGTCCGTCTGTTTAAAAAGTATCGGACAAGTACTGGTAAAACAGAATTTCCAACGTTAGCAAAATGTTGGTAAAAGCATGAAATGAGTGGTCTAAAAATTTGTTTTCCAAAATAAAATTCAAATCTGGCCGCCAGATTAACAGCCGACAGCTCTGAACACTGAGCTAACGAGACATATAATACTTGACAGCTTAAAACGTAAGTAGATGATAACTGCTGGGTAACAATTAACTGCTCTAATATGTCAGCAAGAGCATAAGGTTTAATGGAAACAACTTGCCAACGTTGGGAAAAACAAAAAAAATTTGGTCTTAAAAGAGCTTTTCCACAAAAAAATCCAACTATTACAAGTAAACCATTTTAAAAAATCTTTAAAATTTATTTAAAAAACAGCGTTTTTGCATTTTTATCAAATTTTTGCATCATTTTTGATTTCAGATTAGTGATATCCGATTAAGTAAAAACTCCACAGCTGAATAATTTTGAGTATATTAAGGGAATAAATGAAATAAAAAATTTTATAAATTTCAAATTTTGGGAATTTTTAATAAAAATACACTTTTTCAAAAAAAAAAATCGATTTCTTCCATTTGGTACCATTTGATATAAAACTTGCTTTGTAATCAACCAAAATCGAAAAATCGTTATATTAAGATACATCCTAATATAGATTATAAGTTTCAACAAGTTAAAGCCAACTTATCTAAACGTGTTTTTGTTAAAATTTTGGTTAACTGTTCAATATAAATTAGAAGTGAAAAAACAATATGAAAACAAGTAAAAAGTTAGAGCCGCAAGGCAAATTCTGTTTTATAAAATAAAACAAATGACAAAAAAAACACAGCATTAATAGTCAAGGCAATTTTTTGTTACTAGTCTTCAAAATTCTTTGCAAAAAATTAAAAAAAAAAATAATTATGTTGTGGCATTAACAAAAAAGCTAACAAAACATTAAATTATTTTGTAACATAGCGACCAACATAAGGCACGTAGAAATGTTTTTGGTCAAAGTTAAATTTTCTAGAAAAACAAATTCTATACTTCAGAATTTTTCTTTGATTTTGTGACAAATTTTAGTATATAACCTGAGAAAGCAAATTAGCTTTTTATGTTTTGTTTTACCAATTTGTGCTTTTTCAGTTTATATAGCTTTGAGAAGTTTGCTAACTTTAGAAATTAATAAAAACGACAATATTTAAGCAATTATAAAAAAATAAATTAATGGTGTATTCAAAAAATTCTTTTTGCGGTAGAAAACCACAGTATTACATAATATTCAAAAAATTATAATTTAGAATTCCGACTACCATGGCAACCCTGGTAACCATTTCATTGTAGACAATTTTTTTAAAAGGCAAAATCGGGTACTATCGTGGATCCTTGGAACTCCTCTTGTGGTGTAATGGTTAGCGCGTGGGACTGTTACACAGATGGTCCCGGGTTTGATTCCCGGTGACGACAACATCAATTTAGAAAAAATAATATGTATGAGTTTTCTATCACTTATATGTATCGCTGCGCCCACCTTCGGTGTTCCCATAGCACTTAACCCCACCGAAGTGAAATAATGAATCAGGGCTATGAAACAAAAAGCTTCAATAAATTCGCCAACTTTACATCAGGTGGCGACCAACAACTGTTCTAAGACTTATCATCTCGCGCAATTACAGTGTTGCCATGTTTGAAGCCCTTCATCGTTCACCACCTTTCATCTCTCCACTATACCCTTTCCAAAGAAAGCAACACATTAATTAATAGGAAGAATTTCCTGAGTGTTGCTTCTCTTTAAAAAAAAAAAATAAAAAATCGGAGTTTTTAATTTTGGATTTGCCTTAAAATGATATGAAGGTAAACTCAAAAATAAAAAATTAAACACACCAAAAATCTTTGTTTTTTATTTTTCAAAAAAAAAATACTGGGCAAAAATTTAAAAATACCTCTACATTAGGTACTTCATTTTTTAGTCCTTTTCAAAACAAAAAAAAACCCGATTGAAAGTCGGTTCACCCGTTAAGGCTGCGCAGTGGCACCCGATTTCAAATATCTTGTTTTGAGAAAAAATCATTAAAAGTAAATATTGTTCTTGTACAATATAGGGCAAGGAGTTTGTTTAACAAGCTGTAACTTTTTATTTCCACGATTTTTTCTCCAAAATTTTTATAGCATATAGAAAAAAGTTCGAACTATTGAAATATGAAACAAACAAAATTAAAAAAAAATAAAAAATCTTAAGCTAGTAAACCATTTAAATAGTTTTTTTTCAATTTTTAAAATAAATTTTTCTAACCTTTTATTGCTTTTCTTTAAAGTTTTTTGACTTAAAATGTCTTTTTGCTGATAAAATAAACTTTGAACTTTTTAAAAATCAAGGTGTTTTATTATTCGTTACTTTAAAGAAAACCGTGATATTAGAGAAAACGTGGTCGCAGAAAAATCGTTATATTTTTTTACAGTGACCGTTCTAACAAAATATTTTTTGTAGACCACAAATAAGAAAAATTTTCGAAATCTTGATCGAGAAGTTCGAAAAATGTTCGAAGTTTTGCAATAAATCGATAAATTTTTCGCGTGGTAGTTACAAATAAAAATTAAGCATATATCTCACAAATGGCTTTAATTTCTTTAAGCTATGCGAAATTTGAGACAGATCGGTTAAATAGATCGCCTGGAAAATACAAATTTTTAACGCAACTTAAAAAAAATATAATTGGCAATATCAAAAATTATAATTTTGCAAAACTTTTCAAATTGTTTTATTTTTTTAGCCATTCTCAACCGAAATTAATATATATTTTCGACTTTCGAAAAAATCATGCACCCCTCAGTTTTATGTTTACCCAAATATAAAAATAATTTGGATAGCATTTTGTAGCATTGTTAAAGAAAAAATACCCTCTATTTTTTAAAACTTCGCCAGTATTGTGATAAAAACACTGAACAAAACAAAAGACTTAAGAAACAAACTGAAAGCTTAAAAGAAAAAATATGGAAGTTTCAAAAAGTTAGTTTGTAATTTTCCCCCCAAAGAAATATTATATACTTGTTTGATTTTCTACTAACAAAAAAAAGAAAAACTAATAAATTAACAATTTTTTTTATCTCTCTCAATAATTCATGTTGAGAATGAAAAACAGAATCAATTAATTTCACAGCCTAAACATGTTTAAAATTTAAACAAACTTAATATAACTAAACTAAGTCAAGAAGAACCTGCTCAGAATTAATTGTTTTGTTTACTGAGAAATTCATGGCAAAAACTCATTAATATTTATGTTTTAAACAAATTTTGTAACTGTGTTAATGCTTTTAAACTTAAACTATAATAATCTACTAGTAGTATTTTTTTTGTTAAGATTTATGTATGATATAGAAAGTTATGAAAATTTTTTGTTGATTTTAAGTTGGAAAAAAGCGAATACATACAAAATTCTCACCAACTTACCCATTTCTATGGTCGTTTCAATGCTACACTGCACTGTCGCATGCAGTTGAGCACTTTTCTTTAACTCCACATCCGCTTCCGTTGGCCGTATTGATTTATTGCATTGCAACAATTTCTGTAGATTATCCATGGTTGTTAAACAATTGTCATAGAACTTGATAAACTCATCAATGGACTAAAGGTGGTAAGGGAAATATTCAAATATTTTTAATATGTTGTTGTTAGATTTTTGATAAAATTTCAATATTACCTTACGTTGTTGTAACCATAAATCATAATTGTATTGCAATGTGCCACCTAATTCCTCGGGTAAACTAGTTAAATCGAAATATTTCAATAGACGAGATCTAGATAAAACAATGGGCTGAAAATTATAAAAACAAATATATTGAAATGTTAATACAATAAAATTAAATATATGGGCGTATGTCAAAAATTTCCATATCCTTTGAAACTGATATTATTTTTCAATAACTTTCGAAATTTTTTAATTTTGGAAAAGCGGGGTTATATGTTTAGATTAACAACACTTTCACTCGTATGAGTGCAAAAATTTTAGGGCCATAACTAGATTTATAATTTTAATTGTTAAGTTGAAAAGTGTTTAAAATTCGTATGAAACAAACTCTCTTTTTTTGTTCTTTTTTATTTTTTTGTTTAGGGCTTTCAACATTTGAAAATGATTTACACTGTTTTTTGTTTAACCAATTTAATTTTATTTTATTTTATTTTCTCGGAATAAATTAATTAATTTTATAAATTTTTCTCGAATATTTTTAAATATCTATCGTTTTGTTTTCAAAATACTCTCAATAAATAGATAAAAATACATAAGTGGACTAAAAACTTCTTTAATTACTGTCGAAAAGAAGTATTTTTTTTTTATCTAAATTTTTTGCATAAATTTTTGTATTAGAGTTCGGGCTTTAAGGCCGTAACTACATTACTTAAAAACTACTATCGCCTATGTTTCTTAATAATAATTCTAAAATTTGGATACTTAACTTCAAGTAGTTTTTTTTGTGGAAGGTTTTTTTCTCTCCTTTTGGATTTTAGGTGACGATATACAAAACTTAAAAGGGAAAACTTATTTAAACTTTTTGAAAATTAGTTTTTACATTTTTATTAAGTAAACAATGATATTGACAGATTTTAGAAACCTAGAAATATAAATCAAAAATTTTGATAGCCATATTGCACATAATCGTCACGTTTGGCGAGAGATTGCTATATCTAATAACCCTGAGTCAGATGTATATGTATTTAAGTCAGATGTCATATATATTTAACCTTTTTATTTTATATTCCAATAGTTCTTTATTCTTTTCCACTTGTTTTGGCAAAACACGTGTTTTGCAATCCAGTATGACTGCAGTACAAGCGTGATCTAATGCCAAATGTTACATCACTAGCATTTAATACTATCCACTGTTTTGAGCAAACTTGTGTTTTGGTGAAAAAAAAAAAATGTATGGGAAACATGTACAAAACATGTTTTATTTCAAAATACTTTCAGCGGAAACGTGTTTTAAGGCGTTCGTAATGTCAGATATTATATTTGCACAGATTATTGTTTTTCTATGTTACCTATTAAATTGTATATTAAATGTTAGCATTAAAGTTTAGAGTATTAAAAAGTTAATTTGTTGATCTTATTGATTAATTTGCAAATCTGTGAATGCTTTTGAAATAAGAATTGCATTTTAAAACTTCATTAAGGTATAGATTTTTTTAAAAGATTTTTCTCAGTAGGTGAAAGATGTATTTCTCCTTATTTGCTAACTTTTATTCTATTAATAATTTTATATAATTCCGTTGTTAAAACCCCAACGGTATAAAACCGAAATTACCCGCTGAAAAAACAGAAATTAATTGGTTGAACCGTTATAAAAATAAAGGTTATGGTTACAGTTACAGTTACGGTCACGGTTACGGTTAAAAAAACGGTTACGGTATTTGATTCGGTTACGGTATTCAATTGGAAGCGGTATTTTAGCGGTTACGTTATCCTTCCTTGCAACCATGTAAAGAACGCCGAAATGTAAAAAAATAACTAAAATCTAAAAAAAAATCAAATATTGAAGAAGAAAATCGTAAATGAAAAAAAAGCAAATTTTTTAAAAAAAAATTTTAAATAAAATCGCCAAAATTGAAAATATCTCGAAAATTAAAAAAAAAAAATCACAACAATTACAATAAATCGTTAAAATTGAAAATAATCGCCATAATTTAAAGCAATTGCTAATATTATAAAAAAAAACACAAAAACTAAAAAAACTTTCCAAAATTAAAAAAAAAATACAAAAATTAAAAAAAAAATATAAAAAATTAAATAAAATTGGCAGCGGCGTACCCAGGTTTTTGTTTCGGGGGGGGCCCAATTTTTGTTTTTTAAATTTTTTTTTGTTTGAAAAGCATATAATTTGTTACATACGAGAGCCTATATCTAATATTTTGTAGTGTCCGACCAAGTACTCGGCTTCGGCTTCGTAGTTCGGCCAAAAAGTGAAGTTCGGCCAAGTTCGGTGTTTGGCCAAATTTTGGCCGAATTCGGCCGAACTACCGAACTTTTAAGATTATTTATAAAAAGCACAAATAAATAACAACAGCGGTTATATTTACTTTTCAGAATTTACAAAAAAAACTACATAAAAAATACAACGTTGAATATGATGGAATACAAAAAAAAACACCGATATTTAAACATCAATGTGTGTGAAAAAATTTCAAAAAGCCAAAAGAGTTTAAAAAAAAATTTCAGAGATATAGCTACAAGACTTTTAAGCAAATAATCAAATTTAATGCGATATAATTAAATATAAAAAAAAAAATTCGAGTGGTAAGTAATCCTGAAAAGAGAATAACAGGTTCATCAATTTGGGATAGACATGATGCAGTACCAGACTTAGAAGTAGCAGAACCAAACGAAAATTTTATTGAAAAAGAAATTAAAATGTTTATTACGCAGCCTTTAGGTCCCGAAATATAAATATATTTGAGTATTGGAATTCAAGTCCATTTACAAATATAAAAGCTGTAGCAATAAAATATTTATCAGCCCCACCAACTAGTGTAGTTAGCGAACAGCTTTTTAGCGCTGCCGGACAGCTGTATTCTGGTAGACGAAGCAATTCACATGGTGTGAATGCGGAAAAATTGCTCTTCTGTCATGACAATATCAAACTTTTTAATTTTAAATATTAAAGTTTAAGTTTTTTTTCTCTATATCAACTTAAAAATCGATCAACTATTTTTCTTTGGCTATAAAATATAGTACAATACAAATATTTTATTCTTTTTTTGTACTTAAAATAGTAAAACTATTTTCCAAATATGATTTTTTAAAAAAAATATACCAATAAATTTGTATTTTGTTTATGTTTAATAACGAAAACGGTCCGTTTTAGCGTGCTTTATACTGTTTCGAATCCGTATTCGATGTTCCTTTTATTCCGTTTTCCGGTCCGTATACTGATCCGGAAAACGGTACGGAAACGGACTTCGGATCCGTATATGCTGTACCGAAAACGGCACATAAACGGACGGAATTGTTTGCTGGGCTATTATCACTCCTTTTTTTTATATTTTTGTTTATTATTAGTATTATTGTATTTTAGTTATTATCTCTTTCTTATTATTTTATTTATATCAAATTTTATTGTTTACTTTGTATAATTCAGTAGAAATTTGTAACCGATTATGGCCTTCAGGCTAGGTTATTGAAATGAATAAATAAATTAAATTAAATTTATTGATCTAAAAAAACAATTTATATTTTTTTAATAAAACAAAAAGTTCAGCTTCGGCCGAACATTGATATAATGGCCGAAGTTCGGCTTCGGCCGAAAAAAATGAGTTCGGTAGGACACTAATATTTTGTATCTGTTAAATAAGTTTTGGATGGGAAAGTTACCATTGACGTTATACCCAGTTATGATAGCAATTTTGAAGAAAAAATGTTTTGACATGTCTTTGTTTTTTTAGTTTTCTTATATCTACAAACCAGTTTTTTTTAAATATTAAACAAATTTATGTATCAATTAAATAATTTTATTTTGATTTTTAAAGTGAGCTATCATATTAATTAAGATCCTTATATACTATTAACAAAACTCTTAAAATTGAATTCAACGATTTTTTTTCATAAAAGTGTCAATGATTTTGTCAGGTTCAACCTTTTCTCGATACACTGATGCAAGAGCTAGAGCACCAAGTCTAGCTTCACCCATAGAATTCCTTAAATATGTTTTCACTCTTTTTAGGGTGGAAAAACTTATCTCCGCGGATGCAGTTGTAACAGGAATTACTATCAGTAAATGTAAAAACATGTAAACGTTTGGAAAAAGCTCCTCTTGAATAGCATCTAGCGGATTTGATTGTCTTTATGGTAGTGTTTCCACAGATCAATTTCAGTTAATATAACATTAGTTTGAAAAATTATAGTCTCAAAAAAATATTATAAATTCATTTATTACATACTAACCAAACAAAATAAAATAAAAAATCGAAAATATTTCGGGGGGGCTTTGGCCCCCAGGGCCCCCCCCTGGGTACGCCACTGAAAATTGGCAAAATTTATAAAGATTTTCAAAATATTGAGTTTAAATTTGGCGATTTTTTTCAATTTCAACGATTTATTTAAATATTGGCGTTTTTACTTTCTTTGATTTTTTCAAATGTTGGCGATTTTTTTCCTAATTCTTGGCGATTTTTATTCCATTTTTTTGTGCCTATTTTGACGATTTTTTTGGTGATTCTTTTCAATTTTGTCATTCTTTTAATTGTAACGATTTTTTTCTAAATTTTTGGCTATTGTTTTTTTGCAAAATTTTAATGAAATATTTAATAGTAGTTAATTAAAATGTGTTTGAAATTGAAAGCAATGTTAAATTAGATTTTTAATAGATGTGATTAAAATCTGTATTAAAAGTGAAATCAATTAAATAGTTACAAATTATTTTAATTCATAAAATTCAAATCCTTATTAGGACCGAATTCAATTAAACTCGTAATTGAATCAACAATTATTTTAATTTAATTTACTTGAATTTACTTTTATGAAACAGTTTGTCATCATTTTTTAAATCTGTTACCACAATTTTAAATTTGTAACCTTTATCATCTCTAACTTACCTCTCCTTTGTTTGTGATTTGGTACATGTTTCAACATGTTTCTCCCAAAATCCTTCGGACTTGACTAGATATAAATTGACTGTTAGACCTTCAAATAGATTATATATAAATCGGGCATGTTGTCTCGTTATTCGTGCGGTTGTTTTTTGAGCATCCACTATCACAGTTATGCCCTTTTGTAAAATGACATCACTGTAAAAGATTTTATAATTCATTTAGTTTAACAATCAAATTATTTGATTTTTGAAATATATTAAGATTATATAAATAAAGCTGTGATTTTGTTATGATTAATGATAAAAATTTGATAAATACTTTAAAGTCCCAAGGGTGTTTAGTGATCAGTTATTATTTATTTTATTAACATTAAGTTTTAACTAATTAATTTAACTGTTTTAAATATATTTGATTAACTATAACTGGTTAATTTTAAGCCTACAGCAAATAAGCATATAAAAATATACTTATGGGACATTTTAAAAATAATGAGTACAGAAAAGCGACTTTTCCAAGATTTTCTCTTCTGATTTTAGTAAAACTTGATATAAGCATTCTCCTAGTAAATATTTAATTTACATATTTTTCACTCGTTTTGTGTTTAATTAAGCTAATTAGACCTATCTTCTTTTAGGGTAATTAAAAATGCATTTAAATTACAATTTTCTCCGACGTTTCGTAGATTTTTTGTCTACTTTTTCAAGGAGTTGTCTATTTAATAAAATAAAACATAAATTATTACAATATTCCTACATCAAAACAATTTTTAACTTACAATGTTTACGTTTTTCACATTAAACTAAAATATTTTTACATTTAACATAAAACATAAAAACAAAAACACAGATTTTACATTTAAACACATCTTAGCTTAGTATCACAGTCTAGTATAATGCAACCCTATAGCTAGCATTTATATTATCGGTGTCCTGCTTTAAGTTCATCGTTTTGTGTATTTGTTGCTGTATGCGTAAGCTTTCGATAGTATATCTCTTCTTTTCTATGCTCTCCTTGTCTATTATTTTTACATTGTTAAAATCAGCTGAGTGACCTGTTTCCAATATATGTTGTGATAATGCCGTTGTCTCTTTTTCGTTATAGTCCGCGTGTAATCGCTGCTCAATTTTGGTTGGTTTAAACAAATGTGTAAGAAATATGTTTGAATTATCATAACTTCTGAACGCGTCAACGGAATACTTAAAAATTTGTATCATTTTAAAGATCAAATCCTCTTTTTTTAACAGTGTTGCACCCAAATAATTTGTTTTTTTTTACGAAAAGGAGAATGAAATTGAATAAATGTTCCTAATTCGTGAATATCTCAAAAAACCCACAATTAAATTTTATGAAATTCTTTTTGCAATTTACTCTAAGTATCATAGCATATAAAAATTTCAAGTTGGGAATCAGACGGGCTCTAAAAAAAAAGAGTTATGTTCGGAAGTATCTCTGATATTTAATATAATTTTCTTTTATATTTCCATAATAACCCTACGACAAATTTCAATATATTTTGGTACACATGTTAAAATCAATATGTATGTTAAACAACCCCATGTGGAATGAGGAGTCAATTGACCTAAAAGTGACTGGTTAAAGAAGGACTTATCACAGGACTGTTATAATTTAGTATTGAAGTGGGTTAAGCAGTGTCAATTGTCCTAAAATTACCAATCCTGTGACTGCTAAAGGGAGGACATGCCATTTAACCAGAATGCTTATTAACAAGAAAAAGCCAGTTGACCAGAATTTTACCCATTGGAAGCTGTTTAGTTTTCGTTTATTTTATACGACATGGCCCTTTCGTGGCAATCTTGCGGTATGCCCATCTTTGGTTAGTCCTGTGGCATGCCACTATGTGGTTTAAAGCAGGACAAATGACCCCCTCCTATGACAAGCCAATGTTAAAGTTGCCAGTTGTTTACATAGGATAGGGTTTAGCAGAGGACCGGTCTATGGCACGAAGGGACCGATCCTGTGGTACACGCAGAACCGGCCCCGTTCCCCATAGGGAAGAGCCCACATGTAGTTAAACTACCTACTCGGATTTTTGTCATCACGAGCTATAATGAGTTCAAGATGCATTTGCACCAAGTCTGTTAATATGATTTTTTGGTAGTAGGGTTTGAAAATTCTCTAGACTTTTTCATTTCCCGGTATTTCCGAAAAAAATAATGTATTATTAAGTTTGATATAGAGCAATTCCATATGAAAACGATCAAAATTGGCAAATTTTTGGACGACCCCTCTCCGATTTTAAAATAAATAGTCTCAATCGATTGCCCAGCAAAAAATAATGTACCTACATATTTTTTTTTTTTTTATAGTGACTGGTTTAGTGGTGGTGTGCACCACTGTCATGTGACAAAATTGAAGAATTCTTCATAAGGGACCTCATTGAAAGTTGTTTTAAGAAATTTACCTTTTTTCCCATGAAAATTAAATTTTCCCATGAAAATTAAATTTTCCGATTTTCCACAGAAGCTCCTAAATTTTCCGGCTAATTTTATTTTTTTTGGATTCCTCATAATTTTTGCTTTAAGAATCAGCAATAAAAAAATGGGCCCCGACTCCTTGCTTGGACAGGAGAAGAGCATTTAAGAGACCACCTTGTTCTCATTGTTTTTATATTTTTTATAATTGAATTATTTTTAAGTATTTAACAAGAAAAATTAGGAAAATTTTATTTTTGAATTAAAGCCTGATTCAATACCTTTCCAACGAGCTATCACTCGTTGCGATCGCTTTAGTAGTTTTTTTTAAAACAACTTTCAATGAGGTCCCTTATGAAGAATTCTTCAACCACCACTAAACCAGTAACTATAAAAAAAAAAAAAATATGTAGGTACATTATTTTTTGCTGGGCAATCGATTGAGACTATTTATTTTAAAATCGGAGAGGGGTCGTCCAAAAGGTGATCGCTTTTTTATTAAAAATAAAAATTATGTTTTTTCGACCTTTAATTGTGCAATGTATAAAAGACAAAGTACAGTCTAGTTTACTCCCCCTGTTTTTGTTTATAGATAAAACAAAAAAATAAAAGGGGGAAAAAAAACAAAAAACGTGTATTGAATATCCACCAAAGGTTGCACATAACAAACAAGTTTTCAATTTATATTTTGATCAATGGTAATAATCTTTTACTTCGAGCTCATATATATATTAGTTCTCATGTAGTGAGTAATATAGTTTATATGAATGTTTGATGCTTGGCATGGGATTGTTACCTCTTTCAAAACGTGTTCTGATGATGGGAACCTAGAAAATTCCCGAAATAGATCTATCAACACATTCCTGAAAGGGTCAAATAATAAATTTGAAAACAAAAAAACTCTATGGATTATTTGTTAGGACAATATCCTAATAAAAAATATAGAATATGGCCTCGAACTTGAATAATTTACATTTTCATAATTTATTATTCTCTATAAAATATTTTAAATTATCAAAATCGGATAGTTTAGTAGATAAATAAAACAAAATTGACAAAAACTTGCTCTACTGTAAACCATTCTTTGAAGGGTTTAAAATAATTTGCATAAATTTTTATTAAAAAAAAAAACTAGTCTAAAATATTGATTTTTATTTCGCCAACTTAATTATAAAGTTGACATTTTTAATCATTTCTAAAGCAATACAAAGCGGTAATAGATCAAAGATTTAAAAACTTTTTTTAAATACCACTATTTAAATACCATCCATAATTCAATTGATTAATAAATATATGCATTAGGGTGGCAAGGAAAAATCAACTTTGGGTTTCTGGTCAAACCCGACCAGATTATTGTGACACCTCATCTGAAACTTACATGGTGGAAATTTGAGACAAATCGGATAACTGTAGTCTGTGCACCTTTGAGGCCAAAGTTAAAATTTTTAGAAATTCAGTATAGTGAACTTAAAACGATATACTTTTTTTTACAAAGGTTGACCAAATCTTGACTAACTTGATATTCCAAGCAAAACAAAATAGTTTTCCCAATTCTTTTTAATTAACCCGTTTGTGATACGGGGGTCAAAATAACCCATCCATTATAGATAAGTTTTAAATATAAAATTTTCCAAAAAAAAAAAAGTTGACAAAGTTGACGTTCATTGTAAATTAAATTGTTTTTGTAACATTTTTATTGAAATTAACCTTTTTATGCTACGGCGGTCAAAATTACCCATTAATTTAAAAAAAGTTTCAAACCAAAATTTAAAAAAAAAACGTAAAAAATCAATCCTTACATAAAAAAAAGTGTTAACCCGTTTTTAATCTATTTCCTCAAAATAATTTTAAAGCCAATATTGTACAAAAAAAGTAATCCTTCAGAAAATAGGGCTTTTTAGTAGAAACTCTAGCCAGTTGGTTTATTAATGTTCTAATTATAAGTTTTGTTTAACAAAATTAGCATGGGAAAATTCCTACATGTAGGTTTTTTTGCCTTCAAAATAACGGTGTAAGGGAAAAGGGACAGATAATTTAAAAAAGTCAAAATGTAGGCACTTTGTCCATATAATGCAAATCTTCTTAAAAATAGCTATTTCTACATTTTTATGTTAAATAATTATATTTTGAGACAATATTTCCGTAGAAAAAAATTAATTTCTTTTTTTTAACAGATAGATTCTTTGGGATTTTTTAACTGGCAATCTCTTTGGAACTTATTGAGGTATATAGTATACCTTGGAAGTTGTTTTGCAGCATTGTATGTACAGCTTCCTACCTACGACAAGCCAATGTTAATTTTCATCAACGAAAAGCAATACAATTTTTATTGTATTGTATAATATGGTTATGTAAAAAAACCATATAAAAATGAATTTTCGACGAAAAAGAAACTGCTGGAATGAAATCAAACTTTTTGAAAGAAGGCAGGATTTTTGTTTTGCAAATAATGACGTATTTAAATGTATTCTAAAAAGTATTTTGGAAAATTTAACATATTTATATTTTCAAATAATTTTCGAACAATTTTCCGATAATATCATTTGGATATTAATATTTGAAAATAATTGGAATTGTCGTTGAAAGTATGACAATTGCAAAAACCTAAATTCACACAATTTTCAAAGCATATTTAGTTAATGAAGCCAAGAGAGCAGCATTAGACAGAATCCGATGGAAATCAATTGTTGAGGCCCTATGTTCCTTTTACGAATATCGGGGAATATACAGGCTGATTCAGTCACGACCCACCGAATTTCACCAGCGTTTTCCTTGGCTAATTTCATTAAAAAAAATGTCCACTATGACCATCCTTGAAAAGGCAAGTTTGCGAAATGTCAACGGTTTGAAAATTTTCGGATTTGGAGGTCGGAGGGTAGTATTGTCAAGTTGCTAACTTCTGAACCAGTGGTCGGATTTTTTTTGTTTTTGGGCTTAGATTAGATTAGATCAGAAGGCACTATGCACCGCGACCAATATAGATCTTTTGTGCTGCCTAAAGTTACCTACAGATTCAAGCTACCTATAAAGCCAATTATCCTATTAGGCAAAATGTTCGCGATGTCGGAAGGCGAAATGTAGCGATCACCGAGAAACCTAAGTCTCCTATCACAAAGCCTGGGACATTCGCAGAGAACATGCTCCGAGGTCTCAGACACCATCTCGCAAAACCTACACATATCCGTGTCCGATTGACCCTTCTTGTGCAGATGGTATCTGAGATTACAGTTTCCAGTTAAGTACGACGCCAGGTTCCTCAAACCCCCCCCCCCCCCTTTCAAGCGACAAGAGTCGCCTTGACCCCCTACTGCAAAAAGAGATCAATCTTTTAGCCTGGCGCTGACCAGGAGAGTTTTCCCAGTAACCAGAGAATTCAGACTCTCTCCATGCCCTGAGCCTTTCCCTAACATACCCCGTAGGTATTCCACAGAATGGTTCAGGATGGTTTTGAGCTTGTTGGAAAGGTATTGGAAAGGGCTTGTTGGAAAGGTCTTTGGGAGAATCAAGAAAAAAACTCATTGTGCTGTTATTTCGCTTCCAAAAACAAAAAAGAAAATGTTTGCATTTCAGTCAAATGATCACAACCAGACCTCTGGGTGATCACAACCAGACCTAAGGTTAAGTGCACGTTCTTATGTAATTTTTTTCCAATTTTTTTAAAAAGCTCTGTATCTCGCCGATTTCACTGGTTCAGAAGTTAGCAATTTTACCCTTCTACCCTCCGACCACCAATCCGAAAATTTTCAAACCGCTGCCATTTCGCATGAAATATGCAACGCTATGTAATACGATCTTAGAGTGAGGCTCGAAAGAAATAGCGGTATTCAATTCATCGCTTCTTTTGGTGTTTAATTCTTGGTTTTTTATTCTTAGGATATTCACATAGATATCAAATGCCAACAGTCAAACATTTCGGGTAATGCACAACGTTCTGGGGTTTGAAAAAACACACATGTTACAATAAATGACGTTCATTTATATTTTTTTTATAGGTACTACATCCCGTGATGGCGTTGGTTTCATAACTAAAATTGAAAGAAATATGAATGTCATTAAATACTGTGTAATACTAAAACAACGAGAGCTACGCTCCCTTCGTGAAAAATAGCCGCTGGTGGCATATTACAACACGACAACGATCTTAAGCCCACAAGTCGCCAAACTCGAAACTTTTTTAGCAGTAATGATGGCTAAATTTTGGAGTGGAGGAGTGGAGTGGCCTGAATCCCCAGATCTCAACCGCATAAAAAATGTATGGGAGCTTGTATATCGGGAATTAAAAAAGAAAATCCGGTCAAATTTAAAAGATTTAGAAATATTTCTGAGGACCGAATGGGGAAAAATGCCTCTCGATATTATTATACTTGTCCTTAGTTGATTCTATGTCTTTAATATTAAATGCAGAAATAGCAAATAATGGCTTTGGCACGAAATATTATTACTATTACTATTTTAAGTATATTTAAAAAAAAAATATATATATATATTAAGTTTTAGTAAATATGTTGAGTTACAAGCAGTTGCATTTTTTTTTTGCTCGCACAGAATAAGGACATTTTTTTTTTATTAAATAAAAAAACGTTTTATTGGTTTAAATATTGGGTTTAAATATTGTGACTTTATTTGGTTGACTGTAGGTGTACAAAATAAAATAAAAAGTAACAGACTAAATGCATGCTGTTACTAGCACACAGACATACTAAAAGATAGCAGGACTCAGCATTGCATTCTTTTCTTTTTTTTTGCTCGCTACTGTATTTAAAGGTGCCAAAAAAATTATTTTTCATTATAATGTTTTTGCATAACGGTAAAAATAAAGACATGGTAATGATTTTGGTTCATCTCTGCTTTTATTTGAGTTTTAATGAGCCATTTTGACCCTTGTAGTATAACAGGGTTAAAGTTTATGTATCAAAAATAGTTGTACGTAGTTCACGATAAATATTTTATGTTTTTAGCGGAACATTTTGGGTGTAAAATGCATTGTATCATTTTGACCACCCAAACTTAAAAGGGTTAATTGTAATGAAAATATTTCAGAAAACATTTACGATACTTGAAACATCAATATTGACAACTTTAATCATCGCAAGCAAAAAACAGTAGCGGAATATACTGAATTTTTCAAATTTTGAATTTTGACCTCAAAGGTGCACGGTTTAACGTTATCCGGTTTGGCTCGAATTATAAGCGTGTAAGTTTTAGAACAAATTGAACAAGAATTCGCTAAGGGTCTGTTGGAATTAAAAAATAAAAATGTTCCTCATTGCCACCCTAATATGCATACATTTATTAATAATAGACAATAAATAAATTTGTTAAATCTATGACAATATCTTAGTTAACCCCAACACCAACAGGAAATAAATAATAAAGACTTACCTTAATGAACGTTTTAAATACGCTATTGATAATTCCAGACATTTACGCTGCCAACTTTGAAGATCATTGATTATATTGACAATAAAAATAATTTTACCATCACGATCAAAACCACCCGGTAAATAGGCCGTACGTGTTTGCAAAGCATTTAAAACATCTTCTTCCATATTACCAACTGATGCGGGTGGAGAAGGGAGGTGTGCGTCGAGTCAAAACAGTTTAACAATTTAACTAAGAAAACACTTCTGGGTTCACCGCATCTTCTTTTTTTTTAACCACTTAATTATTTACCTTTGGTATAAGAGTTTTAATAATCTACACACTTTTACATTGAAATTGAGAACTTTTTAATTGAAGTTGAGAAATTCCATACAAAGTTGAGATTTTTTATTTGAAATCGGGAAAAATCCAAATGAAACTGAGATTTTCTAATTTAAACTGAAAAAAATTCCATTTGTAATTGAATATTTCCATTTGTAAATTTTCAATTGCCATTGAGAAAATTAAAATTATAATTAATGGCGTTTTCTTTTCTTACAAAAATGTAATATTTTTTTGCACTTTGTCCTAAAATTTTCTTTCTTGTGTTCTCTTCTAAAATATGGTCAACACTCTGGGAGGGTACTGCGTTTCTTTCTAAAAAAATATTGCCCCTAAGGCGAAAAGTTAAATTTTAGCGCTCTCAAATACAGTGTTGTGTTTGCCCTGTTTTTTCGTTTTATCAATCTCATGTGTATATATTGCAAAGTTGTTTGCGAGAAAATTCTCACCTTCGTAGCCGAGGGGTAGTGTGCTGGCTTCTGATGCAGATTGTCCCAGGTTCAAATCGTCATTGGACCATTAGTTTTGTTTTTTATTATATTTAGTTTTGTTTTATGTTTCCGGGTAAAAATATCTAGACATATATAATATGATTAAGTCATATATGACTTTGAATGAAGTCACATTACTACTAATATCATTATATACAAATACATCTGATAATTTTTATTGAGAGAATTTTTTATACGGTACTTGATCTTATTATATGTCTCCATCTTACTTCATATATAACTTTATAAGTTATATAATAATAATCGAAATATATGTAGTGATCGATATGATTATGATTAACTATACGTAACGTCATACTGAAAATATTTTCCTTATAATTTTATATAGAGCAATTCCATATGAAAACGACCAAAATTGGCAAATTTTTGGACGACCCCTCTCCGATTTTAAAATAAATAGTCTCAATCGATTGCCCAGCAAAAAATAATGTACCTACATATTTTTTTGGTTTAGTGGTGGTGTGCACCACTGTCATGTGACAAAATTGAAGAATTCTTCATAAGGGACCTCATTGAAAGTTGTTTTAAAAAAAAAACTAAAGCGATCGCAACGAGTGATAGCTCGTTGGAAATGTATTGAATCAGGCTTTAATTGAAAAATAAAATTTTCCTAATTTTTCTCAGAAATTTACCTTTTTTCCCATGAAAATTAAATTTTCCGATTTTCCACAGAAGCTCCTAAATTTTCCGGCTAATTTTATTTTTTTTGGATTCCTCATAATTTTTGCTTTAAGAATCAGCAATAAAAAAATGGGCCCCGACTCCTTGTTTGGACAGGAGAAGAGCATTTAAGAGACCACCTGGTTCTCATTGTTTTTATATTTTTTATAATTGAATTATTTTTAATTATTTAACAAGAAAAATTAGGAAAATTTTATTTTTCAATTAAAGCCTGATTCAATACCTTTCCAACGAGCTATCACTCGTTGCGATCGCTTTAGTACAACTTTTTTTTAAAACAACTTTCAATGAGGTCCCTTATGAAGAATTCTTCAATTTTGTCACATGTCATATGGATTTGCTCTATAGTGACTGGTTTAGTGGTGGTGTGCACCACTGTCATGTGACAAAATTGAAGAATTCTTCATAAGGGACCTCATTGAAAGTTGTTTTAATCGCAACGAGTGATAGCTCGTTGGAAAGGTATTGAATCAGGCTTTAATTGAAAAATAAAATTTTTCTAATTTTTCTTGTTAAATAATTAAAAATAATTCAATTATAAAAAATATAAAAACAATGAGAACTCGATTTTCTATGCCGATTGACAATACAAAAATTTTGCATTTGGGGGAAACTTTACCTCCCCCTAAAATGAAACCCAGATGTAAACTTTCAAAACGCCGATTCACGTGTCTTTTTTTTTTGTCTCTTCTATCAAAATTTATAGGTCGGATCTTGTAATTTTTTTTTTTGTGTTGTACAGTGTTATTTAAGTACTCATTAAATGATGGAATCTCTGCTATTCCACAAAATTATTTGTCGTAATATATCAATACTAAACATTTTAAAAATGTCCGTTTAAAAATTAGTTTTTTTAAGATATCTGCGAATTACGGAAATTTTTCGAATTTTGGAAAAAGAAATAATACTAAACAACATATTAACAAGAGAATATTTATACCCAGATTTACTAAAATCAGAAGAGGTAAAGTTGAAAATTACGTTTTTTTGTGTACATTGTTTTTAAAATGTCACAAATTTTAAAATTAATGATTAAAACTATAGAAAAAATTTAAATTAAAAAAAGTTTGAAGAAACCGAATTATGAATAAGCATTTAACAAATAATAATTTAAAAAATCGTCGATAAAGGTAGTTTCTTTAAACATTTCGATTATTTTGGTTTAAAAAAAATTTAAAATCTCATATTGTTTTTCTTTTATATAGTTCAAGTTTTAAAATCACATATCTTAGGGAATAAAGCTTAGATGTCAAAAAACAAAGTTTTTCGAAAATCGGTAAAATTCGCTCCGAGATATTATGTTCTAATATTTTATTTTTGAAGCAAATGTACATTTATTTCTCAATTTTATTTGGAATTTTCCTATACTCATATGAAACTTTCGGAATATCATATACAATTTTTTTAATTTCAATTGAAAAATATCAATTTGAAATAGAAAATCTAAATTTTACATGCACGGAAAGAATTATCTTCACTTCAGTAATGAATTTCTTCATAGCTTTAATGAAAATTGTCACTAGAACTCGTCCAGTAAAACTTTTCATAGAATCTATGAAACAGGTTTCTTTAAGGTCAATGTTTATGAAATGTTTATATAATTAATGAAAATCTTCAGAAAACTAATGAAACATTACGACAATGAAACGTTTATGGAGTTTATGAAACAGTTTCATAAAGTTTTTTAATATTAAAAAGTTCTTAGAATTAATAAAACTCTTCATAAATGTCTTCAAACATGTATTGGAACTAATTGTTAGTGTCCGACCGAACAGTTCGGCCAGAAAATGCATTTGGTCTGTATTCGGTATTTTAAAGTATTATAGACAAATTTGGCGGATGGAAAAATGTTTATTGGACTGATTAGATGCTATTTTGAGTGTCAAATTTGAAGAAAAGTCTGTAGTTAAGCAATGAATTCACTGTTTGGCCTCAGAAAGTTCGGCCAAATCGAAAATAGTTCGGCGGCCGAACTTTTAACTTTATAGCTAAACTTCGGATTTTCTCTTAAATTTTATACACAAAATCGAATTAAATCGGGTCAACAAACATGTTTCCAATACCAAAATTTGTCATCATTGGCTCTAGATATCAAAAAACCGACAAAATATAGTTTTTTGGCCGAACTGTTCGGTCGGACACTAATAATTGTAAGCCACTAAATCGCTTCATATGATTTTTTGAACAATTTTATAGAAGTCCAAAATGAAAAAACGGATATACTGAGAGAATTATTTTCACTTCAGTAATGAATTTCTTCATAGCTTTAATGAAAATTGTCACTGAAACTCGTCCATTGAAACTTTTCATAGAATCTATGAAACACGTTTCATTAAAGTCAATGTTTATGAATTGTTTGTAGAATTAATGACATTTTTGAAACAGCTTCATAAAAATTTTTAATATTAAAAAGTTCTTTGAATTAATAAAACTCTTCATAAATGTCTTGAAAAGTGCAATGGAATTAAGCGAACGAACCGCATCATATGAGTTTTTAAACATTTTCATAGAAGTCTAAAATTAATAAAAGACTACATTGAAATAATAAAGCACTCTCTAAAATATGTTGAACACTTGATAATTAAATCTTAAAACTAAAGTTTGAAATTTATGAAAATTAATGAAATTATGAAATTTTATGGAAAAATAAAAAAATAAGTCTTTGAAATAAGAGATAATTTATGAAATCGAATGAATTTTTTTTTTATGAAACTATGAAATTTTGTGATAAAAAAGTTTATAAAAAATTTCTTAATAGTAATAAAATTTCTTGGATATACTGAAATTCTTCATTGAAACTACGAAAAAAAATTATATAAAATTGTTTCATTAATATTATGAACGATAATTCTCTCCGTGTATATTGAAGTAATAAAGGACTTTATAATATATGTTGAACACTTGATAAATTAATCTTATGAAATTATGAAATTTTATGAAAATATAAAAAAATTAAGTCTTTGAAATAATTTCATCGCTGTAAAGAAAAATGTCATTAAATTTATGAAAAGATAATATATGAAATCGAATGAATTTTTTTTATGAAACTATGAAATTTTATGAAAAAAAGTTAATGAAAAATTTCTTAATAATAGTAAAATTTCTTGGAAATATGAATATTCTTCATTGAATCTACGAAAAAACAAAATTCTATGAAATTGTTTCATAATTATCATAATGGGAAAGTATCTGAGTGTGGAAAGTATCAATTTCAATTGTAATGGACAATATCAATTAGAATTAGAATTTTATCAATTTCAATTAAAAAATCACATTTTCAATTCAAAATTTCCCAATTTTAAATAGTATATATGATTTTCATTTAGAGTTTTTCAAATTTCAAACAGAAGTTCTCAACTTCATATGAAATTTTCTTAATTTTAAATTTTAAATCTAAAATGCATTTATAAATTCTCATTTTAAATTTTATTTTCTCAATCTCGTTTAATATGTTCGCAATTTTAATTGAATATGGTATAGAAAATTTTTGTTGAGAAAAAAAAAGTTAATTGTAAGTTTAAATAACAAGGACCGTTCCATCTTTAAATACTAGATGGTCTTAACTTTAAGTTATCTTTAGTTTTTAGTTTTTTAAAGGCATTTAATAACGTTTATTTGCTTTCAACGTCAAGAAACACGTTAGACAACTTCACTTTACGCATATTTTCTTACAGACTTGGGCGACGTCAATTACATTTCACAATCATTTGCATGTGAAATTTTTCAATATCATTAATAATTTCAGACCTACGCTCAGATTTATGAACTTAAACGCTTTCTTGGAAAATTTCAAATTTTTTCAATACCAGACATGGAACACCAATAATAATACCAATATTTGTGCATTTAATTATAGGTCAATTACTTTTTTATGTCTAATTACATGTACTTGGGTGTAATAGAGTAATTGCCTTGTAATTAAATCCTCATATGTTTTCACTAATCCTCATGTTTGGTATTAAAAACTATACAAATTTTCTAAGGAAGCGTTTAAGCTCAAAAGTGTGAGCGTAGGTCTGAAATTATTAATGATATAAAAAATCTCATGAGTCAATGATTGTGAAATGTAATTGACGTCGCCCAAGTCTGTGTTCTGAAAAAAATTTTGTTATTTTTCTACTGATCATCACATGATTTTCACATTTTTTTCCTAGATTTTTATTGTTTTTGATTTTTTTGTTATTGGATTTTTCTTTATGATTGTGTAGATTTTTAGGTTGCATTTGACAATTTGACACAAATTACCATTTTCTGGCTTTGAACATATTTTTTTAAACAAATTTAAATTTTTTTTTATGTATATTTTTTTTTTTGCATTTATACTCTGTATGAGTTTGTTATAGACCAGTTTTTCATTTTTATTTGTTAAAAAATTACAGTTACATGCATTTTGTAGCTGCTGTGTTTTCAAGACTGCATTTACCATGTTAGATTACTTGTTGCTGCACTACTTGTGTAAGTTTAAGACCCACTTTAAATGCGTTAAGAGTTACTATTTTATTTCTTTTTAGCCTCAAGTTATTTTACTATGAAACTAGTTAATTCTTGTCATATGTGAACTATATTAACCCATTACTGACCAATACAAATTGTCTAATATTTGAACTTTACAGAAATCGAAATTTTTTTTAATTTTTTGTTGTATTTATTCATTGAATATATTCAAAATTATTCAAATATGGAACTCTGACTTCATTGAATATCATTAACCCACTTTAGCCGGCAATCAAAAAATACCCAAAAATTTGATAAAAATGCAAAAACGTCTTATTTTTTAACCCTATAACCGATAATACCGCCTCTAGACGGGGTATTTTAATTTGGCCATAAATGAGTGTTGTATATTAAGAAATTTTACTATTTCGCTAGAAAAATTAGCATTAACCCACTTTAGCCGGCAATCCAAAATTACCTCAGAATTTGATAAAAATGCAAAAACGTTTTATTTTTTTAACCCTATAGCCCGGCTCCAGGCGGGGTATTTTAATTTGGCCATAAATGCGCCAAATGAGTGTTTTTTAATAAGAAATGTAGCTATTTCGTTAGAAAACTAAATTTAAAAAAATATTTGGTGGTTTAAAAAAAAAATTTGGTGGTTTTAAGTTAAAATTTCGTGAAATTTCAAAAAATAAAAATTGTAAAATGAACACAATTTTCAAACATCTTAAAAATATATGTATTTTGACTAGAAACTGTTGATAGTGAATACAAGGTAAGGTTGAAGCTTAAACTTTGAGCAAATGCTGTTATTTTGTTCCAAGGACATACATGATTCCAATAGGATACCTTTGAAGGACATTATCTTAACTTGAAACGTATGGGCAGATTTTTAAGAATTTTGGCAGAAAGATTATATTTAGTAGTCGGAGCAAAGCCTTTCAAAATAACCCATATGCATTAAAGTAAAGGTGCCTTTTCGCTCAATTTCGCGTTTTTTGAAACACGAAAATCGCCATAAATTCTTAAGTAAACTCACAAAAAGTGTAATTTTGGTTATATTTTCGTAAGAGGGATAATTTATGCCTAAACTTATTAATTTTTTTTTTTGTTTAGTTTTTGATATTCGCTCTAAACCAATTTTGGCTCATTTCTATCGCCTAAAGTAGGTAGCGAAAAGCAAATTTGGTAGCAGAATATATTGTTTATTTTTTGTGCAGAACACGTGCTATACATTTCATATAAAAAAATCTTAGGCCGGTTTGAAGGTTAAATTAGTTAAATTCGTTTTAAAGATTTTTTAAAATACCTAATTTGGAGATGTCGATTTGTATTTTCATAATATAATAGATGTAATTAAAAAAAAAGAGTAAATTAAAAAATTATAATTCGTGTTTGTGCTTTCTCGGTTAGAAAACAACATTTATGAATATGTATGAACTCATTCATTTTTACATATGAAGACATTCGAGTTCATAAATGTCCATATTCCTCCATATGTGATTCATATATATTTATAGGTGTTCATGTCCGATCATACATGTAAATATTACCTCAATTTTCGTTAATGTACACATTATGACAATGTCTGGAAATGTATGGACATGCCTGATCATACATGTAAATATTAGCTCAGTGCACACACATGAACATGTATGGTCAAACATAAAAACATGTATGAATCATTTATGACCACATATGAATCATGTATGAATGCATGTGGACATGTATGAAGCATGTGTGCTCATGAATGGATCCATATATGTCGATTTTTAATAGGGTGTCAAAAGTTGCACATGTTTTTAATGTTCTCATCAAAATTTCCAAATTTTTCGGAAAAATATCACTGAAACATGATAAGACTATAATATAGACTGGGGACAAAATAGACCGATGAAACTTAATTAAAGTTATGACTATAAGGTCGTAAAGCCTTAAATTGATCCCAAAAAAATTCCACTTGATAAAATTTTTTTTTTATGTAATTTGATCCATATAAAGGTTAATGGCTCCACTTTTGACTGAATAACTTCTTTGAGATTTTAATTAAGTTTAAATATGTTATCAAGGGTACTAAACTAACTAACGAACAATCCCAATTCTTTATTGTCACAATCTTATTTTAAAGGGTTAAAAAAGTAGCTCCAGTTTTCTTATTTTACTTTTTTTCACATTTTTTGTGAAGAAACTATACAAAAATGGATAACAATTAAATGTATTTTAAAGATCTATCTAACGATTTACTAAATAAAGGGTCCGCCATCTAACGTTTTTTTTTTTTCAACTAGTGCTTATTTCGTGAATGGTAACACTTAGCTCATGTCTGATTTGACAGATAATTAGTTGTATCCTTCCGCTGAACGAATATGGTTGTGTATACGCTTGAACAACGCTGGGAAATATTGCGACATTACTTTGAAAATCATGGTAATGTTGCATGTTTGGTGCGGATTTTGGTCCAGAGGCATAATTGGGCCATTTTTCTTTGAAAATGAGCAAGGAGTGGCCGTTACAGTCAATGGCGATCGTTATCGGGCCATGTTTTGTGTTCACAAAAATTAAAGAGGAGAAAATACAGCTGCACACAATCGATAATGTGCTTGAAAATTGGACCGATCGTGTAGGCTACTGCAAGGCCAGCCGAGGCAGCCATTTGAATGAAATTATTTTCCATTATTAACCGGAAGAATTGTACTTTCAAATAAAAAAAAAAAAATGGGAAAATATTCAGTAGTTTTTTTTTTATAGCATTTTCAAAAAAAAAAAAGTTATTTGACGGGCCCTTTATATGTTTTTGCTTTTCTTACTACAACTTATATAAAATTCGAGAAAATCAAAATAATGTCTTAAGGCCTCATTAGTTGTTACTTTCTGTTGCCGTTCTGTGTCGTTCTGTTTTGTATGTAATATTTTGTAATTACTTTTTCTGTGAAAAGAATCAGCTGTTTTAAAAAGTAAAAGAAAATTCAACCAAAAACATTCAAATCAGGGATGATAAATGCGATTTTAAAATAGTACCAACCTGCATATAAAATAGTACTTTTTCGGCATCCAAAGTATAAAAAAAAATTTAAATATAAATTAACAAACAACAAGTGCATGCATAAATTTGGTTTTACCAATTTTTATCTTTGTACCCTCCAAAATGAACAATTACAAAAAAACAACAGAAATATACTAAAAAAAAATTAGTTAAGAGGTGAACACCAAATTTTGGGGTAAAAAACTTTTTTGGAGATAAAAAAATAAATTGTGTTGTGAAAAACATTTTTGAGGTAACAAAACTATTTTTTAGGTGAAAAAAAAATTTTTGTGGACGAAAAAGAATTTGCGGTGAATTTTAAATATTATTCACCTCTTAGCGTCTGGTTGAAAAATATGACGTTAAATTTAATACACCAGACACTACAATGAATTCTAATAATATACAGTGCATATACACCAGTTTGTATGGAAAATTTAGAGGTACTTTCACATTGTCACTCATTACTTTTGAACCGCTGAACCGATTTTGCTCATTTTCAATACCAAACTTTTCGGAAAAATATACATAAAGCTATGTAAAAATGAGAAGTGCGTACTTAGAAAATTAGCAGATATTGATTTAAAAAATGTTTTCTTAAATTCACAAAATTTTTAATATTTTTTTGAATGTGCTATTAATATCTTGCTGTATTGAATTACGTTTCTCACAGTTTTTTTGCGATTTCAATCCTTGTGATTGGTAGCAAACAAATTTGTTCGTGAACTCATGCGATTTTTAAAAACACGCAGCTAATAGTCAATTTCAAATTTTTTTAAGATTTTTATTATTTACTTTTTTGAAAATCAAAATAAGTTAATAATAATTATAACCCTTAGTAATTGAATTCAATAATTGGTTTAATCGATTAATAATACTCTAATATAATCATCTGTAATCAGTCGCACTCAGTAAATTCGTGTAATTGAATTCACAGCGTTTGGTTCCAAATTAATTCATTGTTCATATGGGACTGCAAATCGAATTAATAATTATTGAATTTTAAAGGGACCAAATAATTCATACATAGAAAAAATTGTAAATCTTACTAAATGAGTCATAGGAGTATCATGGTACATTTGAGGTTCAAATAGTACCATAAAAAGTACTATAGTACCAACTTTATCATCCCTGATTCAAATATTGAGAAAAGGATTTCACAACAAACTAATACATACGCACTTTAGGATGTCACTTAACGTTGTATTCTATTTTCAACAGATTTGTCCGCAACAGAACAGAACGAAAAAGTGAAAACTAACCACACATACAGACTTTCAATTGAACAGAAACAAAACAGCTGATTCGTAACAGAACAGAACGTACAAACTAATTCTGCCTTTAGACGATATTTCATATAATTCAAACTAGAAAAATGTAAACTTTTAGTAGAACAAAATTGCCATAAAGTTTTGCAACCCACACAGGCACAGTGGGGAAAATTGGAGCAAATTTGCCAACAGTTATAAAGGAATGTGAGAAAAATAAAATTTTAAAAATAATTAAATAAATTCCAGATCGAATCCTCATTTATTGTATATCCTTAATAAACCGTCAAAATCAGCGAAATTAAATTTTTATTTTTTTTTATATTTCTGGTATAAAAAATTTAAAACTAGTGGGACAGAAACGAAGTGTATCTCAACTTTAACGTAATTGTATTCTCTATTTATAACCGTTTTCAAATGTGGTCTTTTATGGAGATAAATTTGGATATTCTGCTTTATCGACATACATCTTTACAATATTCAAGAAATAGCAAAAAGTGAATATTTTTAATTTTATTTAATTATTATCAAGAAAATAAAATTTTGAACCGACATACGAAGGAAAGTATCAAAAGAGAATATAATAGCCCTTAATTTAAGATATATTTCATTTACATCATACAACTGTGCAATTTTTTATTGCCGAAATATCAAAAAAATGGAAATTTCGTTGATGTTAACTGTTTATTAAGGATATAAAATAAATGACATTTACAAATCCGCCATGAGGAATCGATCTGGAATTTATTCAATTATTTTTCAAATTTAAATTTTTACAAATTCGTTTAAAAATGTGGTCTGCTATCAAATTTTCTAACAAAAAATTTTAATTTTCCCCACTGTGACAGGGCCAGAACATGAGTTTTTCAGCCAAGTCTTTTCCGCAGTCGCAGCTGCATGAAATTGTATACCTATCGGTTTTGGGGTGGGAGATTTCAAAAATGAACTCAATAATTATAAACTCAAAATGGCGAATCCAATATGGCGGCAAAAGAGTAAATTTTCATCCGATCAAAAATAAAAATAAGTAACTGATTCTGATTTTGCAATTAGATTTTATAAATGCTGGATAAAATATATCCGCAGAAATATATTTTGTTCAAAAGTCACAACTGACTGAAATGTTGCACCAAAATGCTTTGTCGGTTGGAAATTTCAAAAATTAACACAACAATTCAAAATGGCGGAGCAAACAGAAACTTTGTCTTGAATTGGGTTTCTGGTAACTGATTCTGATTTCCGTAATAAAACATATTAAATTCAAAATAACGAACGAAATATAGCCGCCGAAATTAGTCACAACTTGTATTTTTGTTCAAAAGGCTTGATTTAGTTAACTGATACAGTACACCAAAAGGTTTTGGGCGATTTCAAAAATTAGGACAAAAACTAAAAATTCAATAAGATATATTCAATGTGGAGGTAAAAGTTTTCAAAAGTACATCGAGTATATCGGCTGGTTATCTTGCAAGAACCCCAAAAACCCTCTATTTAAATCAAAATTGTGTATGGTCTTGACTTTTGGACTTATTTTAATCATTACTAAGGATGTCGCGAATTTTTAAGTATTCGGCCGAATACCATTAACAGAAAATAGCTTAAAAATCTGAATTTTTTATCTAAAAAATTGAGGAAATATATTTTTTTCAAAAAAATATTTTTTAATATCAAACACGTCTGTTTGTATTGGTTTGAGATGATTTTTTCAACCTAAAAAAAAACTATTTGAGAATGATATGGTATAGTGTTGCCCAGTTAGGGGGTTTCCCCCTAAATTTAGGGGTTTTAGTCGTTTAGGGGGAATTTTGGGAGGTAAAAATCTGATTGAAAGAGGTAATTTTGCCTATATAAAAATTAAATTTTTGGTTCGATTATTATTTTTGTCAAATTATTGCCATAATTTTAACTTTTTTAGATTGTTGGTAAAACTTAAGTTAATTTAATGCATTACTTTTATTTTCGCAGGTAATGTTATATTCGGTAACGGAATTTACGTAACGATATTTCAGTTATATCGTTAGCGGTGTTTTAACGTTAACTGTATTTTACTTATTTTGGTATCAGTATTTTAGCGGTAAAGCTCTTTTCATTTATTTCGGTAACGTTATTTTTGGGATAACGGGTGTTTAGTTATTTCGGTAACGGTATTTTATGGATAACGTTATTTAAGTTATTCAATGCATATCGATCATTCTAGCCCCATTATGACCGAATTTTAATGAGTAGCTGGTTTATAATCAAGCTTTGCTATTTACAGCGAATATTTGTTCTAATTTTGTCAGATTATTTCGGTAACGGTATTTTAAGGATAACGCTATTTCAATTATTTCAGTAGCGGTATTTTAGCGATAACCGTATTCCAGTTACTATTTTAAGAATGCCAGTATTTTATTTATATCGGTAATGGTATTTTACGGATAACGGTATTTCAGTTACTTCGGTAACGTTAGTTTAGGAATAACGATAATCACCCAGGAAAAAATTACACATTCCAAAAAGAAGGTGATGCCCACACTCGCTTACATATCTCATTGCCAAATTTAGTAACTGCAATACCAAACTCATTCCAACGATAGAGTCAAAAAAGCAAGTAGTATTGTAATCAATTCTTTAAATTTAAACCAGAAAGCATGAACTCAATAACAAAGTAATTATTTACTTAAAAGAAAATAACAAAGTTATTAACTTATATGTATAACTTTTTGTACTCAAGAAGTAATCAAATACTTTTTTTTTAATAAAAGGACGTTATTGGAAGTAGTTCCTAATTTTGAAAAAGAAGTTAAGTTTTACAATTTTAAAGAATTTATCTCATATATTTTTTATTTGCAGGAAAATAATACTAAAAACAGAAATTGCATGTTGGCTAAATTTTGTTAAACTGTGGTTAGGTATAAATTAGGGAAGCGCACGAGAGCTGAAAATTGTGAGTGGAAAATGAAATTACTGACGTTATCGTGAGTGAGTGTAAAAAAAATTTTTCTAGGGTGATTGTGCATGAGTCATATTTTTGTTTTTAAATTTTGAATTGTTCTTTTTTATTTGAAAAATTTATATTTTCGTTGTTTATAGCTCCAAAATTATGACAAACCCATGTTATCATAACAATTCGATGTTTCACTTTTTAGGATTTTATTTCCGTATGAGTTTAGATCGTTATATTTGAGTGACCTAGGAGAATCACGTGTGAGTAAAAGTTGAATTTACTTATGGAACTACTTCTTTTTTTTTCAAATGTAAGTACTTCGTAGTTTTACAATTGAACTATTTCTTTATTAAAAAATGTATGTAGTTCTTAAAAATATAAAGTAAATGGTTCTTCGGTAAAAAAAAATAATCAATTCTAAAGAATCAATTATTTTAGTCTCACGCCCTGTTAAAAGAATCGAGTAGGTAATCTAGTAAGGAATGCGTTCTGCCCAAAATGCTTGATTACAAACCCGCTTACCTTTTTGGAAATTTTTTGCTGGGCAGTTGAAAGAGTTTTGAATTGATAACGAAATTTTAGCAGTATTGCCTACCATCCCTGCTTTAATGCTCAGTTACAATAAAATGTCAGATTTTGACTATGAAAATTGTAAAACTCTAACAAAATTAGTGTATTCAAAGAATTTGAAATAAAAACTAAAAAATTTAGCAGAATTTAGGAAAAATAATTTTTAAGGGGATTTTTTTGGACAACTTAGGGGGCTTTGTAAAAAAAAAAACTTGGCAACACTGATACGGTATTTAATTTAAACCGAATATTCGGCGAAATGCCTAATACACTATTTGTTAAAAAATATGTATGAAATTCTGAATAATTTCTATCCAATATAATTCCCAATTTTAAATTAATTAAATTAAAGTAGCAACAAAATATGCAGATTTTGATTGTTTTCTTTTGATATAAAAATCATATTGTATTTTTAAGGGTTTTGCTTAATTTAGAACAAACCACATTCCAAAAGGTGTGCCAAAACAAAATCATAATACGAAAAAAATAGACTCAGCATAAACCCCTGCGGGGAGTTTTTTTTTTATATAAAGCTAATCATGAACAATGAAGATTCTAAATAGTTTTCAGAAATATGTATGAAGATAAAACCAACCACATTTTTAAATAAGTTTTTTGGTTGTTATAAAATCCCACTTTCGAAATTAGGAGAAAAAAAGAACTTTAAAAAAAACTAGCTATTCAACACTATGAATTTGAAAAGTATTTATCCAAACCAGTCTTTAAAGCATAAAGAGAAATTAGTTGATACAAGAACTACACAGAGAGAATTTCATGGACGAGTTCTAGTTAAATTTGTTCACTAAACTGATGAAGTATTCTTCACAGTGTAAATGAAAAATTCTTAAGCTTTATGAAAAAGTTTCAGAGTTTTGATAAAACTAGTCGTATTAAATTTTTAATAAATTATATGAAAATTTTCATTAAATATTATGAAAAACTGCATTTATTTAATGAAAAGTCTCAATGGACTAGATCCAGTAACAATTCATAGTTCTAATGCAAAAATTCATTGATATGAGGCACACGCTGAAAAAACGCCCTGTTTGAAATACAAATGCTTGTAATATATTTTTGTTTGGAAAAGATTTCCGTTTTCCATGTTTCTAATATAACATGTTTGCTTTCAAATATAATTATGTTTGCCTGTAAAAATACATATGTTTAGAACTATTAAAAAGCGTCTACCGGCAAACACATTCGCGGGCCCACCAATTAATATTTTATATTTTATATTAATTGGTGGGCCCACGAATATGTTTGCGGTAGACGTTTTTTAATAGTTCTAAACATATATATTTTTACAGGCAAACATAATTATACGTCTTAGTGTACAAAAAACAATAAACACACACAGAGAAAAATGTAGATATTTGCCAACTACAATTTGGTTACTAGGACTCAAATTCGGTTATTACGAAGTTTAGTTGTTTAATACAACAGAACATTAGTTTTCACATCAAAGTTCGGCTAATTGAACTGAATTTTATTTCAACTACCAATATAATCAGAAATCTAATTTAAGTATCGTTGTACTAACAGAATTTATAAGTTCTTACCATTAAAATACACTTTTTCAATTCGGTTGACACTTTATGATGTACAATTGAATATGCAATTGTACATCATGGCGTATGAAATTTCCCTGTATATTAATTGCTGGAGCCGCGCATGGGCAAAAATATATATGTTTGGCAGGAAATATATATTAATGTATATTATAAGTATGTTTGCATGTCCCAAACATAATATCTTAAATTTTTAAAATTGCAAATATATCTTTGTTTAGGTTTGAAAAAATTAATCGTTGTAAATATATATGTACACACAAAGAAATCGTTGCCAATTAACTGGTAACATTTCAACTAATAAAATTTGTTCACATAAATTATTTCATAATTAAGTAAAAACAAGTAGAAACTTGGTAAAGTGTTACTAGTTTTCGCTAAACTTTTGAGAATACACTTTGTTAGTTGGAATGCTCCTAATTACTTGGCAATGATTTTGTTTTTGTGTGTAATTACCCGCAAACATACTCAATAGTGGATAATTCTCTCAGTGTACAACAAACGAGTAGTATAATAACAACAACACCAACAACCACATACCAGTTATGTGGAAAAACTAATTGTAATCTAATATGGGTGGCATTGGTAGATTATTGGTGCGGTGCGAGCTGTACTAGAGCTAGAGCCAGAGTTAAGCTGCGCACGCGTAATACTTACTACAACTAAATATATCGGTTGTTGTTGCGGTGGAACAACAATACCGCTAAGAATCTTGTTTCTTGTCATAAATTTAGTTGACAAACCGCATATTCAGTGTCAACCAAGATGGAAGGTTGTGGCCAAAATCAAACTGAATGTGCTCACTGTGTGCCTATTTCTAAGAAATATTTTATTTCATTAAACTGCTATAATCATGGAGTAGAGTAAATATCATTTATATCACGAGTTCTTCAATACATCAAGTAGAAATTGACCGAGGGTCTTAAAATGTTATTATTTTTTTTGTATACATATACACTCATAACAGATATGGGCGGCGTCAATTACATTTAACAATCATTCACTTGCGAAATCTGTCATATAACTAAAAATTTCAGACCTACACTCCCACTTGTTGGCTTAAACGCTTATTTGGAAAATTTTAAATTTTGTTAATATCAGACATGGGCCATAGTAACAATATTTGTGTATTTAATTACAGGCCAATTATTTTCTAACTCATAACTACATGTAATTGGGCGTAATTGAGTAATTGCCCCGTAATTAAATCCTTAGATATTGTGCCTAATCCCCATGTTTGGTATTAAAATTTTAACAAATTTTCGCAGGCAGCGTTTAAGCCCACAAGTGAGAGCAGAGCGTAGGTCTGAAATTATTCGTGATATTGAAAATTTGAATGATTGTGAAATATAATTGATTGCGCCCATGTCTGACTCATAGCAATAAATCTGTAAAAATAGCAGAAAAAGCTTTTAAAAATTAATTAAAAATGAACTTGCAGAAGAAACTGCTAAATTTAGCAGATTTTTTCGCATAATATTAATAAAATAAGAACAGCAAAATTAAATCTGTTAACTTTACAAAATTTTAATTAAATTCGATGTGAATTTTAGGTAAATTGAAAATAGGATTTTACTCTGTAAAATTAGCAAAAACTTTTACTAAATATTTGTAGACTCAAAATAGCAAACAAAAACTGTAATATTAACAACATTTTTGCTGTATTTAGCTCATATTTAGTAGAATGCAAATAACAGTTTATTTTTCTAAAATCAACAGAAATTTTTGCTAAAAATTGTAGATTGCTGATTTCTTAAGAGCAGACTTTTATTCGCATGAAAAAATAAACTAAAAAAAATTTTAAATTTTACATATTTTAATGATTTTTTTTTCTACTAATATTTAGTAAATATTTTTACTGATTTTAGCAGATTATTTTGCCATTTTCAATTAACTAAAATTTAGCTCAAATATAACTAAATATTTATGAATTCAACAGATTTATTTTTGCTATTCTTATATTAATAATATTTAGTAAAAAAAAAATCTGCTAACTTTAGCAGTTTTTTCTGCAAGTTCATTTTTAACTAATTTTTAGTAACGTTTTTTTTTTTGCTATTTATACAGGTATATTTTTATGGGTGTACTCAATATAACCCATAAATCATCTAAATTCTAAGTTCTCAAATTTTTTCAAGGTTTCAATTTTTAAAAAATCCCAAACGTATGTATCTTTGAAGAGCCATATAGTTGTTATGGGAGTTCTTTGATACAAAATGCATTCGATTAATATAGTTGTTCATTTTTACACATACATATGTAATAAAAAATACATATTAAAAAAATCTATTTTTGATGCAAATGCTTTTTAAATCAGGGAAATCCGATAACAGTTTTCGATTATATGACTCTTCGAAATAACTTCGTTGATTTTTTGAGCTGTTTTGATATTAAAACCGTAAAAAAGTCGCGAATTTTTGAAAATTTTGAAAACTGAATATTTAGATGTATTAAGTATGTGCTTAACAGACTATGTGTGCGCAAAATATTAATCAAATTTCAAGGTCCTCGGTCAATTCCCATGTGATGTATCAAAGAACTCATGATATATTTTGTATTTAAATGTTCATGTCTCTAGTGTTCAATTTGTTTTCATTGGAAGACCATCTTTTTTAAACGATGGATTGAATTGATGTTTCTTCCTCATATTTCTTTCCATTTAATGTCATAGCAACATTTTTAACCATGATTATTTAACCATCACTAGAATGGCGTTGCAAACCATATCGAGACATTGTCTTCCTACTTTACAAGTGTTGTTTATAGTTATAATTACTGGCAAGCAAACTACGATGCAGCTACAGTCAGTAAAAAGTCAACATAATTGTCCTCATTCAGCCGTTACAATAATGAACACATTAGGGGGGCATTTATATGAATTATTCAACAAAACCTGTTATGTGGGCACATGCTCTAACACAAAAGTGAAAACACCAATTTGCGATGTCTGGATTATATATTTGGTAAGACAGAATAATTTTGCAAAAAGAAACAAATTTTTGATTGAAAGCTTTCGAATTTGCAAAAATAAAGCATTTTAAATTTTCTGTAAAACTATTTGTGATACAAAAGAAATACTTTAGATCAAAATTATTCCAAAAGAAAAATAAAACTAATACGGCGCACAGGGGCACATTTTCAGAGAAGGTGGTCAAAATTATATAGCTTTTGAATCCTATTTAAGTGCGGCTGTTTTGTTAAAAAGGTAAGACATTTAGCTTTCAGTTAAGATACCGATCATTAAAATTGAGTAACAACAAGGGTTTCACTTTCTTACCTCGTATTTTTGTTTAATTTCGGCAATAAACTGAAATGTTCAGTATTCACGGATTTTTGGATAAAAAAAATTCGTGAAAAAAAAATTTAGTTTAAAAGTTTTTTTTAATATTCGTTTTTTGCCTAATTGTGTTTTTTTTTTTATCAATTTTGTGTTAATAAAAGGGTATACACGAATAAAATAAAACCGTAAAGTAAGCACTCTTTTCGCTGGGAGGATCCTTGCAGTAAAATTGTTAATGTCAATGAAATATTTTCTAAATTCAACAACATTTTTGATGAATTTTCATATTTTTTTGCTGCTACTAGCAATTTTTCTGCAAGGATCCTCCCAGCAATCATGTTGCTGACTTTACTGACTTATTTTTGAGTGTACATTGTTATAACTTTTTTTTGGAAAATATTTACCTGTCACCATGTGCTACGCAATACTATATTAATAATAAAAATCGCCTTTTCAGGTAATTTTGGAACAAAAACCTTCCGAATAAAGTGCAATTTCTTCAAATGCTTTTTTTACGTTTTTGACCTTAAAGTTGTTTGAATTAGTCTACCAAAATTACTGCACAACATTATTAAAAAAAGTTTTTACGTAATGTGTCCGTCGTTCAGTGAATTTTGATGCTCATATCGAGAAATAACGCTAAAATAATTTTTCTCAAAATAAGCGAAAATTGGAAAATTTTAAAGATTTTGTGTACTTTAAAATCGTTACGATTGTTAGAATCTAATTACTATGCAATTTTGACGAAATATTGATTTTTAATTCAGTTTAGCAAACAAATTTTTAATGATCTTTACGGCTAGGATGGGTAAAATTTTATATTTGCAAAAGAAAAGATAAAAGTTTTAATATTAGTATACAGGTTTTGGTACAAAATAAAACCAAAGCTTTTCACTTTTCTAATGATGTATAATATTTTGTTAATATGAAACCAAAATGTTCATAAAAGAAAGCCAAAAAGCAAAATCTTTCATTGGAAAAAAAGCTTGAATGTTGAATAGATGTCTTAAAAACACTTTTAGTTATTTGAAAAGCTTTCAAGCTCAACATAATTTTTACGTGTCTTTAGGAGCCTATATTAGGATTGGCAAAACTATGGCACGTTCGGTGGCACGTGAATTATTTTGTGATATTTTAAAATATAAGTTCAAATATAAGTTATATAGAAAAGTTCTGTTAAAAAAGTTATCATAGGTTAAAATATATATGTTCACTACTAAAATATGTGCTTTCAACCGGTAATGGTAACATTGTTCACAAAGGTTGAAAATTGCCTTTCGAAATCATAAAGAAAAAGCTTAAAAAAGTCTTAAATCTTCTTTTTTTTTAAAGCCAGAAAATCTTAATAAAAATTTACATAAGCGCTTGAAAACGACAAATTCTTTTTCTTTGAACAGAAAAAAAATCCGAAATTTAAAAGTGCACTAGAAAAAGGCTTTAAAAAAATATGTAACAGAGGTGACAAGCAACACTTTTTTATAACAAAATATGTATGCTTTAGCACACAACAAAACAGTATTGCCACCCGTGGCCTATATAACTTCTGATACGAAAGCCACATAACGACGCAATAAAAAGCATATGAAAGCTAAAGTTTGGCTAAAAACATATTTTAACACATTTTTAAATTGTTATTCCAGGGTTGCCATACAATTATTTAAAAAACAAGTTTTGCCTTGTTTATAGCACTTATTAAAAAAATATTTAAAAATATAAAGAAAAATTGCGTAATATAAGAAAATATTTAGAAATAGAAAATGTTTTCATTTAAAATGTACTTTTTGAAAAAAATTAACTGAAAAAAATGTCTAAAAAATATGTTATATACCAAAATGTTTAAAAAATTCTTAAAAATAGTGTGAAAACCATAATCAAAATATTTGCAATTTTTTATAGAAATTTGACTTGTTAATACATAAAAATAAGATTTTAATTTAAGTGCATACAAAGCGTCAATGTTTCAATTGAGATTAATTAATTTACTGAAAATTCTTACTAAGAAACCGACTGATCTTCCTACCAAGTGTATGCTTGTTAGAAAATGGCTTAAGTGCCATTAAAATTATGAAAAAAAATATATGAAATCAAGTATTGATTATAAAAAAATTTGTTGTCTAAATGTTGCCTAGTATTAAATATAAAATTTTTATAACCTGCTTCCATCTCTGGATAGTTATTAACATTATATAATTTTGAAGGTACTTAGACAATTTGTCCAATAATACACATTTTATCCAGATCCGATAAATACTTTTTAGGGGCGTGACTGCCAAACAAATGTTTCACTATTCAATTCAACGTAGTTAAGTAAATGCACAGGTTTTGAGCCATTTCGTTTTACTTTTTTATGACAAAAATGCAATATATTCGATATTGACAACTATAACTTTTGACTGCTATAATATTACATTGCAGGTTTTGAAGTACGCCATATCAATTATATTTTTCCTCTGGAATATTTCTGCTCTCAAGTCTTCTTTTCGAATCTCGAACAGATTTTTGCAAAAAGTGCTCTATCGAAGATTTTAATTTTTTTTTACCCAGAAGAACATTTTTGGTGTGAGCTTCTTCCACCGTAGCGTGAACCCAGATTTTGTAAGGAATTTTTCGAATTTCAATTTCTCAGACACGATTATATAAAAATGTTTCAATACAAATATATTTTGCTACTATTTGATGACATCTTTATTACTACTACGCACTTATCACAAGTTTTATGTAAATAAGTGCCAACATAATATACATATTTGTAATGTAATTTCAGCATACTTTGTAAGTGGACGTAGTTATTTCAGTCATGGCCGTTAAGAAAACTTTGTAAATAAATACTCAATATCTTAAAGATATTGATTGCTGAATAAATAGTATGATTGATTTTTTTTCCCTTACGTATACATATATCTTCGCTAAGTTGGCGAAATAAGTTATGCGTTTTTTAAAAAGTCATTAAAAACAGATTTATATTGCCTTTATACATATAAAAACATATTTTTTTTTTAATTTAAAAAAATCACAAATTTTGTATTTAAAATAAAATAAAACGAGAAGGTACAAAAAATAGCTGTTTTATTACGAATCCTTAATTTCATTTAACTTATTTTGCCAGCGGAGCGACAATAAACTTAAATTTTATACAAATTCTTGTAAACTATTGTCAAATGTTTACTTTATTCTCAAGTATCATCAATTTGGGTCGTTTTACTAACAATAAGACCACATTTTATGCATTTAGGTGGGGTACATAAAATGTACCAAAGAGGTAAAAACAAAAATTTTTACAAATTTGTCTCTTCTAATGAAGAGATAGCAGTCTCAAAATAATGTGTAGTTTAAATTAACTGACATTTTATTTTGAAATAAATGATAAATCACTTAAATACCGGACTTATTATTTTCAATTTAATATCTCGTTTCTTGTTATTTTTATTTCAATTTATTAATATTCATATAATTAAAAAAAATATATCCTATAATCCTAACCGAGCACTAAGGCTTACGGCTCGTTGTAGCGAAAACAGATCTGAGCCTCTGGTGAGAATCGAACCAACAACCCCCGCACTGGTAAGCTAGCACGCTACCAACTACCCTACCGGGGTGCACAACAACTTGTTATTTATTTTTTAATATTGTTAAAAAAATCTGACAAATCAATAAGAACAAATAAAAAATAAGTTACAAAATTAATGTTAGAATTTCACCTTCAGAACCGGTAAAAAATAAATATTTTATTTAGTTATTTGAAATTGTTTCAGTTTTTTATTTATATTGGGTATTATCTACAAAATGTAGACACACACTACAAATAAACTTATCACTTTGAGCAATTCGTATTTTTGAAAGCGCATATTTTATAACTTTTATATAGCAAATGAAAAAATCACACAAAAAAATTTTTATTTGCCTTGTCTTTTTTGTAAAAGCTTATTGTAAAAACTTGTTATGCTACATTTAATTTTTAGTTTATTTTTGCCTTTTAAAGATTAAAAAGATTCAAATCTATGACTTTTGCAGGACGTTAATACTCTAGGTACTTGCAATAAGTATTTAAGCAAGAATTCTATTAAATATTTATCAATAGATGTCTAGAAAACATCGAAAATCTATAAAAGAATAAATGTGGCTTATCAAGTTTTTACAATGAGCCCTTCAAATATTTTCTTTTACATTTTTCATCAGGTAAACAAATTATTGTTAAGGAAAGTATACACGATCAATATTATTTATCCATCTATCAAATTTCTCTTCTCCTATTTTTTCCATTAAATCGGTTTGTTGAAAATTTTAAAAGCTGTCAAGTAAACATTAATTGAATCAATTAAATATTTGCTCAAATTCAGAAGTTGCTTGACATTTTTTTATAAAAATTATTTAAAAAAAAATATTTCTGCAACAACAAAAAATATTCCCATACTCCCTCCGCACTGAGAAGGCGGCCAAAATTATTGTTTTTTTTATGTTCTCCGATTTTAAAATTATTTTATTCATATGAAAGTTAATACTATTTAGTAAATCTTGGAAGCCAAAAAATTTCAACTCTATTTCAACTATTTCCCTGAGAACAGGGTGGTCAAAATGGACTTCCTCAGTATTTGGTTATAGTTATGAATTTCTTAGTCAATTTTTAAAGTTCGAATGCTTATTTTTTGACAGAATAAGTTTCGTGTATTAGTTTTACTTATTGCATGTTAGTGGCTTAAAAAATTAAGATCTGCTATTGTTAAAACTATCCAGTAAACAACGCTGCTTACCTGCAAGCAGGTTTGTAAGGGAGTAAGCCAAGAAGGGTCCCTTACAAACCTGCTTACATATGACATGATTTTTATATGGCGAATTCCCACTTAAAAGCATTACTTTTTGGCAAAATAAGCGCGGATTTTGGCGCTTATAAAAAGCTGTGATTTCATGGCTTCCAGTAAAATCATATTTCATGTCTACATTATTACGGTTAAAAGTAATAACATGAATATTATAAAATTTATTTTATATACAATTCTACAGGCATTAATTTTTTGTTTTTAAAATTTTAGACATATTAATATAATAATTTAATTTTTCCGCACCACGTGCTTCCTCTTCAGAAACAATTAAATGACTATTTATTTTGTACAACATACTCAAAAACACCAAACACAATCGGAAATCACTCCGTATAGTGCAGAACGTTTTTAATCCACGATATGAAACTTTCTGCATTACAACCTGCATCCTTGTAAGGGATTAGCGTAAGCTGCTTACAACCTATATCCTTGTAAGGAATTAGGGTAAGCTGCTTACAACCTGCGTCCTTGTTAGGGAAAACAGTAAGCTCAAAATTTTTGTCTGTTTATTTTTATACGAAAATTATTTGTTTCTTTTGCTGCTTCTGAGTATTATGTAATAGTAAGCTTCTAAAAACACGACATTTTTTACTGGGTATTTATAATTTTTTTTTTAAAAAGGTCAACATTTTCCGGAAATCTTCTACTTATGCCCGTAATTTCAAGCAATAGATACCTACCGGTGCTTAGATATCTACCCGTATACACGAACAAAAGCGGGTAGGTATCTAAGCACCGGTAGGTAAATATTGCTTGAAATTACGGGCATTAATGGAGCAAAATTATTTACCGTAAAAATGAGTCAAACAAATTTGTACTTTCTTGTAATGCTGCCTCTCCCCTAGAGCAGCTAGAGCAATTTGTATGACAACGTAAGATATTCGATTCAAAATATATGTATGTCCTGCAAGGAAACGTTACTGAAATTAAAGAAGGTGACCATAGAAATTGTCTAGCACGTCAGATTTCGTAGTAACTAATTTGGAAAAGGTAAAAATTGCTTTTATTGTAATTTTTATGAATTTATTGTGGGTTAACGGATGCTACAATCGAATACGGCGACAAAAATTGACTACACGTCAGATTTCTGAGTAATTTAAAGTTAAAAGATTAAACATAAATAGCTGCAGCTCAAATTACATAGTTTAAATAGCTGAAAATTGCAATTAAATTTAAAACAAATGAAAATGACAGGTAAATGGTAAAAAACACAAATACGCAGCTATATGTAACCTTGAAATTTAGCTATATGTTACCTGTTAATTTATTGCCGGTATGTTATCCTTTTAAAATGTGTAAATGAACAGGGTTCTTAAATTTCAAAGAAATGCTAAAAAAAAGATTAAATTTGTATTTAAAAATGTTATGGTTTTTTGTGTTGACAATTTTAGTGAAAGAGGCAAGGTTGAAAATATCAATTAAGAAATTTCTCATAATAAATAGCATAAAGGATTCATTTCTGCATCAAATTCAACCAACGTAAATTAAGAAAAGAGAAATTGCTATAATTGAAAAAATAGTGGAAGCGAGGATTTTATTCCAGAAGAAGCATTTGCTCTATTTTTGAGTTTAAACCTGACTAAACATCAGTACACAGAATTGCAGAAGCGAACCAATAAAAAAAATTCTAGAATTTTTCCAGCATATCGAGATTTAGTTTCTGTTTAGATTTGTATTAATACATAGAAATAAAATATATATTTTAAACTAATGATAAAGTTGAATTACATTAAATTTTATCGATGTTCTGTTCCGACAGATCAAAGAATACTATTTAGACATTGTTAGGAGTTTGAATTTGCTCTTTTTCAGTTTTATCCTTATAACAACTGGCCTTGTTCCAAAAAGGCCAACCTCTGGACTCTGTGAATATTGCGACTAAAAAATTGATAGGCGACAAATGTTGGTATTTTCTGATAAGATTTAAGTACGAGAATAATAAATATGTACCAGTTGTAATATACAACAGAAAAAATAAGAAATTATAAAAAAATACCTGTTCAAACATACAACTTTTACACTGAAGTTGTCCATGTCCAATGAAAGTCCATGTTTTCATTTTAACTCGAAAATTTAAGGCTAAAGTACCACCTATCGAGCAGAAAAATTGCATAAAAAAATACCAATGCTGTCAAAAGTTGTGGAATTTTGACCGCCTTCTCGTGAAACTAACCACTGTGCGCAGTTTCAATTGAAAGAAAAAAACAAATTTTTTAATGAATTTGTTCACTAAGTATAAATAAATCTGCTAACTAAATGATAATTACATACCGGTTTAAATTCAATGTTATAAAATTCAAGCTATAAAAAACTCCTGTGTCAAATCTGTGCTGCTTTATGCATGCGAGACGTGGAACACAACAGAACACGAAATAAACTCCCTACAAGTGTTTGTTAATCGATGTCTCCGAAGAATCCTAAAAGTTTTTTGGCCTAACACCATATCCAATGAAGAACTTTGGAGACAAACAAACCAGCGGGCAATCCATATAGAAATAATGAATCGCAAATGGCGTTGGATTGGTCACACGCTGCGCAGACCTCCAGGTGACGTTGCTAAAATCGCCATTGAGTGGAACCCACAGGGTAGGACGAGAAGAGTAGGCAGACCGTCTCACACATGGCGCCGTCAACTGAATATAGAAGTCATATCTACTGATCAAAGCTGGGGAGAAGTGAAGAGAATTTCATCCAACCGGTCCGAATGGAATAAATTCGTTGTGGCCCTTTGTTCCCAATAGGAACCACAGGACATAATATATATATATAAAAAACATTTGGTATGACAACAAAACTTTATCCAATTTAATTGAAAAATAAAGTAATTCAAGTTTGCGGAATTTTAGCAATTAAAGTTATTGAATCAGTGGTTTTCGTGTTTTTTTGTGTGTAAAACAAAGATTTTATTGACAAAGTTTAACGATAAAATCCTAAAGTTGTATTTTCACTTTTCTAATTTACAAATTGATACACTCACAATATTTTTCCGTAAAAACTACTGAATATACACATTAAATTAACTGAAAATCAGTTAAAAACAGGACTACTTACTTTTCGTTTAAAACAATTGTATTTTTTTCATTTATTTTCAACTGTTGAAAAATTAATTGATAAAATCGATAAAAACAATAGATTGTTTTCGTTTATTTCAACAACTCAATATAATATAACAACTTTTTGTTTTAAATAGAAAATTTTAACTAAATATTTAAACTATTACCGAAATTCCTTTTTTTTTTGTCTATTTTGTTTATTGAATAACAGACAGAAAGTTAAAAAATATATTTCTTTGGTAATTTAACTGTAAATTCCATTGAAACAACTTTACCGATTAAATCTTTAAATAACTGTTAATTTTTTATGGAAAAGTTCTTGTGTATTTTAAGTAGGGCCATCAAAAACGGTACACAGAAAAAATTATGGGCCAAAAATATCTAATTAATCGATTGTTTGAATATCAATGGCAATTTAAACTTTAAATTTAATTGATTCAATTAAAAAATTTATTGAATTTTCTAATATATCCATACAGTGTTGACAACATGTAAACAAAATTTTTAAAAATTTGGCAAACTATTTTTTTTTATTTTATTTAGATGTTATCTGTGGTAATAAAAGTGCACATGTGGATTTAAATAAACCTTAACGAAAAAGGACAATTAAACTATTATTTTTGTAAATAAATAAATTTTCAATAATTATAAGTGTCATTAAACTATCATTTTAAAGTTGTGTGTGATTTTTTTAAGAAAGCAATTCAATTACAAGAAAAAGTTCAAGACAAGACAAGCAAAACAAAATTTTTGTCTTTACTTTTATTTGTTTTCTTATAAATAATACATTTGTATATTAAAAAGCTTTAATTTTGTTATAAATAAAATGTCAATTTGTAGCGGCTTGAATTATTATTATTTTATTCAATTATTAATCTACTTTTTTCATCAATTATGTTTTATTTTGATTATTATTGTTTTATATGTCATTATTGTTTTTGCTAGTTTTATTGTATGTCTAGTATTGGAAACCCTAATAATTTACATTAAAAATAACCAATTTGAGATAATTGCAGTATAATAATTGAAGAGATGTTTTAAGTTACACTCATTATCTATTATCTATTACATTTACTTGTCATTAGTTACTGATCTCTTTTATTTACTAGACTACATTTTCAATTCTACTAGAGGTTAGTTAGTTATGTTCTTTTATAATTTTTGTCATTCCCGATGTAACACTTAAAGAATAAAGTTAATTAAATTTAAAACGCAAGTCTTTTATTTAAAAAGGCATAACTTATTATAAAGCTAAGACACAAGAGGACCTTTGTGACCATTGTGACTAGCTTATGCTGAGGGCGAATACTGGCGTTTATACAGCCTTATTCGAACCAGCAATAATTAAATAAAATATAATAAAATAATTAATAAAGGTTTAAAACCCCTTTGTTACAAATTTAATTTACAAACCTACATTTCTTTTTTTATTTAATGGGGGCATATAACAAAAATAAAAAAATACGAGTTTTCAATTAAAACTACCATTGTTTTCTTCTCAAGTTTCAATTAAAGTTTTAATCAATTTAACTAAACTTTTTAATTGAGGTTGTAAAGAAAATCAATAACTCTTTTAATTGATATTATTATTATTTTAGTTGAAAGAGTTTTAATAAACGGTCTGCAAATTTTTTTAGTTAATACTATCATTTCAGTGGTAGGTCCAAAATCAATTAAAATATTAATTGATTCAATAAAATTTTTAATTGAAACCCGTTTTTAGTTTTTTCTGTGTATATATCCAAAGTAAAAAAAACTTTAAAAATATATTATAATAACTTCTGGGAACTATACTTGACTGTGACCGTCAAAGGGTTAAAAGAAAATTTTGAGTAAAGCATTTAGTTACACATTCAATATATTTGTTAAAATTACATTACTGACTAATAAAATCTACTAAATATTAATACACTTATATGTTATACTTTCATTTCGAAAAATATATCCTTGAAGCTTCTCTAGCATATAAATAATGTTGTTCTGATAACACGATAAAATTTTCGCCAAATTACCGTACTAAATTATAACTTTTTTAACATGCTTACAAAAATAAATTTATCTGTATATCCTTCTTCGATATTTTTCTAATTTTCTAGTTTAAATTTTTGCATCTTCTACACTCTGCTTTAAAAATGTGTAGTTGTTTGGGTTGTAATACACTGTTTTATGATTTTACATTCATTTTTTACAGTTGTTTTTTGTTTAAAAAAAAATGTTTGTTTATTTTTTACTACCATGTGGTTCATTTTTACTACAATTGTTAGTCATTTTTTGAACATTAAAAAACAAATGACAATGTTAGTTGAATTTACTGTAATGTATGTAAGTCGTCCTTTCTTTAAGTGAAATTTCATTTGTTTTCAACTACTTTTGCAGTGGTCTTTACCGACATAGTATTCTAAGTGTACTTAGTTTTTTTTTTTATATAAAATTTTGCATATTCAAAGATGTTTTCTAGATCTATAGATTTGCTAAAACAAAAATATTTAATAGTAACAAGTTTTGATCATTTACTTAGTTTTTCTCGTCTCCCTCACAATATACTCTATGTTCTGTATATCCTTATTCGAGTCACCTCTTCAATTGTCCATATGAGTATTTATAAATTTTATTAATTTAAGTATTAAATCAATATTATAATGATCAAATGAAAGTTTAAAGCACATTAATAACATCGATTTTAAATGACAGATTCGGAATTAAAATGTGTGTAATGTGGCCATTAAAATAAAAAAGTTGAGCATGTTTTTCTTTTAAATTTAATGTGTATGTTTAAGTAAACGTGTTTATGACTGACATTTAAATCTTAAAAAAAACTAACGGAAATTTTTCATCAAAGATTTAATTATAACGTGCCATAATTTAGGAAATAATCACCAAAATTGCATCAAAATTTATATAAAAAAAAAATCACGTACAAAATTTAATACTCCAAATAAGAAAAAAAAATGCGAAACATTTTTACTGACGACTATTTTGAAGTTGTATTGAAATGTTAACACTCTTAGATTAAATTTGATATGGAAATTTTAGTTTAACTGTATTTTTTTTATATTTATTTTCCAAGATGCCAAATGAACATTTAAATTTATAAGTTTTAAATCTTGCTTAGAAATTTAAACCTGTTTTGTAATTTTTTTTTTTTTTTTTTTTTTTGGCTTAATAATTTTTAAGCCTTAACTATTATTTTAGCAAATTTTTTATGTTTTTTTTTATGATTTGTTTTCTTATTCAACCTACACTTAAAGGTCGTTTCTTATTTTTAAACCATATTTAGATTATTATTATTATTTTATAATTTTTTTTTTTTTTGTTTTCTTTTTTCAACTTTTTAAAATACTTTCAGATTTATGATTGTTGTCGCCAGGGCATTTACTTTTATTTTGTTTAATATTTTTTTTACAACATTTGCATTTTTTTTTTTTTTTTTTGTAAATATAAATGATTTACACACTTTTATGTTATATTAGGCAAAATTAAGAATCGTAGTTAACTAAATATTTGTTTAGCCCGTTATTTAAACCGTTTTTAACGACCATATGTTCGTAAGCCAAAGACAAGACTAAAGTTTTTCATTTTAACTCAAGTTTAAACATAAAATAGACATTGTTTATGCTTGAAGTTGCATATCAAACTTGTATGAGTTGGAAGTTAAGGTTTGAGTTTATTTAGTATATACCCAGTGTAGAAAAGCATGACCATAAAAGTGGTTATATAAGTACATATTTGGTAATGGCAAGTACTTGCAATTGTCATTACAAATCTCATTACTTTTATATGGGGATGTCGCGCAAAATAATGACATCTCATTGCTAAATACCTTTTTTTAGGTTAGACCAACACCTATGTTGATATTAGGAAAATAGGTTATGGGAAGGAGGGAGTAGTATTTGTGAATATTTGATTTGAATTTCTCAATATTGTAATTGACAGGAGAGACCTCCGCGGGGATTTTATACCACAAACGGCGAGTACGACTAATTAACGAATTTTCTCTGTAATGCGCTGTGCGACTCACTGGGCTATCAATTACAAACGCATGTGCTCTACTACATAAGTGAGTATTGCGAATAAAAACACGGGCCTAGGAATAAGTTCAATTGTCTCAGCAGAACACCACCCATGGTGGAGTCAATTCCGATGATGCTCCAATGAGTCAATTGATGAGCGCCAACGCACACGGTCCAGAAGCTCCAAAATAGACTTCGAAGTCAATTCCCCTTTATGGGAGCTGTATATCATCTTCCGGTCGTATATATATTATGTCCTGTTTTCCTATTGGGAACAAAGGGCCACAACGAATTTATTCCATTCGCACCGGTTGGATCATATTCTCTTCACTTCTTCCCAGCTTTGATCAGTAGATATGACTTCTATATTCAGTTGACGGCGCCATGTGTGAGACGGTCTGCCTACTCTTCTCGTCCTACACTGTGGGTTCCACTCAATGGTGATTTTAGCAACGTCACATGGAGGTCTGCGCAACGTGTGACCAATCCAACGCCATTTGCGATTCATTTTTTCAATATGGATTGCGCGCTGGTTTGTTTGTCTCCAAAGTTCCGCATTGGATATGGCGTTAGGCCAAAAAACTTTTAGGATTCTTGTAGGGTGTTTATCTCGTGTTCTATTGTGTTTCACGTCTCGCATGCATAAAGCAGCACAGATTTGACACAGCAGTTAAAGATGCTTATCTTAGTATACCTGGATAATGCAGAAGATTTCCATATCGACCGGAGGGTACCGAATGCTTGGTTGGCTTTAGATATTCGATACGCAACATCCTTGCTGGAACCACCTATACACCTAGAGAAATAAAGTGCCAACCGAATTAAAAAGTGTATATTAATGGTAATGACTTATAAATTGAGTTAGTACAACGATAATTAAATTCGATTTCTCAATATTTTGGGTGTTGCAACTAAAACTCAGTTGATTTTACAGAATTTTGTTGCGAAAACTAATGTTAAGTTGTGCCAGCCGTTTTGAAATTCGTAATAACCGAATTTGAGTCGTAGTAACCGAATTTCAGTTGGCAAATAGCTAAATTTGTCTCTGTGTGTATTTGTTAAAATGCTACCGGTCGTATACAGGTGGTATAAATAGTAAGTAAGTCGGATGGAGTGAAGTACTTCTTACAACGCCTTAGAAAACCGAGACACTTTAATGTTTTTTTCGACGCTTGAAAAACGTTCTTATTCCAACGGACGTCACACTGGATTTCGTGCCCAGGGACCATACGTCCTTATGGGTTAGCATAGAACATTGGGTCTTGCGTTAACTGAAGTCGACCATATTCGCACGACCCCACTCAGATATTGTAGAAAGGTCACGATTGAGTGTGTCATTCATAATCTGCCTTTTGACACCAACCTCCTCAAGACTTATCCTACGATCGAAGGAAAATGAATGGCAAATGTTGCTGGCATCTGCGAAAGAGTAAATACAATCACAAGAACTTTTCCAGAAAAAATCAACAGTTATTTAAAAATTGAATCGGTAAAGTTTATTCAAAGCAATATACAGTTAAATTAAAAAAGAAATATATTTTTTAACTTTCTGTCTGTTATTCAACAATAGTTAAAATATTTAGTTAAAATTTTCTATTTAAACAAAAAGTTGATATATTATATTGAGTATTGAAATAAACGAAAATAATCTATTGTTTTTATCGATTTTGTCAATTATTTTTTCAAATAAAAAAAAATACAATTGTTATAAACGAAAAGTAAGTAGTCCGGTTTTTAACTTAATGTGTATATTCAGTAGTCGTTACGGAAAAAATATTGTTAGTGTAGGGCCACAAAGTTCATTATGAAAAATAATAATTGGGGAAAGAGAAAGAACGGAACCTTGCGGTAGCCCTGAATTCAGCTGAAATTCGTCAGATGAGACCCCAAATATAACAGAACGTATAGTGCGACCTCTGAGAAAGCTTAAAATAAAGCGAACATTGCCTACACCAAAAGCAATAATCTTTGACACAAGCGCCCCGAGCCATTCACGATCGAATGCCTTAGATATGTATATCTAGAGCAACCACTTTGCTCTCATCAAAACGATGGACATATCATTTCTAATCACCTTACAAAAAATAGAAAAATATGTGGTTTCCTATATGTTTACCAGTATGATAAAAACAATTTATTGAAAATCTTTTTTTTTTTAATAAAATGTGACTTGCTTGCACAAAATGTCATAACTTTCCAGCTTACAAAAAGTCAAAAATAAGTAGTTTATATGCTGGAAGTGAAAAAATAAAGAGTCTAAAAATAGATTTTTAACAAAACGTTAGATCCTTACTTAATATATAAAATAATGATAAAAGTATGTACTTATGTGTATTATATTAAATAATGCAAAAAAAATCGGAATTTTTATTTTCAAAAAAGTTGAAAAATGTTGATTTTTAAGTCACCGGATATTCCGTACGGTATACCGAGATATAACCGTGTTAAAATATAGAAAAAGTGCTAAAACTCCGCCTTGAGCCAAAAAAATGATGCAGAAGTTCTCATTTTTGGGGCTACTTTCACGTGCAATTCCCAGAATTGCGTCCCAAAATCATATGTTGCAAAATGTTGTACTGTGTAATTTTATTTCAGTGGTGTAAATATAAATATTAATTTATCCAAAAACATTATCATTAATGTAATTTTTGAAGTTTAATTTTGTTTAATAATACTGTAACCATTATTTTCAAACAAAAAAATGCTAAAAAATAAATTAAAAATATAAAAAAAAAATACATTGGTTTTAACAAAAGGGCTAATTTCTGAAAAGAAAAAAATGCCAAAATATGTTTGCCATACTTCCTACGTTTCAATAGAAAAAAAACAACTTATTTCGATGTGAATTTGTTTACATAAGTATAAATAAATCTACTAGCTAATTGAGAATTACATGCCGAGTTATTGCATGAGTTATTATTTAGTGGAAAAATAATTCAATTAACGAGCTATCAATTTCTAATTGAATTAGCAATTTTCGTTGGTGGCGGAATTTCAGCAATTAAAGTTATCGAATAGGTGGTTTTCGTGATTGAAGTGGGTTTTTATTTTTTTGTGTGTAAAGTAATGCAGAGAGTAAGCTGGTGCCATTACTGGTAGTGACAAAAGTAATGACATGTCATTACGATTTCTACATTAGGTAAGACTGACAATTGTGACAAATTATAAAAACAAAATTATTATCATTTGTTTATCACAAAATAAGTTTCTTGCAAGTATCTAAATAATATTTACAATAAGGTGGTGTTTCCTTTAGACTTTCGCCATATACGACCAAACTCACTAATATGCTGATTTTTTAAAATCAGGCCAGTAACGTTGTAAAAACAGGTCTTAAAAGGGGAACAAGTCCCCCCTTGAAAGACAAAAGTGGGAGAAGTCCCCCATTTGGCATAAAAGCTGAAATTTTGAATACGTGCTGCTTCGAATAAAACCTAAATCATTGACTTGGCGGCGTTCATAAACCTAGACTAGAAATTAAAATTTTTAAATATATGTTCCTTCGAATATGACCTAATTCACCGATGTGATACTTTTTGGATTCCTAGGTCGCAACGTGGTAAAAATAGGGAACAAAAGTGGGAAAAGTCTCCCCTCGTGGCTTAAACACACCCAGAAAACAGACTCGGAATTAGCAATCGTTTTTGTAGCTAATCGAATGGTTTGGTTGTGGCTACTGAATTTTGTGATAGTTGTCACCGAATTTCAGTTGCTGCAATAGAATATCTGTTGTCGTGGCAGAACAACTATTGTTTCAATCGAATGATAGTTATCGCAACCGAAAAATTCAGCCGCAGCAACCGAAACATTCGATTGTCAACAAATACGGTAGCCACGACCGAGTCTGTTTTCTGGGTGTAGATTAGAGTGGAGTGATGAAAAAAAATTTCGAAATTCGACTTCGCCGATAGGCGGTTGAAATAGACATTCACGTGTGAAATTTTAGACAGATCGCACTTGATCTTCAGGGTCCTCCGAGCCTGCAAAAATGTAATTATTTAAAAAAAGTATAGCTTAAAAGGGAGATATCCCGACCCGGATCGGCAGATCTTAATGGATTTCGGATATATTGCAGAGAATAACAGTTTAAGAGACCTGTATTTTTTTAGCTGCCCAATCTCATGGTTAGGCGTTACTCAGTATGGTCCAAAATAATCCCATTTTACATTTTTTTCGGTTTATTTCGTTCGATTACTGCTGACAAGCCTAGGCTTAGCAGTTTTTAGCAATAAGAATGAAGTTTATACCATTAAAGATAAATAAATAAAATTATATTAAAAGTAACTATTAACAAATTTAGTATCAAATGAAAATTTTTCTGAAGACACATTCACAGATGTACAAATTAAGATTTTCAAGTATTTTTGTTATTCAAAAAGATATTTATTGAGTAGTATTAAATCTGGCGTTTTATTAAAGAAATTTAGTTGTATTAATTTGTTTAACTCAAACCGAGACATTGCATGCAACAGACAAAATAACCTATATGAGAATCTTGTTGTCTGCCTTAGTGTATAAACTGCCTGATCTGGTTGCCCTAATTATAAAATCAAACTATTTGTATCGACATGTAAAATTGTTGTTTTTCAAATAGTTCGATTTTATAATTAGGGTTACCAGAGCAGGGGCATTGATTTTAAAAATACCATTTTTTTGACCTGTATTAAACATCGGTTAACGACGTGCATATAACTTCATATTTTTGATATGTTTAGTTCCATTCTATAGGGTCCGCCAAATAACTTTTTTTTTGAAAATGCTATAAAAAAAAACTACTGAATATTTTTTCGTGTAGGCTACTGCATGGCCAGCCGAGGCAGCCATTTGAATGAAATTATTTTCCATTATTAACCGGAAGGATTGTACTTTCAAATAAAAAAAGAAATTTGAGAAAAAATTCAGTAGTTTTTTTATAGCATTTTCAAAAAAAAAGTTATTTGGCGGACCCTATAGTAGAATACAAAAAACATACTTTAGTAATTAATTTCAAGCATTTTCATTTTTTTATCAATTTTAGCATAAAGCTCCAAATTTTCTAAAATGTGTAGTTTCGCTACCGTGCTAACATAGGTTAACAATGTTTTTCAATTGTACTTATTTTTAATGGCTATTTATAAGCCAAATAAGTAAACAAAATATATTTATTGGTTATTAGTAACTCTATGGATTTTGTTAAATTGATTTTTGAAAATTTGGCATAAAATTTTGATTTTCTTGAAATCCGCCATTTTGAAATGGGTATAACCGAAAATTGAAAAGATAGTTTTTAAAATTTTTTTTTATTTTTAATACTCTAAAATTAATAAAGAAAATTAACATTTTTCGAAATTTTGTTTAACAAAATTTTTAAAAAAAATTAATTTAGAGGTTTGAAAAATATGCTATTTTTTACCTTTTTTTTGGTACCAGAATAACAAGGGTTAACGATATGCCAAAAACTTTATATTTTTTAGCAGAGTATATCTGGGCAAATGTAAATCAAAAAGGATTTAGGTTTTGATATATTCATTAAATTTTAATTTATAATTTTTTTTTCCAATTTTGGACATTTTGGCCCAATTTGACCAATTTGAGCAGCATCGTAGGGTTAATCGATTTTACTAAAATTTTCAGAATTTACTTTTTAGACGTCGTTTCACGTTTTTAGGGGTTGGGAGCAGCATAAATTGACAAAGTGCAATATAAGGACCACCCTAATGTTCATATATATTTATAAAGGGTCCGCCATCTAACGTTTTTTTTTTTTCAACTAGTGCTTATTTCGTGAATGGTAACACTTAGCTCATGTCTGATTTGACAGATAATTAGTTTTATCCTTCCGCTGAACGAATATGGTTGTGTATACGCTTGAACAACGCTGGGAAATATTGCGGCATTACTTTGAAAATCATGGTAATGTTGCAGAATGTGAGCGAAAATTGCCATTTTTCTTCGAAAATGAGCAAGGAGTGGCCGTTACAGTCAATGGCGATCGTTATCGGGCCATGTTGAACGAATTTTTGTTCACAAAAATTGAAGAGGAGGATATTGGCAACATTTGGTTTCAACAGGACGGAACAAAAAGCCATTGGTGAAATACAGCTGCACACAATCGATAATTCGATAATGTGCTTAAAAATTGGATCGATCGTGTAGGCTACTGCATGGCCAGCCGAGGCAGCCATTTGAATGAAATTATTTTCTATTATTAACTTTCAAATAAAAAAAGAAATTTGAGAAAATATTCAGTAGTTTTTTTTTATAGCATTTTCACAAAAAAAAAAGTAATTTGGCGGACCCTTTATATAATAGTTATAGAATTATTCTTTTTAATTTTAACACATATATTTATGTAGAATTATATGTGATGCCATATATAATTATATATAACAGTGATAGAATTTGTTAGATTTTATTGTATCATATATAATTATACATTAAAGTATAAATGATCTAGGTTTCCCAATACTGAATCGGTATTTTGGTATTGAAAATTCTTCATACAAAAGTATTTTTCTTATATTTTCAAATTTTTTCACATATTTTTTATTTTAGTACAGAAAAGTAAGATTTAATAAAGATAAGTAATCATTTTGCTTGATTTTTATTAAAGTAATATTTTAAAGAATTCAGTTCATCCAATATATTATCCTACACAGCGAACCTTCGTGCACATTACTAGGCCACTGAAAATAACCTTTCGGGTTCAATACTGGTGGGAGGTATGGTGAGCAAGAAATCGTAAACCTTCTGTAAGTATGTGCCCCTTTTGTTTGAAACCTAATACAGTACTTTTCGCTTATAGTCACATCTCTTAGTTGCACACAAGTTGTGGACTATATCGCTAATGTGACTATATCGCTAGTTTTTTTATATGCCATTTTGTTGCCTATAAATAAATTGTGATATAGTCATCATAAAATGCGACTATATGCAATTTATTTATTATTATAACAAGTGGAAAATTTGGAATATAATAACGATGTTTGAAACGATTCAGCTCAGTTTCCTTGTTCCAATTTTCGTTTTAGCCTCTTAGCTTTTTAAATAATTTTAAACCGAAAAAAATCAAGATTTTACAATTATATCTGGCTACTAAAAGTAAATATAAATTTACTTTTAGTAGCCAGAGTTTAGTGGCATATAAGCCAAATGTGATTATACCGTGAATGGACTATATCCTAAATATTTTGTATGCAATTTGAGTTTAGATGACAGTAAAAGTGTAAAACTGGACTATATCGCTAAATGGACTATAAGCGATGTGACTGTAAACGAAAAGTACTGTATAAATGTAATTATTGTTTTAAACTTACTTCCCGTTTCACTGTGGAAGTAATTATACTTAGATATCTTCAATTGGCATAAAAATGTCATCGTCATCTGACAATGTGTAATTGCAATTTTCTATAACTTCGATTAAAATATTTAAAACATTAAAAACATTTTTATTATAACCAGGTTTATTAAAAGCTGGTTTGACAATCGTTTAAAGATGCACCTCAAAAAATTGAAAACTCATTCTAACTGATAACATTATTATAACATTATAAATCAATTCATAAATATCGGCAACTAATTAAAACAGTGAAAAAAAATTGTATATGGCATACCGAAACGGTATTGGCTAAAAATAGATATTTCGAATTTGACAAAATGGCTCGAATTTCGACATTTTCGGTATTATCGAATTCGGTATTGAGAAGCCTCGTACGATCTCATATTTACCCAGAAAAACCTCGGTAATAGGTTGGTATTACTCAACATGTTGCCTGGTAATAAGTTAAACTTAGCAACTGTTGGTATTACCGACTACCCATTAGTAACACCATATTCACATGTTTAAATGTTTTTATGCTATAATTAATTCAATGCTACATAAAATTTAATGTAATTAAATTTTTCCTACAAATTTGACAATTTTTAAATAATATTCAAACTAAAAACTAGGAAAAGACCTAACCACGTGGTTGATTACTAAGAAGACAAGAATGGAGCAAAATTGATTATTAATAGGTTTTTTGTTAAAGTTCTGCCTATTATATAGGCTCTAGCTTTTCTAAAACTTCGGGTTCTGATGAGATCTTTAGCCAGATCGAAATACTAGTATCAACCTAGCTAATATGTTTGATTTGCTTTATTTTTGTAAATATACGGAGGTTGAAAGCTCGTTATAAATTGAAAATAACATAAAAATAATCTCGATGTATATAAAAACAAAAAAAACTAATATAACTGTAAAAAATATTACTTGAGCCAGAGTACACACAAAAAATTTTTTATATAAATAGAACATTTTTGGTCTTCAAAGTTTAGTAACGTCATGATGCTTGTTAGGAAAAGACCTAACCACGTGGTTGATTACTAAGAAGACAAGAATGGAGCAAAATTGATTATTAATAGGTTTTTTGTTAAAGTTCTGCCTATTATATATGTAGGCTCTAGCTTTTCTAAAACTTCGGGTTCTGATGAGATCTTTAGCCAGATCGAAATACTAGTATCAACCTAGCTAATATGTTTGATTTGCTTTATTTTTGTAAATATACGGAGGTTGAAAGCTTGTTATAAATTGAAAATAACATAAAAATAATCTCGATGTATATAAAAACAAAAAACTAATATAACTGTAAAAATGGAAGATTTAAATAAAATGTTTTTGAAAACTCTTTACGTTTAATTGAAATTTTCATAAAAATAAGTATATGATGTAAATCATACATGGGACTAATGAATTAAGTGGACTAATGAAATGATGAGTTCATTACCATTAAATTGATATCAATGGTAATGAAATTATTTTCATTATATTTTTTATTTTAAATAATGATAATAGTTTGATGAATTAATTTCATTGATTAATAAAAATGGTTTTAAATTTCATTGTTGTGAACAGGGACCGTAATAATTATTCCTTTTTCATAAAAGTCAGATGATAACAGTTATTTTTTGATTTTTATTTTTTCGAGCAAAAATAAAAGTTATTTTTTGATTTTTATTTTTTCGAGCAAGTATAAAAGTCATTTTTTGGTTTTTTTTGCGTACTTTGATGAAGTTATAAAAAAAATCGCAGTTATTAGCTTTGTTATTATGATATTTCAGTGATGATAGATATACAGCAAATATTTTGCAATGTTATGTTTTGTGATAACTGTATTAATATACATATATTATTTTTTAAGTATCTAACTACAGGACAAACATCTATATTTGTACGAGCAGTGCTGCCAATTTTTGGAAACTAAAATCGTTATTTTTAACACAGGAATTCTTCAAAAAAATCGTCATATTAAAAATAAGTTTTACTGTTTATAAAACTCGAAAATATTACAAAAGGCAACCATAAAATTTATATATTTCGTTCATACAAATATAACTACGTTATTTGTTAGTTATTAAATGGAATTTCAACTAAAGAAATTGAAATAAATATCAAAAATAACTTTTGTTTTTGCTCGAAAAAATAAAAATCAAAAAGTAACTTTTTTTGTTGCTCAAAAAAATAAAAATCCAAAAATAACTTCTATTTTTGCCCGAAAAAATAAAAATCAAAAAATAACTTTTATTTTTGCTCGAAAAAATAAAAATCAAAAATTAACTTTTATTGTTGCTCGAAAAAATAAAAATCAAAAATAACTTTTATTGTTGCTCAAAAAAATAAAAATCAAAATTTAACTTTTACTTTTACTTTTGCCCGAAAAAATAAAATCAAAAAATAACTTTTATTTTTGCTCGAAAAAATAAAAATCAAAAAATAACTTCTATTTTTGCCCGAAAAAATAAAAATCAAAAAATAACTTTTATTTTTGCTCGAAAAAATAAAAATCAAAAAATAACTTTTATTTTTGCTCGAAAAAATAAAAATCAAAAAATAATTTTTATTTCTGCTCGAAAAAATAAAAATCAAAAAATAATTTTTATTTTTGCTCAAAAAAATAAAAATCAAAATTTTAAAAAGCAATGCATTTTATTATAGACTTGTTCATAAGGATCAAAATGGTATACTTGATACAGTTTTCCGAGATTTACTTGTAGTTGCTTTTTTTGTTTAAAAATTTGAAAATAACTGTTATTTTCGGTCCCTGGTTGTGAAAAATGGCTCAAATTAGGGATGGCAAGCCGTCGCTTAGCCTTATGCTTATTTTATTTCTGAATGTATATAGATATTAATCCGTCTGGTTTGTAATCAAGTAAAATAGAAGGAAATGGAATGGAACGAGTAGAATTTGAACACTAAGGGCAAAACAACCACAGGGTGTCGTAATTAATAATATAATGGAACATTCGATTCGTTCAGAATGGAACGATATTTAATGGATCAGGGAACGAGAATCGGGAATCGAAAACACATTAGTATTTTCGATATGTGATTCCTCGGTCTCGCTTAGTTTTTGAGATATTAGCCATTTTATATCATGGTTTTTTTTTTTAATGAACGGTATATCCGAAACTTTTGGACCAAAGTTTTGCTCCACGGCAGTATTAATAAACCCTGATAATACAAATAGGCCAGGAAGGATCAAGAGAGATTAATTTTTTATGAAACAACAACAGGGTGTCTTAATTACTTGTTTACCCATATATGTACGTGAAAATACAAATTTAAACACTCCGATAATAGAATGGAACAGTGGTGCAAAATAGAACGATATGGAATGGAACGGGGAACGAATGTAATCGAAACACTTAACACATTAGTATTATCGGTGTGTGTTCCGCAGGTGAAGTTTTGGAAAAATTTTGTATGCTTTGCGATGTCTCGCTTGGTTTTCGAGATATCAGCCATTTTATAAAATGGCGTTTTTTTTTTAAATGTACGTTATCTTCGAAACTAAGCGCGATAGTGCATAATGGACAAAATTTTTGGTACACAGGAGTATTAATACACCCTGTAATGCAAATGAGCTAGGTCCGAAATAGATCCCAAGGATTTTATTTTTTACAAAACTCTCACAAACAAATTATATGTTTTTAATTCCCAACCCTGTTTCCAATCCATTATTTTTTTTTGTACACAAATGATATTGTACTAATTTTTTTTATTCATTAGTGTGATTTCATTATCATTAATAATGATTTTTTTAATGAAAAATATTTCATTATCATGAAATGGTAATGAAATTTTTTTCATTATCATTAGTATCAACTAATGGCAATGAAATTTAAATAGTAATGAAAAATTCCCACGTATGATGTGAATATATATCGTTACATATGGCAACATATACAATTTTATATAATAACATCAAATTATATCACGCTATATATGACTATATATAAACTTTTTTCGTCGGGTTTATGTACAACAAGTTTTGAAAATTTTTATTTTGAAAGTGGTATAAGTCCATTCAATAACGAAAAACATGGATTTTTGCAATAAATATGAAACTATTTTTAAGTATAAATAAATCTAGTCACCTGATGCGATAGGCATAAAAATATTACACAAAAGTTGCCGTTTGATGTTGAAATGAAAATCTCTTTATTTCTCATTTTAAAAACAAAGGGCTCATACCAGTTTCAAAATATATACTTCAATTGTGTCACATTTGACCACCCAGAAACAAAAAGTTCTATTTACAGTGGGTGACAATACATTGTAAACTTTTATAAATGTTTATTTTTTGGACTTTACTAGTCGGTAGCGAAGTATTGGGTGTAAAAATTTAAAACTTTTTTTATTAATCTTATAATTTTCATATATTATTTATCGATATGAGGCAAAATATTGGTACAAATTAGATAAACTTCCGAAATTAATAGAGTTAATTTTTATGATGTTAGCAAAAAATTGGAAACTTCTATTAAAGCAAAGTTATAAACATAGCTTAAATTTTAGTGTGCAATATTTTGTTGCAAAGTTATTATTCATTATTCATCATATTAAGTCAATTGTATCCTTACATATTATTGTTGATTGTATCGTTCCAAACTTTTTGCCACTTAAAGTAATTACTAATTAGCGAATATGGCATCTGGAATATTTGTGGTATTTCTTTTCTGTATTTTACGATTCCAGGAAAACTTCGGTAATGGGTACAATAAAGTAATGTATTATCCATTAATATGTACTCCTTAACTGTATCATTATTTTCCAACAAAAAGTAATGAGTTACCGATAAAAGGTTACATAATGCATTACTTGTTAATAAATACTCCTTACTTTCAGCATTATTTATTTCGAAACATAAAGTAATGAGTTACCAATAGTTGGTTACATAATGCATTACATTGTAATGTATACAAACTCCTTACATTCAGCATTATTTTAAAACATAAAGTAATAAGTTACCGATAATTGAACACTCATGGATTACCTTTTAATGACACACCATTACATTCTACATTACTTCAAAACATAAAATAATGACTTGCCGATCAGCAATTACATTATAAACGTAAAGAATTAATTAAAATATATTTTTAAAAATCTATTTGTAGATACATTACTTTGTCACTTTTTGTAAGCATGAGGGTAAGGTGTATATTTCTGCCATCACGAACGAAAACACAAAGCACAACAATTCGTTTATATTTTAAGCACTTAAATATTATATGTATCTATAGCTCAGTTGGTAGAGTTCTCGCCTAGCTAATTGTTAACTACCAGAGACCCCATGATCGAATCCCAGCGTGACCACACAATTAATTAACAAAAATATATTTATAATAATTTTTTGTTATAATTTATGTTATATTTATAGATTATGATAATCTATTTATAGACACATTACTTTTTCCCACCATGTAAATTTATAAGTAACCAGTTGCTTTACCTCCTACTTTTTCCCACCATGTAAATTTATAAGTAACCAGTTTCTTTACCCCCTTAGTAATGAGTCCACCCATTACTTTAAAATAAATATTTACTACTTTTAGAGACGCTGAAATATGTGTCAAGGAGTGATGGTATCGACTTTAAAATTGACACACAATTCATCAGTGATATGGCGATACATTACTTTACCCATTATTTCGTAATGTGTGGTTTTGCTGGGATACGCTAATATCAATGCATTATATTTTCGGTTTAAGAAGTTATGATGAAACAGGCCATTACAAAACACAAATTTTATTAGATTGTATCCTCTTGTTTACTGTTTAAGTGTTGTATTTTCGTTACTTGTCACCAATCCATTGGCTTTAATTGCTTAAAATATCAATTAATTTTCCACCAAAGATGTCATTTAGTATATGTTTGTGTCCTTTTCCAGTTAGAGTATAATTAATTACATCAATTTCACCCATTCATTGCCAAAAAAAAAACAACTCCAGACCAATATATGGATACCGTCGGACCTAAGTGTTTTAATTGTTAATTGGGGGTCTAGTCTTTTTTTCTTTGTTTGTCTTACAAACTTTACTCCGACAATACCGAACAATCGGCTCTACTCCGAGAGGGCAACTGACCTTAGGTGGGCTATTGGCGTGACTTGTGTGGTGACAAGGCACATCTGGCCGGCTCTGGATCTGGGGCGAACGAGGGCGCTCCTGTCGCTTTCCAGGGGGGAAATCTCTGACATGGTGGCGGTGATAACCGGCCACTGTCTTATTGGCAGGCACGCTCATAGGTTGGGGGTGTTATCGCCTGACTTCTGTATGAGCTGCGGGGACGAGGACGAGGAGGAGGAGGGAAGTATTGAGCACTTTCTCTGTTCATGTCCTGCGCTGGCGCTACGTAGGAGGGCCTCACTTGGATCGGCGTTCTTTCAAGATCTTGGGGATCTTTCAGGTGCTGGTATTCCGCACCTCCTTAGCTTGGTAAGGAGCTCTAACTGGTTCAACGGAATTATCCTTCATGATATTAATAAAACAATTTAATATAATTTTTTTCGTAGATTCAATGAAGAATTTCATTATATCCAAGAAATTGTATTAATATTAATAAATTTTTCATAAACTTTTCTTCATAAAACTTCATAGTTTCATAAAAAAAAAAAAATCATTCGATTTCGTAAATTATCTCTACATAAATTTAATGAAAAAATTTTTTTTTAAAGCTATGAGATTATGTTAAAGACTTAATTTTTTTACTTTTTCATAAAATTTCATAATTTAATTAATTTTCATACATTTCAAACTTTAGTTAAAGGATTTAATTCTCAAGTGTTCAGCATATGCCTTTTATTATTTTGGACTTCTATGAAATAATTTAAAAAATCTTATGAAGCGGTTCATTGGCTTAGTTCCCATGCATTTTTCAAGACATTCATGAAGAGTTTTATTGTTTCAAGGAACTTGTTAATATTAAAAAATGTTTATAATTCATAAATTCTATTAACGTTTCATTGTTGAAATGATTCATTAGTTTTATGAAGATTGTCAATAATTTTACAAACATTTAATAAACATTGACTTTAATGAAATCTGTTTCAGAGATTCTATGAAAAGTTTTATTGGATGAGTGCCAGAGACAATTTTCATTGGAGCTATGAAGAAGTTCATTACTGTAGTGACGATAATTCTCTGAGTGTATGGTCTAAGTTTTTCACAATATTTCACTACCATTGTTTTAGTAATGTAAAAATTCATAGAATTATCAAATTAGCTTTACTATTAAACAGCCATTGCTATATTGTTATTTGGATTATAAAGCAGTGTGAACATTTTTTCTTGCAAATAAATCGTTCAAGCTTATTAAATATTTTCTTTATTTTTTTTTTTTTTTACGTTGAACCAACACTCAGGGGATGCCCCTACTAATGTATTGCATTGTGTTGATATCAGGAAAATAGGTTATGGGGAGGAGGAAAGAGGGAGTAGTGTTTGTGGACATTTGACTTGAATTTTTCTAAATTGTAATTTGCAGGGAAGACTTCCGCAGAGAGACAATTCCACATACGGCTAGTGCGACTGAAAAACGAATTTTCTCTGTAATGCGTTGTGCGATTTGCCGGGCTATAGACAACAAACGGATGAGATCTACTTGACAAGCGGGTAGTACGAACAGAGACCCGGTCCCTCGGGATGAGTCGGCTTATCTCTGCAGAACACTTCCCATGGTAATATCTATAGACCAAAGTCACACAACCTACATTCCGACGATGCTCCAACGAGTCAATAGAGTTCGAAACCCTACTGTCGTTGATAAGCATGTATTTACAATCAGTTACGGCACTGGTCCGTGAAGGTTCCCAATGTTTTGTCATGCCACAAAATTAACAATAATTTTTTATTTTAATTTTTTATATTTTATTGTGTATTATGCAACAAATTTGTTATATTTGTATAAGAAATATGCCTAAGAGTGATTTCCCCAAAAAATTTGCATCATTTTGGACTAAACGCAAAATTATCAAATTTCAAAGACAGAAAAATCTGAATTTTGTAAAAGTTGTATTGTCACGCACTGTATCTTTTTAAAATGGTCCCGCTAAAAATTCTAGTAAGTTGCCTTAGTATTTTTGGGTTAAATTGAATTTAAAAGAAAATCATAATTTTGTCTTCTTATAGAATTTCACACAAAAGTTATAGAATACAAGTTTTTCTTTTCAAATAAATACCCAGACAGAAAAATGCAATCGGCACACTGTTGGCAAAGCGTCGGCGACGGTCGGTTATGCGTTGGCAGAACGTGGGATTAACAATATTGACAGTATTGTCCTGTTACCCGATTGATAACAGTGGCCAACCGTTGGTTTTAAGCGAACTTGCCACCGTTGGCATAACGTTGGTAATTCAAAAAATATGTATAATAAAACATATTTGAAAAGCCGCAATACAGTTCGGTCTTAGTCATATGCATCATATTTAAATATGTGAAATATAATAAAATATTTAAAAAAAAAATGCTTCTAATTGGTGGTAATATTGGTAAAAAAAATGTTGGTACTGGCAAAGCACATGATTTGCAAACAAAATAATGTTTTCCTACACCCAAAGAAATAAAGTGCCAACCGAATCGAAAAGTGTATATTAATGTTAACAACTTACTAATTCAGCTAGTACAACGATATTTTTTATTATATTTCGGAATATTTTGGGTGTTGCAGCTAAAATTCAGTTGGACTAACCAAATTTTGTTGTGAAAAATAATGTTAAGTTGTGCCAACCGTCTGATTTTCGTAATAACCGAATGAATCGAACCCACGACCCCCGCACTGATAAGCCAGCACGCTACAAACTAGCCTACCGGGGCGCACAGTTTTTTTTTTCTCTATGTATAATACAATATTAGTTGTACCTTTGGTAAGTTTTAACACGGTGGGTTTTACAAAAATAGCATCCATTGCTGGCACAATTCGTTTGCCACGGTTGGCGATTTCTACCTGGGTATCTATCTATCTTAAATAACTGATTTCCTCTTGAAAATCTTGTTTCCTAATGATAAAAAAATTAATACCGCTTCATAAGTATTTGAATAGTGTTAAATAAAAATTAATTCTAAAATTAGAGAAATAAGCCTAAAGGGGATAAAGTGTGAAGGGGGACAATATTTCTTTATCAAAAAATAAACTTACATTAATTTACATATAAATAATAAAAAAGAAACTTGATTTTATTGTGGAATAAATTTAAACTGTATAAGAAGATAATGGTTGGGATGGGTTTGGTTTTGATTTTGGTTAAGTTGCTTGTTTACCAATCGACTAAAAATAAAAATCTGGCTGAATGACTAGTGTGGACTTACACGTTTTGTGTGTAAGCATGTTGTAAAATCTTGTAAGATTTCTATACCAACAATATGTATTACAACAAACACGATATTTTTGGGTCAGCAATGCTGACCCAAAAATTTACTGATATAAGTCAGCCGATTTTCAACGGCTAGCCGATTAGCCGCCGACCACTTTCCTCAGCCGGTGCGCCGCCGGTCATTATCGGATATAAACGGCTGACCGGTTTAAGCCGATAGATTTCTACCAGGGACCGTAAATAATGATTATTGCTCGTTTTTTTGAATCAAAAAATCAATCACTTAGAAGAGACATAAAAAAAAATTTATTGCACCATTATTATTATTTTTTGACAATCTTTGCATATCCGTCATGATTTTTAAATTTTTGATTTTTAAAGTTTTCTTCAATGGTAATGATTATTTTTGAGTAATAATAAAAAAAATCAGCCATAATCATTATTTTTGAGCAAAAAAAATAAAACTCAAAAATAATCATTATTTATGATTTTTATTTTTTTCGCTCAAAATAAAACTCACTTTCAATGTGTGGGATGGACATATCTCAGGAAGTAGGAGGAGCTTATCGAAGATTTTGGTATCAATCCCTTCTTTGGAAGATTCTCTAGCAGATTAATGCATCAATCATATTTGTGGGTGAGGTTTAAGGGGTTCATTTTTAATTTCAAAATAGGGCTTTTTTTGCCGTATTTTGTGAAAGTAACAATGTGTGGGATGGACATATCTCAGGAAAGAGGAGAAGCTTATCCAAGATTATGGTATCAATCTCTTCTTTGGAAGATTCTCTAGCAGATTAATGCATCAATCATAGTTCTGGGTGGGGTTTAAGGGGTTAATTATTAATTTCAAAATAGGGCTTTTTTGTCGTAAAGTCAAAATCTGGAAGCTCGATTTTCACCGTAGACGTATGGTCTAGTGGACTTTTTTGCTCAGTACAATCCCAAGAATCAGAAACGCGAAGCGCCCATTAAGATTTTTTCCCCTCGATACTAATCGCCCCACCCTAATATGTATATATATTTACACCTACATGAAAGTGAGTTTTATTATGAGCGAAAAAAATAAAAATCATAAATAATGATTATTTTTGAGTTTTATTTTTTTTGCTCAAAAATAATGATTATGGCGGAGTTTTTTTATTATTACTCAACAATAATCATTACCATTGAAGAAAATCCTTAAAACTCATAACATAATCATTATTGTGTAATTTTTATTATAAAACTCATAATGATTACGGTCCCTGATTTCTACACCAACAATATGTATTACAACGAACATGAAATAGATAGATTTCTATACCAACAATATGTATTACAACAAACAAGAAATTTTTGTAATGTAATGATATAAGTTAGCCGATTTTCAATGTCTAGCCGATCAGCCGCCGACCACTTTCCTCAGCCGGTGCGCCGCTGGTCATCATCGGATCCAAGCCGCTGACCGGTTTAAGACGATAGCACTATGAAAGTTTTTAAATAAGTTTAAAATTTTGTCGTGTTATGCACCGAATATCAAAATATTAAATATCAATTTCATTATTCATAAATACATACAAACATATATATAGTACATTCAATGAAAAAACATTGAAAATGGGCATTTTTTGATGTCATATCATTCGACTTTCTTCATATTTTGCACAGGAAAAGACTCTATGGGGAAATATAGACATAACGTTTTTAGATCTTTAAAATTTTAAGAAATCGCAATTTCATTAACGTTTTTTTTTTTTTTTTAACTTGAAAACTTGTGACCTACATTTTATAAATTGTCTACTTTATTAGAAAAGCTTTTGAAAGCTGCGATTGTCTACTTTTACGATCTGTAATCCTAAAATAACCTATTCTTTCTAAAATTGTATTTTTGTAATACATTTTGCACTTTTTAATTCAAAATGGATTCACCATTTTTGCCATATTATAGTTTTGAAAAAATTGCTAAAAACACCAATATTTTCAAAACTTTTTCAAAAATCTTCAAAATTGAATAGCATAAATTGTTTATTACAATTCCAAAGAAATTGGCTTTACCAATAAATAAAAATTATTCTTTGAAAAAATCGCAACCCGTTAAGTACATACAAAGCGACAAAATTTGAATATAAACTTCGAATTCCACCGCTAGAGGGCGGAAAAGCTTATTGAGACACCATTACATATTTCTACAAATTTCATCATAAAATTAACAATGAGTGGTATAAAATTGGGTTAAATAAAATTGAAAACAAACAAAATTAGATAAAAAAACAGCGCAACAAAAACGAACGAAACACTTTTCTAGCCTAATGAAACACTTTTCTAGTCTAATTTTAAAGATATAATTAAAATTGGACTATACTTTAGCTTTTTTTCAAATTAGTTGCGCGTAATAAAATTTATTTTGATTTTATTTAGATTTATTTAAAAATGCTTTTTTAATACCACAAACCTATTTAAAGTGGTTTTTCAGCATGTATTAAAAATCGCTTATTAAATACATATTTAAATGCATTCACAAGAAGTTATTTTTCATCACTCTTTGAATACTTAAAAAATTAATTTATTATATAGGGTCCGCCATCTAACGTTTTTTTTTTCGATGCCGATTTTGCCAAAAAAATCATCTTTTCAGATGAAGCTCATACTGCATGGCCAGCCGAGGCAGCCATTTGAATGAAACTATTTTCTATTATTAACCGGAAGGATTGTACTTTCAAAGAAAAAAGAAATTTGAGAAAATATTCAGTTTTTTTTATAGCATTTTCAAAAAAAAAAAAGTTATTTGGCGGACCCTTTACATATAAAAAGAGAACATCCAAGCATCGATCTTTTATATAATTAAATCGCTTGTTTTTATAAAGTGAGAAATCGTCGTTCTTGAATACGACAAGCCAATGTTATAAAAATGAGTTTTTCAACTCAATTTGAAGGCATTCGCTTTGAGTAAAACAAGTGCTTTTATGCTGGGTTTTTGCTGGGTAGCTCAAAACTTTATCTTTTTAACAATTATTTTTTTTAATGGATAAAAATATTTAAATCGTCTATTAAGCACCGAATACATCTGAAATATTACTGCACAACTTTTCGTTTTTGTTTTTATTTTTATTTCTATTACCATAAGTGGTAAAAGATTAAAGAACAAAATCGGTTACTTTTAAACGTAAATTGTGGAAATATTTTTACTTAAACGCTATCGACTTAAAAGTCATTACAACTCGCCAAAATATTCTCCCTTCTGGTAACACTAATTTTAAAAAACGTCTTTTTTATTATACTTTTGCTACCTGTGCATATGTCAGCCGATTTCAGGCTCGCCGCCGATGCTTTTTAGTTTCAGCCCCCGCCGCCGATGATATTTTACATCAGCCGCCACGAGTCGATAAAAAGAGTCAGCTTACATCTCTGGTCAGCATTTTATAAACAAAAAATAAAAAAGGCCTAAATATGAATGAGATGAAATAAGATATTGGCTTAGCATGATTGGGAAAATGCAACAAGTGTTTTGTTTTTTTGTTTGCTTTCAGTAGGAAGTTTGATTTTTTTTTTAAGATTTCTTTTATAAAAAAGTGCTAAGAAAATTTGTTTGAAAATTTTTAATTAATAACATTAATGAATTGTAATTAATCTTATTTTGTATTAGAGAAACATTAAGATAATGCAATTAATTATCTTTAAAGAGTTCTTAATTGTTATCATTTAAATGTAATAATATTTGTAATTATTTTACATGACAATTAAATTTGTTTGTTGGGTGTTTGTAGGTTGGTACATCCGATAATAAACATGTTTTCGTTGTTACATTTTTGTAATATTTTAATGGCAAAAGATATTCCATACAATGTTGCGCTTGTGCTAACGACTTTGATTGCATTAAAACTTGTAGTACCGAATACGTTCATAAGAGTGGCACATTTCTGTAAATACACAGAAAAAAGTATTGTCAATACAATTTCAATTAAACTTTTGTTTGATTTCAAACTCACTTTCAATTAAAAGTTTAATAATGTTTATGAAAATTTTAAAAATCTTAGAAATTAAAAAAATTAAAAATAAAAAAAATGTTTTCGAGATATGGGCGTTTTGAATATTATGTACACAGAAAAAACTAAAAACGGGTTTCAATTAAAAAATTTATTGAATCAATTAATATTTTAATTGATTTTGCACCTATCACGACAATGCTACTATCAATTGAACCTTTTATTAAAATTAAGAAGGAAAAAAAAGTTATAAATAACTTCTACAAGAAAAAAATATGGTACAATAAAAGTGTGTGATCTATACGTTGGTATGTGTGTTTTTTGCAATGCTGAGTCTGTTTGTATGTGTGCTTGTTTTGTTTGTTAACTTCAAATGTATTTGGTATTTTATACTGAAAATTTTCTATTTATGCATACAGTGTATGAAAAAATAATATGATAATTGCGTCTAAAATAAAATATGTATTTATATATTTAAAAGTCAATTAAAATATTAATTGATTCAATTAAATATTTGTTTAGAAACAAATTAAATCAAATCAAATCTTTAATTAGATATTTTAGGTTGATAATTTTTTCTGTGTAGATGATTTTTGCAATTTCAGCTTTGTTTTCAATATTGGCGTTTATTTTAAATTTTGAAGATTTTTTTAAATTTTGTCGATATCCCAGCTAAACTTTCTAATAGGTTTGGGGATAAGAAATTAAGGCCGGTTACTAGTTAATTTTCTATTACAAACCCTATTATTTTAACACACGCATATCCATTCTGGTAACACCTTACAAAACACATATTACATCCAGTGAAAATGTAATAAGTTTTTTTTTTTTTGAATTGTACTTCTTTATATTTGTGCGATTGGGACTAGTAAGTACGTATAAGGGTTAAACGCATGGACATAGGTTACACGGACGACAGAGGACAGAATAGGATAGTCGACAGAGGGAGACAGACGGACAATTTGTATTGACGACAGCGCGAGCGTACGGCCAAATAGAGTTGTGTCGTGACGATAAAAGTGTAAAGACGTAACAGTGGGCAATTGAATAATTAATTTGTGAAGAAATTTAAATAACTTGTGAAGTAAAAAATATAACCTAAATGAAATTAAACTAAATCTATATTATTTTCAACTTATAACGAGCTTTCAACCTCCGTATATTTACAAAAATAAAGCAAATCAAACATATTAGCTAGGTTGATGCTAGTATTTCGATCTGGCTAAAGATCTCATTAGAACCCAAAGTTTTAGAAAAGCTAGAGCCTCCATAATAGGCAGAGCTTTAACAAAAAATCTATTAATTATCAATTTTGCTCCATTCTTGTCTTCTTAGTAATCAAGCACGTGGTTAGGGTCTTTTCCTAACAAGTATCATGACGTTACTAAACTTTGAAGACCAAAAATTGTTTTATTTATATAAAAAAGTTTTTATTTTATATTATTTTATATTAATTTAATCTTAAATTAAATAAACAATTACATTAAAAAAGTCGTAGACAAAAGAATAAGTGTTTTCCTCAATAAAGAAAAGTAAAAGACAGTAAGCAATAATACTACAAATTTGGGGGCTCTCCCGAAAGTTAACCAGCAAAAGGTGATGAACTACGTAAAAAACATAAACTAAAAGTTGTGAAATAATAAATTAATTTAAAGAATAGAATAAAAGTAAAAAATTCTAACCAAAGTTCTGGAACATAGAAGAAGAAATCAATAAGAAGAAGAAAAAAACTTTTAAGCAAACTTCTAGAAAGTAAAGAAAAATCAAAAGAATTTTTGGAAAGCAACCAAAGACTTATGTATAAAATGCGAAAAAAGTGCGTTCATTTATAAAAAATAACAAAATTGTAAAATTAAAGTTTTAAAGAAAATATAAGAAAAATAATTGCTGAGGATCAGCAGTTACAACCAGTGAAGTATATGAGCCGAAAGGCGACCCCACTGAGCAAAAGTATCATTAATATGAGCTGGAGGTTTTTGCTGTAATAGAAGCCCTAAAAAAGTGGAGAATTTGCGTTTTAGGGACAAAATTTTAAATTGCGACGAATTGTAAGGCATTCGCACTAACGATTTGCAATAATTTGACTACACCCAGGGAACTTCTGCTGTAAATATTTGTAGTTGTTTGAATTGTAATACATACAGTATCTTTATTTGTAAGTGAAAAAATAGTCATTTGTTGAAGAATTTCAGTTTCGACTACAATTGTAGTTCATTTAAAAACAAACTGTTCTTTCTACTGAAATGTTGTTCACCAAATTATTTAGTTTAATTGGTTAATTGCCATCGTTATTAAATATTATGATTTTCAAAGTTTAAACCATAGAAAAGTTTATCCCACTTATAAAATACATTTTTTATTTTGACGCTTTTTTACAATTTTTTGACGATTTTTTCAAAATATGATGACGATTTTGAGGATTTTCCTTGAAAATTGGTCGATTTTATACTCTACAAACCTTTCTTCAATTTTCGTAATCGTTCGTCTTTAACACGACTTTTCCTGGCGACCTTTTATAACCCCTAATTTAAATAGTTCAAATAAGTGGCAACCCTGGGTATACAATATAGGCAAATTGGATTTTCTTAAAGATGTTTTCGTACAAACTTTCATAATTGTTGTCCCCCTTTTTAAACCCTAAACGTGCGACTGCGCACCACGACCGCCGTCACCATTCAAAAATGCGTCCGAAAAAAGAAGGAATTTTTTTTTTTTAAAAAGGAACTTTAAAAAACAAACTCTAAAGTTGCACATTTGGAGTGATTTCTGAAGGTTCAAAAATATGATTAAAAAAATAATCAAAAATGAGTATTTTTAGGAACCTTTTCAAAACACTCTAAAAAAGGTGCATAAATAAGAATGAGATTTGAGTATTATTATTTTTTTCAATTTTTTTGTTAAGATTTTCAAGTCATTTTAATATCGCCAAATATGAGAAAAAAAATATATTGGTGCTATAAATCACATACATTTTAAGTGAGAGTGCTATTTTAAAAAATTTCTCGTCAACAAACAATGGAGCTTGGTGATTTATTATTATATTATTATTTCTTTCAGAGTGTCAACAATTAAGAAAAAAGTGTGTTTTTTATAAAATTTAAATTTGTATATAACTGGTGCTGTGTTAATATTCCTAAATGTCGCTTTGTATTGTATATTTTTATGTATGCGATGTATTATAATAAAGAATTTCGAAAAAATGTGTGCTGTGATTTAAACCTATTTTAGATATTATAATTAGTACCACAAAGCATTGGAAAAGTGTTCCAATTACGCTCCAAAGCTACTTAAAAAGGGTTCATACAAGACCAGGCGCGGTTTCATGATGGGAAATTTCCAAAACCCAATCCCCCCCCCCCCCTAAGCAAAAATTATATTTTTCAGTACAGAAATTTCAAAATACTGTAAGTTAACCAATCCCCCCCCCCCAACTTACCCCCCTACCCACCATCCAACCAAACAAAAAAAACCTTTCCCTGGAACCGCGCCTGTACAAGACTCAAAGAGGACTCTAAAAAGTGAGTCTTGAAATATGAGGGAAATTTCCCCTTAAGGCGGTATTGCCAGGTTTGTTGAGCATAACATAGTCCAATTTTCAAGAAATGCAATATGAAAAAGGAAACATACAAAATAACATAATATGTGTGTCCTTGTCTTTTACTTTAGTCTGTCTACCTGAACGTATATTTGTTTGCAATTTGACCGCACTACATTAATAGTCACTATAATCACATAGTATACAAATACACATTTAATCTTTATTAAATTTAAATATATTAATTTGTCTTTAATTTATTTAATAGACAATTACTTAAATATTATTAAAACATTACTTCAAAACACTTAAGTGATAAATAAGTCTAACTAAAATTTTAGCTGAAAGCATAATTTCAGCAAAAAATTTGCTGAAAAATAGTATACTTGATTTGTAAGAAATTTTACTAACTTTTCTACTAACTCATTTTTTTGAGTGTAGTTTTAGAATTTTAAAAAGTCTAAATTACAAATGATTTTTTGTAAATTTCAAATAAAATTTTTAATAAAAAGCTAAAGTTTACTTTCACCAAGTCTATGAAACTTTTTTATGTAGTGATGAAGATCTGTGAAACATTTGTCATAAATTTTTATGAAACTTTTCAATTATATTATATTTGATACAATTAGATATAATTAGATACAAAATAATCCAAACATATTTAAATTAAAAGATATTAAGTTAAATATAATTGACCTCCATAAAACGGGTTCAAAACACAAAATGTATAATCGAAATTTGTAAATAACTGAAATTTTATTTATATTTTCCTAAGACATCATTTTCGTTTTAAACGAAATTGTTAATTTTAATTTAATTAAAAAAATGTTGGTCAATATTAAAATGGCCCAGTAAAATCCAAATAACAGGTTGTAATCAGTAATCATCAATATGACGAAACTTTTTTCCCTGAGTGTACAGCTGATTATAAAAATTTTAAAAAATTACATATAGAACTGAGGCAGCAAAAGCTAACTCTAAAAGCTAGAAATCGACAATTTTGTTTTTTGATGTCTAAAACCAGAATTTCTGTATTAAAACAGAAACAATAATCTATCGAATAAGGATACTTTTGTCGTTATTAGAATTTTCCTAGCTTTTTCTGTATTTGTTAATATTCAAAAATAATGTTGAGCCAAAAGAAATTTCTTCTACTGTAGGTCAGTGTGTCGAATTGTATAGAAATATCTTAATATTTGTGGCCTACAGCATAGGGAAATGCATAAAAGTCAATTTTGAGGTGGGAAAGTTATATGAGCCTTAGAAAGTTATATAAGCCCTACCGAAAATGCGTTGATTATGTCCTTTGGCAATTATAAGCAGTAAACCAAGTTTCAGAAAAAATTAAAACTATGCACTTAAAAGAACACTTTTTGCTAAAATCAAAGCTTGAAAACATAAAAAATAAAAAATAAACTCTTTGGCATCAATTTTTTAATACGAACAGCAAAATTCAGTGCATCAAAATTTTAAAATGTAAAAATTAGTTTTCTTAAATCAAAATATAGAAATGTGCCCAAATTTAGGTATTTTAACAAATTTTAAAAAAAAAAAAAAACTTAAAATAAAGGACAAAATATGCGTAAAAACCCAAAATATGCAAACATATTCACTTTTGCAAAATATGTTACTATAAATCGATTCCAGTTTGTTTTAAATTTGATGATTCGGATAAATATTTAGTTAATAAAAGTTATAAAATTACAGTTATTTCTTCAATAGAGTTTCGATTTTATTTTGTCCATTATCGTTTTTTATACTAATTTTCCCAAAACTGGTTATTTTTCGAAAAAATATTATCAAAAGAAGTATTTTTTTCAATTATTCGTTTTATTCGATTAATCATCAAAATTTATTCGAATTATTCGTTATTCGAAAATCAAGATTTTTAAATTGTTCTTTCGAACTTTATTTATGTTCGCTCGATTAATCGAATCATTTTTAATCGAGTGACATCCCTTATAAAGGGTCCGCCATCTAACGTTTTTTTCAACTAGTGCTTAGTTCGTGAATGGTAACACTTAGCTCATGTCTGATTTGACAGATAATTAGTTTTATCCTTCTGCTGAACGAATATGGTCCGTATGTTCGTTATCTTGTGAAAAAAGTGAAAGAAACTGGCATCCTCATCAATAAACCAAAGCGTAAAAAGCCAAAAATAGTGCGTACGTACACCCGAGAATATTGCTGCTGTGGCAGAAAGTGTGCGTGAAGCGCCATCAACATCAATTCACCGTCGTTCTCAACAATTGAACATTTCGGAGACATCATTGAGACGAATTTTGCTTAAAGACCTTGGTATGACGCCATACAAAGTCCAATTGGTTCAGGAGTTCAAAAAAAAAAAGTTATTTGGCAGACCCTTTATTTAGTATTTTATCAGTTTTAGAGTACTGAGAAAAAAACCTACACTCAGGTGACTTCTGCTTTAAAAATATGTAGCTCTTTGGGTTGTAACACAGTTTCTTTATTTTTAATGTAAATTTCACTCATTTGTAGAACAAATTAATTTTTTTACAAAAACAAACCACCTCAAATGACGGTTTTATGATTTTACATTACAGTAGTTTTTTGTTATTTAAAAAAATAAAAAAAAATAAATGTTTGCTTATTTTTTACTAACATATAGCTCATTTACTTCAAGAACGTCATAACTCAAAAAACATGATTTTTGACTTAATGGCGCAGAATTATTCGTTATATCACGTAACATATTGTGTAAAAAAATCGTATTGATATCTTGTATACCCACCTCTTGAGAGAAAGTATGTCGATATTTTTTTTCTTTAAGGTAGGAGTAAATTGAAATCTTTAAACTCGTTTTCTACAAAATCAAAATTTTTGAGTTATCACGTTATTGAAGTAAATGAGCGATATGTGGTTAATTTTTACTACAATTGTTAGAAATTTGTTTAACAGTAAAAACAAATCACAAATGTTAGTTGAATTTAATGAAAGGTTAGTAGTCCTTTCTTTATGTGAAATTTCATTTGTTGTTAACTGCATTTGCAGTGGTCTTTACCTACATAGTATTCTAAGTGTACATTTGCAAAAAATTCCTTGCCCTAGTTGTTACTGTTAACAAATCGAGGTTATTTTTTGTTTACTGGGTTGTCCTAAATGAAAAACTAAATTACTCACGTACACGTGAGTGAGAGTGAGTAAAACATGTTTTATGTGGGAGATCGTGAGAGAGATAGAAAGTTCACTGCACTTATTTAAAAAAGATTATAGACAATTTTCTTTTAAAATAAGAAGAACTTTAAACACATCGAAAATATTTAAGTTTTTTACTTAGAATATTTCCCAATCATAATAATTTTCTCTAATCCATTAAAAATATGTCCAATTATTGTGTTCTATGTTTTGATCGGATTTTTATTGTATTCTTTTTACTAGCACGATCTACCGGATCTCTCTTAAACTTTTTATAAATAAAAACTTAACGAAGATTTTCACAAACACTCTCTAAAAAGAAAAACAGCATTAACATGAAACAGTGGGTTTCCATACTACTCAGTGTCACTCAATATGCTGTCTTTTTTTTTTGTTTGTAAACTCGCACCGACCAAATGAAAACATGTTGCAGAAATTTAGAAGTTTAAATTAATTTTTATAATGGTTTGCAGTAATAATTTAATAACATTTTTAATTATTTTAAATATTAATGATAAAATCAGCAAGATAAAATTAAAATATATTAAATTTTAATAGAAAATAACAAAATATAAGCAAACTAAAAGTGAGTGTTTTAAGCAACAATTGTTAATCAACATGTTGCAATAATTTTTTAGTGTAAAACAAAAATATTTCAGTTGCTTGCCCGAGTTCGGTATTTTGTTGGTGAGAGGAGTGGGAAGTGTAGCTTCTCTATTTGTATATACTCTTTGCATGAACACCATTAGAAAAATTCTCTTTCACAATTTTCATGCAATTTTCCTTTTAGAAAAGAACATAAAAAAAGCTAAATGGCCAACCCAGACTAATGTACGGAAAGCAATGAAAAAATTCAAATTATTTTGAAAAGTGTGTTGCGTTGCTTTGGTACATGCTGAACGGGATTATTTAACATTGTGTGCCGAAAAGAAAAAAAATTAAAAAAAAATATTTAAAGAAAAAAATTTCTAGCAAAAGAATTTTTAATACAAAATAATGGGTTCACTTAAAGAGCCCTTTATAAAATAATGAAATTTATAAAATAATGAAATTTTGTATTAAAATAAAAATAAAAGAAAAGTGCATTTGATATAAAAAATAAGTTTAAGTGTGAAATATTTTTTTTTTTATAAATTATAAAAATAAAAAGTGAATATAGTATAATTTATAAATTTTTTTATGGGCAATCAACAAGGCAAATTACAACATAATCAAAGTGGCCGACCTAAGAAAGCTGTCCATTGGAAATCAGCAGGTGAACATGAATCGAAATATTCGAAAAATTCCAATTACTGTGAAATTATTTTTCAATTTATGTAAAAAAAAATGTAGGAAAACTAATTTTTCATTCATACATTTTTCAGTATTCGACATAAAAAGCTAAAAATGTTAGTGGGAGCGCTAGAATTTTGGTTATTTTTAGAACCATTTTCATACTCAAGTGGTTGACTTTGCGTTTTTTTTTTTAAATCTTTTAACTAATTGTATATTCCCAACAAACATTTACTATCGAAACAGAATAAATACCCATCATACATTTCGAGTCCGAAGAGACTCATAAAAGGGTCTCGAGCAGGAATTCAAGCCGCCTGTCGTCAGCCGTTTAGCCGCCGATGCCGACAGGTTTTTGTGCAAGCTGATGCAGCCGCCGACACTATCGGGTTGAAACGGCTTAGCCGTTTGACATATTCGACCATACCCAGCAAAAAATAATCTGGATTTGATAAGCAGTAACTACATTTGTATGCTTCCAAAATAGCGCTTCACCGCCTTGCATACTATAAAGCAGTTACGGAAGGCATTCTGTCGTGCTTCCCAGAACGCCTTCTTTAAAGCAGTGAATAATGCTTACAATTAAGCAATAAAGTATGCATACCATGAAGCACTAATGTTGTCAACATACAAAAAAGCGCTTCTTAGTGCCTAAGAAGGCATGAATTTATTGCTTCTAAGAGCACATGAAAGAAGCGCTTTAAAAGAGACATACGAAATGGGACATCGCGAACAAAAATCATGCCTTCTTTATTTGCTTTGGAAGCGTTTCGTTATCAAATAATGCCTTCCGGTAGCGCTTCTGGGTAAGCACAATTTTTTGCTGGGTAATTACAAATTCTTTTCTTTCAAATTTTCGACTTTCTTTCGACTTTCAAATTCCATACAAAAACTCATATTTTGTGTTCAGAAAATCTGGATTAGCTTGTATTTAAAGAATGCTAGTAAATATCATTAGTAGCTATTCAGATTATCACTTTCATCATTTACCTCATTTTTGAAATCTGATTATTTTCCAATTGCTAGTAATTTGCCCCATTTTGATTTCTGATTTTTGAAAATTTGTTGACGCTTGGGCAATAAAGAATACAAATAAAAATATTTGGGATAAATCTGATAAATCAAAATCTGAGTCGAAGTGAAAATATGAATCGCTATGATTGTATCTAAAATTAACACATAATTTAAATAAAATAAATCAAACACATTTAAAGCAATAAAACAATAAAACGATAAAAGCTAAATACTTAACATCCCCACTTTTTAGTCAAAGTTTTGAGTCCAGGGATAAAATGTATAAAATATGATTAAAAAAATCAAATTTTATCAATATATCCAAAATATTAAATTTTTCCTTAAAATTCTTCCTAAAAACTTATTTTAATTTGATCTTATAGCATTTAGGGACAAAATAGCGGTAATATTTTTTGTTACTTATATTTATTTAGTAACACTAACTAATTTTAACACAAAAATCGTTAAAGAGCAAAATAGTTCCTATATTTTTCAAGTTTTAGCGGGTTTTTATAAAATTTAGCTTGTATATTTTCACTTTTCTAGCTAAAAAAAAATTGCTGTTTCTAGCGATGTTTTGGGTCAGATTCAGCTACTTTTCTTGAACAAAAGTTGGCAATAATGTTTGCAACGCAAAAATAAATTTATACCATGTTTCCATTATAAAGAAAACGACATGTTTTTAGGAAAACACTTCAAACTGTTTCCACTAGATCTGAAGTGTTTTGTGCATTCGAGTTTTCGAAATTAGTTTGACGTTTGTAAATTTGTTCCTTTGTTAATTATATTATGTTAATTTATAATTATGTCACATTACTTTTAATATTTTGATTTTGTTTGCTGCAGCCAAGTGAAAGTGTTTTTTTTATTTTCGTCCAAATTGCCACTCACTGTAATGGATAACACATAGTTTTGGCTTAATTCAGACACAAATTCAGAGTTGCACAGACCATTTTCGATGTATTTGAATACATTGTCTGAGATGCTTTGCAGATGTTTTGGTCACATGAACATATATGGGAAAATTCGTACGAAAACACATAAATTGATCAAAACTTGGAAAATTGTTCAAACTACGCATATGGTAATGCAGTATATGGTAATGCAGTATAACAAAAAATTTTTTGTTGATTTTACCTACGCTATTTGGATCGGTGTATTAACTTATTTTAAGTAAATATGTGATGTATTGAAGTAAAAGTTATGTTAACAATAAATACAAAAATGTACTGTTTTTTTTTGAAAAGTACCGGTGCCTCTGGTGGGAATCGAACAAAGCTAATACCCTACCAACTAGCCTACCGAGGCGCCCAACCTATTTAGGAGTAATAGGAGCATTTTTGTATTCCCTATTCGGGATGGTCTTACATGATCATATAGAAAACAGAAATACATGATATTTTTTTGATAACTTTTAATTTTTTTGAATCCTATATTAAAGTCACAATAAAAACAATACTTAACAGAAATAATATTAATAATAAACAAATATAATCACGTTACAAATATTTTAAACAAAAAAGACACATTTTCTTGGTACACTTCTTGGGGTTTAAGTTCGTTGGAAGAAATGAGAATTCAGAAAGAAAACATTCGAAGAGAAATTTTAAGACTAAAAATCAATAAATAAATCAAAAAAAAAAAAAAAAAAAAAAAAACTATCGTCTAAAATCACTCATATTTATGAGACTTTTTAGAGTGTTTCGAAAATGTTCTTAAAAATACACTTTATGGATTCTTTTTTGACTCATATTTAAGATAAATCAGAAAACACTAAGAAATTTGTAACTGTAGTGTTTGTCAATTAAATGATATTAAAAAAAAACTCCCTCTTTTTTCGGACTCATTTTTTAATCTTAAATGACCATTCAAAAACGAGTCAAAAATAAGTGTATTTTCGAAGTATTATTTTTGAAAGGTTCATAAAAGGATTAAAATATGAAAATTTTGTGACTCAAAATTATGAGCGCTCACAAAAGGCACATATTTTGTGGTCTATTAGGACTCATAATTTATGAGCGCTTAGAAAATTGTTGGCTATATATATGGATTTGAAAACTAGTTTGATTCTCAAACTTTAAAAATAGGGTGGAGGTGAAATACACAAGTTAAAAATTTTATATACATTTTCTATAGTATTTCTCAAATATTTTATGAATATTCCTCAAATTCGATTCGAGGGCTAGATTTGGTTTACAGAGAAAGAATTGAAAAATACACTCGTTATCAAAGATAAATCTCAAAATTTTTCAAAGTCTTGAAACGATGTTTGTTGGGTTCATTTCGAATACAAAATTTATTTGTACGAAATATGTCAGACTTTTGTATGTATTTATGTATGTATAAGTTGGAACATAGAATTTTGTGTTGAAAATTCATTTGACAGCTACAAAAAGCATATTGAAGAAAGACAGCAGAAAGAAGAAAATTGGAAAATGCGGAAATAATAAAAGAAAAATCAAAAGTAATAGATAGTGTGCGATTGAGCGAGAAATTTAGAGATGTCGTTATAAGAGCATTTAGACCGCAAGAGATTCGTTAAGTTTTCAAATCTCAAAACTGTCAATACTTGACGTTTTTTTTTTTTTTGTTATGATTCTTATATTCGCTTATGTCAAAATTGCATTTGTTTACATTTGTTGGTCTACAACTGTCATTTTTATATTTATTTTTATTATTTAAGTTTTATTTGGGTTAAAGTTAATTTTTAGGCATGATGATTCATTTGATGTAGTGAATATTATTTGGATAATTGGATGTTTAAAGTACATAGAACATAAGAGTATAGTGAAATTTCAAATAAAATAAATTAATAATTGAAATATCGCAATTCGAAAAATATTGTTACCAAATAAGAGTTAGATATTCTATATAAAAAAGAAATTTTTTTCCAAAATATTTAGATTCGTGTTTTAAAGCAATGTTCTTAATATCTGAGAATAATTATATCGTCACCTAAACTCCAAAAGGCCGTAACTGCACTTTTTAATTTTTTCCAGGAGAGACAAAAATCATTATAAATAAAAAACTACATAAAACTTAGTATCCAAATTTTAGAATTATGGTTAAGACACAAAGACGGATTTGATATTGTAGTTTTTAAGTAATATATTGGGTATACAAGTTAATAATGTTGATTTTTTTGCTTGAAAAATGCATTTATTATAATAACAAAATTAATTGCTACATTATTCAAAGTATTGTCCATCGTTAGCCACTACTTTTTCCCATCTTTCTGGTAGCATATGGATTCCGCGCTAAAAGAACTGCTCCGGTTTTGAGGTAAAGAATGAATCAAGCCAATTTCTGATATCCTGTTCTGTAGTGAAGCGTATTCCAGTTAGGGCATTCTGCATCGATCGAAACAAATGGTAGTCAGTAGGGGCAAGGTCTGGGGTATAAGGCTGGTGAGCCAAAACTTCCAATCCACTGTTTTCCAAATAGTTTTTGACCGGTCTTGCAACATGTGGCTGAGCGTTGTCATGATAGAAGATTATGGCCTCGTGTCTGGTCGTTTTTCGTTGATTGCTCTCTTCAAACGAATCAATTGTATTCGGTACAGGTCCCCTTTGATCGTCTGACCCGATTTCAACAGCTCATAATACAAAACACCCTTCGGATTAAACCAAATACAGAGCATAACCTTGGCGCCATGGATATTCGGCTTCTGCGTTGATTTGGCTTGTTGGCCGGGCTTTACATATGACTTTTTGCGCTTGGGGTTATCGTAATGTAACCATTTTTCATTGCCAGTAACAATACGATGCAAAAATTACTTCTTTTTGTAGCGTTAAAGCAGCATTTCCTACATGCAAAATCGCCTTTCAACGTCTCTCGGCTTTAATTCATATGGGACCCAATTTCCTTGCTTTTGAATGAATCCCAATGCTTTTCAACGTAGGGAAATGGCTTGTTGTGTGACTCCCAATGATAATGCAAGTTCTTTTTGCGTTTGACAACAATCTTCGTGGAGTAATGCTTCCAATTAATAATCCTTAAACTTTTTCGGCTGACCAGGCCTCTCCTTGTCTTCTGTGTCGAAATCACCACTTTTGAATCGCGCAAACCATCGTTCACAAGTTTTTTTGAGTTGGTTCATGTTGACCGTATGATTCTACCAACAATCGATAACTTTTAACAGCCGTTTTCTTCAAATGGAAGAAGGTTATCAGACTTCCCCGCAAAATATCTTTTTTAAGCACAAAATTCGACATTATAGCGATTGAAAAAAATGTGTGTTTACACTTTGGCGTCTATCGAATACTGAATTAGAATGACAGATGTTTACCCTCCAAAATACCATATTTGTTATTATTGACACAAACCATATGTGATAGTTATGCCATATGTTGTCCAAATCGACGTTATTAACTTGTATACCCAATGTATTATTTTAATTTTGTAATTTTCTATATTTAAAATATTTGTTTTGTGAATAGCCAAATTTTTGCTAAATTTAGCAACTGGTTTTCAAAAATTAGTAAAATATTTTGCTAAAATCAGCAACAAGAATTAGTACAAAATTCAATAGCAAAAAATTTTACTAAAATAAAAAATTAGTACAATAGTAAAGAGACTACTAACTTTTTTTTCTGAGTGTATGAGATTTGTAAATAACAAAAACCGTTCACATGCTTTTGATACGATTTTCATTATCTCGTAAACAGATGGTTGGTTATTTTTGTAAACAAAAAATATTTGTGATCTAACCCAGCAAAAATTTTTAGAACAGATTACCATTGAACCTACCCCACCCACAACAGCTTCTTTTACCACCGATTGCATGGAACCGGTTCTAGAACAGGTTCCTGGGAGTCAAAATGTAAGAACCAGTTTAATAACTGGTTCAAGAACCGGTTCCAAAGCAACCTGTTCTAGCTTGGATGTAAAGAACCTATTGCAAATAGGACAAACTCCATATAAAAAGAATCGGTTGCAGAACAGAAATTTTAACCTGTTATAATACATTAAAAGTTGTTCTGCAATCTGTGATTTGGATTTTACTATTTTACTGGGAATAGCAAGTACAGGTGACGGAAGACTTAGACTACTGGACAAAATAGTCTCTTGGTTAGGCCCGAGTATTAAAATACCCATTTGTCTGTTTCATAGAAATACCTTTCATTAAATAACGATTTTCAGTGAAACTATTTAATTCGAAAAAAAGGAATAATAATTTCATAGCAGTGGTATGTGATTCAATTCAGGTACTGGAAATTTCAATTCAAATACTTTACAAACTTAATAAAATCTGGAAATAGAAAATTGCATTCAAAGAAATTTTATATTAAAAACTTTTCAGATCGGGTTAGGGCCTTTCAACATAAATAAATGATTGTGTAAAGTTTTGTCAAAATCTTACTATCTTGAGTAACACAAATGCTTCTTATAGGGCCCGAAGTTGCAAATTGAGCTTAGAGAATAAAACTTCACTGAGGTAATACCATTTCATTTCAATATCACATTAATACTAAAACCAAAAACTAGTTGTTTTTGAAAACTTATAGTTTTTGATTTCAAATTTATATGGAATTTGGCAACTAGATGCAAGTAGTTTTCAAAATTAAGTCCAAATTACTCGAGCAGATTCTACACGTAACACGTTTATAAAACGTTAAATGAGAATAATGAAAATAATGAAAATAATGTTGTTCGTTTGTCTCTGTCTAACACAATAAACGGAAATCTGAAAAGAAAATCTATTTTCAACAGAATTTACTCTCTACAAATCCGTCACCATTTGTTTAGTATGTAAAAAAGAGACAACATATTTGATGTAGGTACTATTTTTACACATTATATGGAATAACAGTTCGTTTACGAAACGTTCCCGCTCGAGTAATGAAGCCTTTTCTAGATTTTGACTGTAGTATAAATGTGTTTTAAATCATAAAATCTATTATCTTATTAAAAGAAACTGAAAATTTGTGTTTTTGAATAAATTTGGCCTATACCTACCGAAATAATTTACAATTATTTTTCAATTTTAATTTATTTCAACTATTCTTTCTATTTTTTTAAACAGAACGTCCATCACCACCCGGACGTCCATTATTGATTCCACTATCCGATCAGCAACCCGATGTCGTCAATTTACGATGGGAACGTCCAAGACTTGATGGAGGTTCTCCCATTACCGGCTATGTCGTTGAGCATCGTCGTATGGGCTCCCCACATTGGGTACGAGCCACACCAACACCAGTGCCACGTTGTGATGTCTCCATTAGTGGTTTAGAGCCAGGTTGGCGTTATCAATTCCGTGTATTTGCCGAAAATGTAGTTGGACGTTCAGATCCCAGTGATTTGTCGGACATACTAACGGTCACCCTACAACGCAATGCCATAAGTGTGCCACGCTTTACAGATGAACTGCATGATATGCAGGCTGTCGAAGATGAACGTATAGAATTTCGGGTCAAATTTTTAGGACAACCAACACCCGAAATTAATTGGTTCAAAGATGGCTATGAAATATTTAGTAGTAGACGAACGAAAATTGTAAACGATAACGACGCTAGTGTCTTGATTATACATCAGGTGGCTTTAACCGATGAGGGAGAAATCAAGTGCACAGCGACTAATCGAGCTGGTCATGTGGTAACAAAGACCAGACTGTTTGTACAAGCACCACCGAAAATTCGACTTCCACGAACCTATGAAGATGGTTTAATAGTAGAAGCTGAAGAGGCCTTACGTCTGAAGGTAGGCATAGCCGGTCAACCTCCTCCTCAGGTAACTTGGTTGCATGAAGGTGAAATAATACGCCAGGGAGGCAGATTTGAAATTGTGACAACGGATAAAAATTCCCTACTAAAGATTGAGAATGTTTTAAGAGATGATAGAGGAGAATATACCATAAAAGCTAACAATAAATTGGGAGAAGATAGCACCTCATTTTTAGTGACAGTAACGGCTCGTCCCAATCCGCCCGGAAAAGTACGTTTAAATATGTCTTTTGGCAAATCGGCCACTCTATCTTGGACGTCTCCTATTGATGATGGCGGTTGTAAGATCGGCAATTATATAGTGGAATATTTTCGCATTGGTTGGAATGTTTGGCTAAAGGCAGCTACAACACGTTCTCTCAGTACTACTTTGCATGATCTAATAGAAGGTTCAGAATATAAATTTCGTGTTAAAGCTGAAAATCCTTATGGTGTTAGTGAGCCGAGTGAAGAATCCGATGTTCTTTTCATACCTGATCCAAAGAGAGGCATTACAAAACCTAAATCAGAAAATAAGTTAGAAGATGAGAAAAATAAACCGACACCACCACGTAGAAAAACTTTATCGCCACCTCGATCGGTAGCAGATGCAGCCACAGAAACGTTTTCAAAACTTTCACCAAAAGTCGCACGTAAATTAAGACCCGAAGTGTTGGACAGTGAAGACTTGCATCGTGAAATGTCTTATGGTACACCAGATCCAGATCCTATGCAAAAATTGGATGTACGCAAAAGTCCGTCACCATTTTTAGCCGAAGACAAACTTGCAGGAAGTCCAACACTAAAATTGGATATACGTAAAAGTCCTTCACCTTTTCGAACAGAAAATAAACCTACTGGTAGTCCAAATAAATTAAAAATTACGCCACCAAACGAGCCTGAAACAAAATCTCCACAACGTTCTCCTCAAGCTTCTCCAGTAGTGGAATCAGCGAAAAAACCCATGTTTTTGCCAAGCTTTTTTAAACCCAAAGAAAAATCACCATCACAAAAAACTTTACCAGAAGAAAAGGAAAATCAAAGATCTTCGAAATGATGAATACACGCAAGCGAAGCCTCAGTCCAATAGAAGGGGAATCGCTATCTCTAACACGAAAAAATTCTCTACCCTTGACACTAGACCCTACAAGAAATACTCAAGCTTTACAACGCAGTACTGAACCTGTAGAATTGGGTGTCAATCAAAATGTTAGACGTTTTTCTAATCATTCTTTAAGTCCAGCTCGAAATGCTCCCGCTTTAGCCATAGCTATAGCCACTAGTTCTATAGGTATGGTCAATCATAACTTTAAAGGTGACAATGGCAAGCAGAATACTCCAAATGGTAGTAATGGCAAAGAAAATCCTACAATTGAAATTAGTGCACCACCACCAGTACTGTCAACATCAACAACTACAACACAGGCAACGCCTTTAACACCCGAATCACCACTAACTTCTCCGGATAGTCCTTTAACTCGTTCACCTTTGATGGCATCTAAAAATCCACCATCAAAATTGTCACATAATGATAAACATGATGATGTTCATACGAGTAATGAATTCATGCTTGTGGTATTCGATAAGAATAGCAAAGTTAAGGATAAAGATAGTAAGTTTAACCCAAATCTACCCGCTACTCTCTCGCTATATCCCTATGAAATTTTAGTTTAAATTTTTCCCCACATCATTTTATTGATAGAATAATTCGATTGATAGTACTATTTGGAAGTTACATATCCGATTCCCTTTGGTTTTCCTCTTACTTATCTTATTCCATCTTTTTGCAGATTTCTCATGCTGATCTATTCTTTGGAGCAGATTCCACAAAGAACCTAAAAAAATGTTTAATTATTTTTGGAACAAGATTAGTTTCCCATTTTACCCTACCATTGACCTGACTGCGTTAGAATAGTATCTTAGGTCCAATTCTGATTACATTTGATTAACATTTCTCCGTTTCAAATAATTCAGATGTTTCCTTGTCCCGTTTTTCAGCGGATTTCCCGATATTTGTGGGATCTACACTATACCACATACCAAGCTCAACATTTTCAAAAATCTGCATTACATTTCATTATCTTTTCACTAAGTCATTAAGTCTCCATCTTGTTTTGCTACGTTCTCACTTAAAATCCGTCAGAGAATCACTAACTGGACAATCTTCTACGACGTCAGTTCCAGTCTTTATTTAGGAAAAGGCATTTTGTGTAGAACTAAATGAGTTTAATTAAAAGTTTAACTCGAAACGCAGTTTTTTAGAAAAATATGTTGTTATCGCCGCAAAACTGGTGGAAAAGCAAGCTAAAATCTCGAAAGTGTATACTTAACTATAAACAAGATATTCTTCCGTGATCTAGCATTTAAAAGGTTTCTTTCAGAACTCAACATAAATAATTCACCGGTGCCAAGTGCATAGTAAGACTGATGATGAGACAGTTTTTTTACCAGCGAATTTCAGCTGAATTCAAGGACATTCATATTCTTTGTTAAACGTGTAACTCTATATTCTCTTTCTGAGATTACACAAACATTTGCCATTAATTTTCGTCGCTCTCAGATGAAGACTTGAAGAGTTTAGGACAGATTATGACTGCCACACATTTCAATAATCTCTGAGCAAGGTCTTGCAAATAGGATCGATTTTTTCGTTTGAATATATGATAGAAGGGACAACATACTACATTAGAATGGGTACCTTATTAGAAGCCCAATTTAACATTTACGGGTTTAAATTTGAGGTGAAAAATAATTTAAGTTTCTATACAATACACAAATTTTGTATGCATTTGGGATATAAAACAAAAAAGTTACAAACAACTATAAAACCAATTTTACCCCATAAATATGAGATTGGGCCGGTATGTTTCTCACCAATTTTGTTTTATTTTTGCACCCTCTGTCTTATATCCGAATTCTATCGATATCCGCAAGAACCACCCAACACAGTTTTGTACCTTTTGCAAATTTGGTTTTTGTGCGGAATAGCCTTCTCTGTTGCTTACAATAAAGTTAAATTAAAATCGAATGTCCACTGCTTCCTCTTTCTTTTCTCACACAGCCGAATTTCTGAATATCACCGCAATCAAAGTAAAAGTAAGAATTCCTATTAAGCTCTAATTTGAATATGTTCACACACAACAATAAAAACCCAATTTAATCACGAAAACCATTGATAGATCTTTAATTGAATTATTTTCCAATTAAATACACAGTTAACACTAAAAATGCATCGGAGATGGGACTTATTAATTCTGATAGAGGCACAGATCACGAATGTGAACCCCAAATTTTGATATTAGCTCCGTTTTTCAAAATATTCGCGAATTTAGCTTTTACCAAAAATCAAGTTTTTTCTTCAAAATTTTTTATTTTTTCGTATACTTGACTAAACTACGAGTATGGACTTTGATGTTTAAGAACCATATCAATGTATTGCGAATTTATTTCTATTTTGTGAATATTATAAAACCCGTTAATCGAATTTACAAAATTTTTGCACATGATGTTAATTAATATTCCACTTATTTAATTCAATCAAAAACCCCATCAATTGTTCGTCAAATTTTTCACAAAATTCAATAAGAAAAACAATTTTTACAATTTTTTTTTAAATTCATTTTGTATGAATTTACTGTGCTGAAACTATAAAAAGTACATTTTTGAACAGGCAACATTTAAAATTTTTATTTTTTAGCACTTCAAATGACTTAAACTTTGTTGGTTTTGATTAAAAAACGTGTGTTAAACATACTTAAATGGTTTTATCTGAATTTTATTAATTAGGATTTGTCCCAAACTCTAATACTTTTAAGGCATAAAAATATATCCAATTTTTTTAGTTTAAGGAATTTTTTCTTAAACTAAAAGAGAAAGTATGCAAGTTTCATAAATTAAGTAACCAGTAATGTTTTCTAAAGAAATATATTAAAATGTTGGTTCTTCTTTTCATTGTAGATTTTTTATTAACGAAATCGTAAAAAAAACGAGAAATTTTAAATTTAAATACATGCTTAGGAAAAACAATTTCAAATTTCGAAACGTTTAATATATTGGAATAAAAAGCATAGTTCATACTATTTGAATGTTGTAAAAAGTAGCGTTTTTGTATTCATTTTTGTACATTTTTGCTAAAAGTTTATCAAAACTATAACTATAGCTAACTTTAAAATTCTAAGGCCATATTCGTGATCAGCGTCTCAAAATGCTTTTAAAAATTATAGGTGGCAAAAACGATGCTCCAACTTTTTCTGATTTTGTTGAACTGTGATATTAATTTATTTGATTAAAAAGTAAACAATACCTTCTCAAAAAGCAAAAAACAATTCGATAGAGTTGTCATACAAAAAGTTTTTAATAGCTGAAATTTTATAACATTGAATTTAAACCAGCGTGTAATTCTCGTTTAGTTAGCAGATTTATTTCTACTTATGTGAACAAATTCACACAGAAATTAGTTTTTTTATTTTTTCTTTGCAGGAATTAAACCATTTGTTGAAATCAGAGTATTTTTAACTTATTTTTATCAGTTTTTTGTTCAATTTTTTTTTTTAAACAAAACAAAATTAAACATTGAAAATTAAGTTATCAATTTTATGATAATGTTTTAGAATAAATGAATATTCAGATTTAAACTATAAACATTAAATTATTTAGCTTAATAATGTAATAAACATAATGAGAATTAATTTAATCTTATTGAAAAGCATTCAAAATACAGTGAAACACGGGTATAGCGAGCTCGCGGGTACCGAACGATTTAGTACGTTATAAGCCAAGTTCGCTATAAACTAGGAAAACATTTTTCAAAAAAATTATTAAAATTTCAAGATTTTTTCTTAAATACTCCTAATTTTAAATTTTTGTTTGTAATTCTGAAACAATTCCTCCATTAATTATAATTAAAAAGCCAAAGTTTTTAATATTTACAGCAGAATTTTCATTTTAGAGTTACGATGTTTTAAATGTGTTTGGTATAAGTGAACAAATTTTTATCGAAACACGTAACTGTCCAAAAAATTTGTTCGTTAACTATATAAAAAGTTCGTTATAAACGATGTTCGTTATAACCGTATTATTTTGTATGAAATATGTTAGTAAATGCTTTGGGACCAGAAAAATTGTTCGTTATAACCGAACTCCACTGTATATATTACTAATACATGAAAATTTTCAAAAAAAAAAACAACTACATAAATTTTACAAAATCAACAACAATATGTTGATGTTATCTTGTTTTTTTATCAAAGCTTTTGAGCGAATTTTATCAATTATTTAATTTATTCAATTATTATTTGACAGCTTTTTAAATTTACAACAAATCGATTTAATTGAAAATAGAAGGAAAATATTTTTTTCTGTGTAATAAGAGAGAACATCTAATGGATCCCCATTTGTTTCGACCTAACCCCAAAATTAGGAAGACAACAAAGAACAAGTACATTTTTTATGGGAAGGTTTCTGAATGCCAAATGAGCTAAGGCAGCCCTTCAAGCGTGAGGCTTTCCCTTTCTTCCCCGCCCTTAGGAATTTCCCGTGTTATCAGATGCTAACGATTTAGAATAATAGAACATTTCAAGTTCCTCGTGGAATTTGGCAGGCTGTTAGGAGGAGACTTTTCTTCGTTTGAGCCTCTATTCTGGTGAAAATTCTAAAATTAACCTTATTAAAGAGTTATGCCATAAAACTTTTAGCCAAAAAGTTTTTGCAGGCCGCCTACGGGGAAACTTTTAGCGTTTTTGTCCCTTCCTGTAGAATTTTTATAAATTCCATATTAGCTGACATCTACGCCGGAGGAGGAACCTCCTTGCCAATTTTATGTTCTTAGCTCCAGCGGTACAGCCAAATTGAACCCGTGAGTAGGGTTATATATGTCCATTAGTTTTGTCTTTTCTGCAACATATCGAAATTTTAGCACCATCGAAGTTTCTACTTAGTAGAGTTGTAAGACTTAAGGATAGTAGCAACTTAAATTAGTTAAAACAAAAAAATTAAAATGTCTCAATCTGTAATGATTTTGAATACCAATGATTTTGGCACACACCCTCAAAAATTTTTTTGCTGATTCGTGTTTTTCGACCCAAAATTTTTTGACTTTTGGGTCAGCACACATTGATTTTCGTCCAATGTAACACTTCATAAATATGATAAAGATGTTTCATAAAATGGCAAATTGATGACAGGCTTCTTCATATTTATGAAATGTTTCATAATATGACGAAGAAGTTTCATAACTTTTTATAAAATGCTTAACGTTATTGAATATTTCATAAACATGATGAATAGAGTGGGGCGATTAGTATGGAAGGAAAAAATCTTAATGGGCGCTTCGCGTTTCTGATTCTTGGGATTGTACTGAGCAAAAAAGTCCACTAAACCTTACGTCTACGGTTAAAATCGAGCTTCCAGATTTTGACTTTACGGCAAAAAAGCCCTATTTTGAAATTAAAAATTGGCCCCTTAAACCCTACCCACAAATATGATTAATGCATTAATCTGCTAGAGAATCTTCCAAAGAAGAGATTGATACCATAATCTTGGATAAGCTCCTCCTACTTCCTGAGATATGTCCATCCCACACATTGTTACTTTCACAAAATACGGCTAAAAAGTCAAAATCTGGAAGCTCGATTTTCACCGTAGACGTATGGTCTAGTGGACTTTTTTCCTCAGTACAATCCCAAGAATCAGAAACGCGAAGCGCCCATTAAGATGTTCAAATCGCCCCACCCTAATGATGAAGCAGTTTCATAATTTTTTATTAAAGTTTTACAAATTTTTATGAAATGTTTCTTAAACTTTATGAAAGGTTTCATAAACGTTTCATATTATATTTAAACAATTCGATTTAAAATTAAGAACACATCAAGTAATATTTAATTGATGTTACAGAATTTCAACTAGTTTCTGGTAGCTTCTGAGTTTTTTTAAAAATAAATGTTTTCTAAAAACTAAAATTTTATTAAAAACCTTAAGTTTATAAAACTTTTTTATAAAATAATGAAGGTCTATGAAACATTTGTGATCAATTTTTATGAAACTTTTCACTATATTAATGAAAACTTCATAAATATGATGCATAATTGATGACAAACGATTTATGAAACAATACCATCAATGTGCTGAAACTTTTTTCCCTTAGCGTATATTCGGCTCGTGGACCATATTGAAGTAGTTAATATGGTATAAAAGCTAGAACTATCTTCTGTCGATACAAAACAGCGTTCTAAAAAAATCGGTTGCAAAGCGTAGCTACTATAACATACTTCATTAAGCATATATCAATAATTGGTCATCAAAGGGTTACTGGTTCCAGAATTACCAATATATTACTAAATCGAATTATTCCATCATTATTGCACCCTACTAATCCCATGTGTGTTTTTAACTTCTCTTTCAGAGCAAGATTCCTTCGAATTGGATCTAGAGGATGCCATACAACCTCCCCCTATCTCCATTTCGGCACCTGATTTAGCTTTATTGGAATATACCACCCTGCATACCTTCCCCATGAGACGTTCGGTTAGCTCTACGGAATTGTTATATGAAAGAGCAATGGCTCGTTTTTATGAAGCAGTCGAATTGGAAGAAGCCGAAAAGGCACGAAAACTTAAGATAGCACAAGATAAAATATTAACACCGGGAAATATACAACCAGCTACAATACGTAAACGTTTAGGATCCATGACAGAGGCCGAACGTTTGAGTTTCGAAAAACGCAGTGAAATGAGAAGGCAATCGGCTGATATAGCACATGACTTAAAGGCTATGCACAAATGGAGTTCCAAGGAAAATATTTCGGGATTCAAGCCACTATCACGTACGACCCATAGGTTAAGCAACAGACATCAGGAGAGTCAAGAGAGTGAAGATTTCAGTGATGATTTTCATAATAAAAGTGCTCCTTATAGAGAGGAAAGTTTTGAATTGGGTTCTGACTATACCGAAAGTACCGCCTCCTCCGATCATGATTCTATAGAAAAATTCAAAATGGAATTACTGGCACGCACACGTTCACCCAGTCCCAAAGAATTGGAAACTTATCATCCACGCAATATGTCTGCGGGAGTTTTTACTCCATATCGTACTCCAACACCAGATGAGGCGGCATTAGTTCTTACAAGACCGGTACCCTTGCCCAGTCCAGATTTTGTACCAAAGCCTATACTCAAAAGACCCTCCTCTGAAAATGTTTTACAAACTGTGGATAACAATAATTCAAATGGCAATAAATCGGATAATCCGACCAATCCAGCCAATCCGTCTAATGAAAAAGTCGATTTCGCTAAGGGTATAAAATCATTCTTTAAACGTGATAAACGCTCTGCCACCGAAAAGAATACCGAAGAAAATGAATTGTTATCAAATCCTCAAGAAAAATCCAATGCTGCTATGTTGGCGCAAGAGGTCATAGCAAAACGCAAGGCTAAGGAAGAAGAAGAGGAAAGAAAACGTAAGGAAGCCGAACGTATAATGTTGGAAGAAGCTCATGCGGCAGTAGATCATTATAGTGAATTAGTACAACAGGTTAGCACTACAAGAAAATATCATACACCCATTTACATGGATCAAGAAGAACTTAAGAAAATTACTGCAAAAGCGGGTAAGGAAGGAATATTAGATATTGACGATGAAGGCGATCAATCGAATTCAAGACGTTCCCAAAGTCCAGATGGTCGTTTAATGATACCAGTAAGAAATAAGCCAAGACTTTCGATATCAGAAAGGGGTCAATTAATGCATGTAAGAGAAGCAGGTAGTAATTTAGCGGTAAAGGAAGAAAAACCAACTGCAGATTCTGAACCAGATGAAGAAGGTGGGCCTAAAATAGAATATAAACCTGAACCAGAACCACAACGAGATCCTACACCATCACCACCTAAACAACCATCATTAAATCTCCAATCTTTTAAAGAAGATGATATTATAACCACTACCACAGTTATAAGTGAAACAGTAGAAGAAAGACCCGATTCTCGAGGACGTCCTAGGTTAGTTAAAGTGAAGCGTATCATTAAGCGGCGAGTACCCTCAAGTACACGTTCCAGGGATACTTCATTATCAAGACCTACTTCTAGTATAGGTTCGGTGCAAGATAACCTAACACCTAGAGCAGTATCTAAAACACGGCGAGTACAAACAGCAGAATCCAAATCACCAGGACCTCTGGCAAGAAAGTCTTTACTACCAACTACCCCAACAAAAGAAGAAATCCCATCACTATCATCTTCTCAAGAATTAATAGAACGTCGTAGTGCCTCTCCTCTAACCGATGAAGAAGCTCATGAAAAAGTTCGATCCGCTCTATCCTATTCTACTGATATGGTTCTTTTTGTAGTAGCCTGTTATGTGTATCTCTTCAAAGACGCCCGACTGGTATTACCCATATTGGCTCTGATGATATATCGTCAGTTAGGTGAAGCTATAAACAGTTGTATCCCTAGTTGGATGAAACGTAAAAAACAATAGTTATTCTTCTTCTTCTTTTTTTTGTACAAGTTTAAAGGATCGTTTTTCATTTCCTTTGAATACAAATTTATTTAATATTAAGTTATTTTTATGCTAATGTGTTTTATAAATTGGTTATAATTCTTAATTTATTATTGTTCATATATTATTTGAATTGGTAAATAATTCATTACCCCAATTTTATCCTAGAGTTTTAAGTATTTATTTGTTTGTGCATGTCTTTACCAAAAAAAAAAAAAAAATTATCCGATAATTGTTAAAACAAAATTATGACTTCTTTAAAATCATGTCGTGTACGTTTAATTAAGATTTTTAAATAAAAAAAATTTACAAATTTAAAATATCGAAATGTTTTTTTTAATTACTGTGTGTATTAGGCTGAGGCGATCTTTCAGTTTTTGGATTTTCTTTGTTTGTGTATTTTTGGTTATTTTTTCAAATATTAGAAATTTTTTATACGTTTTATGATTTTTTTAAATTGTGGAATTTTTTTAATTTTTAAGTTTTTATCTAATTTAATTATTTAATTTTTTTTTTTTTGAGTTTTGGAGACTTTTTTCAATTTATTGTCACTGTAGGTAAGGGGTGTGGCAAGACTTTTATCGTTGCGTGCCACAAACAGACAATTTTTTTTGTAAAAATATGTCGCGTGCCACCTAAAGATAACTTATCTTTAGAAAGCACTTTTTGTATAAAAACCTTTTAAAGTCGTCTTCATATTAACTTTTTTAGATCTAGTTTTATTACCGACTATTTTCTGACACTTTTTCACTCCTCCGATTTTGTTTTCATTGAAACATTTTAAACTTCTTTCAATAAAAAATTTTTAAAGATTTTTACAGAATCGGAATTTATAAATATTGAATTGGTTTTCAGATTTATACATAGTATTTCGGAAAATATTAATTGAATTTCATATTTATCAATTGAAGAGGGAACGCGAATAAGGGCATACAGGTCATAAAGTAAATTGTTCAGGAGACGAGAAAAACTTAGGAAATAGTAAAAACTTGGTATTTTCAAATATTTTATTTTTAGCAGAGATTTTTGATTTCTGCAACAAAAAAAAAATCAATCAAAATTTACCTAACTAATTTCCGCATGAATTTGTTCACATAAGCATAAATAAATCTGCTAACTAAATGAGAATTACATGCAGGTTTTAATTCAATGTTATAAAAACATTTGCTATAACAACAAAACTTTAATTTTTTTTTTTTTTTTTTTAATTTAATTCATTTTATTGTAATTTTAAAGCCCATGGGGCAAATTAAGCAAAATTACAAAGACAACTTACTAGCTAATGTGCATAATAATAATAATAATATATTAAAAATACAAAAGAATATAAGAAACCCACTCAGCGATAGTTATTTTATCAATGAATAAAAGTATTTACTTCATATTATAAACTCTGTAAATATCTGAATTATAGGATCCTCATGTTCTATTTAAATAGACAATATTTACAAGTCGATGTTTTAATTAAAAAAAATATTGAGAAATTATGAATCTGTGATTTGTGCTTGTTCATAAGCAATAAGACGACGCCTCTGTAAAGCATATGAATTAGAAAATGATTTAAGCGCTCTAGGCAGAGCGTTATATAATTTACCCACTCTTACAAAATATGCACGATCTAATATCGTAGTTAGCTTTGGTAGCAAAATCTGTTTATTCCTAAATCTAAATCGATCTATAAAGCCAGAAGGATAACCGTTCTTAAATATTCTGTAGAAGAGAAGAAGATTACGAATCTTGATAAAACTATTAAAACTACATCCCAGAAAGTCTTGCACATAAGAAGATATATGATCACGGTTTCTTAGTGAATAAACATATCTAACAACACGATTGAAAAGTAACGATAATTTTTTCAAATTAAAGCCAGGGGTACCAGTATATACCTCAATACCATAAGTAAAGATAGGCATAACCATAGCATGAGCAATTTTTCTCCTAACTGCTAATGGAATATATAAATTAGTGCAATACAGCTTCCTTAAAACATAGTGAACTCTAGATGATATCGAATTAATTTGGTAAACAAACTTTAGTTCGCTATCAATAACCACACCCAAACTTTATCCAATTGTTTTATACTTTTTGAGAAGGTATACAATTTTGATCACTTTTTATTCAATTGAATTAATATTTAATAAAAAAAATCAATTAAAGAGCTATCAATTTATAATTTAATTAGCAATTTTCGCTGTTGAATCGGTGGTTTTCGTGATTGATTTGAGTGTGGGTTTGAGTTCAAATTAGCATATAATGAAACTTATTTAACCGTAGGTCTTTTTTAAAATTTCGTAATCGTTCGGCTTTAACACGGCTTTTCGCGATGAACTTTTATAAACCTAAAATTTAAATATTTAAAATAAGTGGCAGACCTGGGCCCACAACATAGGCAATATGGGTATCAACATTTTTTTGTTTTCTCGAGAATTTTAATACTGCCTACAAAAAAATCTGAATTTCTTTAATTTTCATGTTTTTATACAAAAATGTTGCAATTTTTTACCCTACTTTTTAAAGTTTAAATACGTGTATATTATTTGTTTGACCCTCAACACCATATCCAAGATTTATTAAAATCTGCGGATACAGCAGTGTGTAGTTTCCTTGTCGGAAAAATAGATTCGAGAATTTTCTAATTAATTCAAAACAGGCTTAAAAAGGAATAACCCTGCCATCATATTTCTGAGCGCTCAGAAATTATGACTCACAAAAGACTCTTAAGTATGATCATTTTCAGAGCGCTGAAATTTCTGAGTTATAAATGAATCATAATTGACAAAAATCTGTTTTTGAAAGTTGCGAAACACCTCCAAAATATTGAGTTAAGGGTAAAACCATGGGTTTTCGAACCTTTATGCACTTATAAGCCTGTAATCCAAAATAATAACATTCTACACTGAAATAACAAAGCACTTTATAAAATATGTTGTGTTGATAGATCTATTTAACGAAAAAGTTTTCAATTTATTTTTGATCAATGATGATAATCTTTAACTTCGAGCTCATATATTAGTTCTCATTTAGTGAGAAAACTAGGTTATATGAACGTTTGATGTTTTGCATGGGATTGTCACTTATTTCAAAATGTGTTCTGATGATGGGAACCTAGAAAATTATCGAAATAGATCTATCAACACATTCCTGAAAGTGGTCAATTAATCAATTTGAAAACAAAAACTCTAAAGATTATTTGTTAGGACAATATCCTAATAAAGAAATATAGAGTATGGCCTCGAACTTAAATAATTTTCATTTTCATTGCACAATTAAAGGTCGAAAAAACATAATTTTTATTTTTAATAAAAATTATATAAAATTTGTTAAAATTAATAAAATTTCTGGATATAATGAAATTCTTCATTGAATCTATGAAATTGTTTCATTAAGTTCATGAAGGATTATTATATCAGTGTTTAAAACCGCCATAATTTTTGCGCCGTAAAAGATTAATGATTAATGCTGATGGATTTAGCATGCTTAAACATCGGCTAGAAAACAAAAATTTAACTTACTTTACTTCAAAGTGTGGAAAATTTTTGGAATTCCTCATATAAAAAATACATAGAAAAGTGACGAAGTTCTTAAAACTATAATTTTCAGGAACTTATGTAAGTAAAATGAGGATAATCGCACCATGATGTAACAATAAATATCGTTTTGTCATAAATCGCACTAAATTCGAATCACAAAAAATCAGTGCATATCATAAAAATTTGCTAATTTTCTGCAATTGTAAAAGAGCAACAAGCGTCAATCATTATTTTTGGCACAAAAAATCGTCAAAATAAAGATAAAACTTCAAATCTGGCAGCGCTATTAAAGTAAAGCTTTAACAACAACTCCTAATTAATTGTTTATACATTTCTTATCTTTTTACTGCACTTTTTAGTTTATGCGAAATTTTCATACGGTACAGACGTTTTGCAGCAGAGTTTTTTTAGATTAAATTAAAATCGTGCATTAAAATATAATAGAAAATTTCAATATTTTTGCATACAAACATAGTTCAAGTGTAATTTAACAGTTTTATAAAAAAAAAATCAAAAATTGTTTGCAATATTTTTATGAAAAAAGTGTTTTTAATTTATTATAAAATCGTGTCTGCATGCCGGTCGGTGTTTATCTTTTGTTCGGTTCTTCGTTTTGTTCATTTCTTATAGAGAGAAAAGTGGCGTGTTAAAAATAAAATTAAAGAACTCTCTACTTAAGATGACAAATTGGGTTAATAAAATGACATTATATTTATTGTTGTATTCATGCCGAATAAAAATATGTATGTATGTGTTTAATAAAAGTCCTGAAGTGCCAACTTAAGATGCCAACAAATTTGGCAAGTAAATCTAAAAATATGTATTGGGTAAAGTTATTCTCTTTTGCTTTGTTAAATTTGTTAACACCAAGGAAATGGAAATGAAACTAGGTAAGTTCTCATTATTCTATGGATTTTGGTTTTGCATATAAAAGCTTTTTTGAGAGTATAAAAGTTTCTATTGGAAAAGATCATTAGGCTTGAAAGATACTTGTTTTTGTTATCCCCAAACAAATCAAAAAATATCCCCAAAAATTCCTAATAACAAAAAAGGTTGAACAACGTAATAGGGTTAACATTTTTTTTAAAAAAGTTTGATATAATTTTTAATAAAAATAAATAATTTTCATTTTCATTGCACAATTAAAGGTCGAAAAAACACATAATTTTTATTTTTTAATAAAAATTATATCAAACTTGTATAAAAGACAAAGTACAGTCTAGTTTACTCCCCCTGTTTTTGTTTATAAACGAAACAAAAAATAAAAATGAGGAAAAAAACAAAAAACGTGTATTGAATATCCACCAGACGTTGACCTTGCACATAACAAACAAGTTTTCAATTTATTTTTTTGATCAATGGTGATAATCTTTAACTTCGAGCTCATATATTAGTTCTCATGTAGTGGGTAAACTAGTTTATATGAATGTTTAATGTTTGGCATGGGATTGTTACCGCTTTCAAAACGTGTTCTGATGATGGGAACCTAGAAAATTCCCGAAATAGATCTATCAACACATTCCTAAAAGGGCCAAATAAAAAATTTGAAAACAAAAAAACTCTATAGATTATTTGTTAGGACAATATCCTAATAAAGAAATATAGAGTAAGGCCTCGAACTTGAATAATTTTCATTTAATTTTTTTTTTTTTATTTACCCACATTTACCAGGCTTTCCACAAACTTTTTAAACCTCTAACTGGCAAACGATATTTTTACAACGAAATTCATACCATGTGAACCACTTGAAAAACAAATAAAAAGTTCTTTAACAAAATTGTTTATCGTTGCCTAATTTAGGCGATATGAGCCAAAATATTTAAGGGTGCATTTTGAAAAAAGAGAAGTTTTGGATAAAAAAATTTCTCTTACCAAGATATAACCACGCTTGAAAAACTATTTTTTTTTCTGCTCCTATTTAGAAAGATATCGCGATTTTCGCTTTTTCCAAAAAGTATTTAAACTTCAATTTATATTGTTCAAATTTCAACGCTTTGCTATTAATACTTAATTTCTTCTTTTTGCTAAATTCATAAAAATCCGTCTATTAGTTTATAAGTTAAGACGATGTCCTGATAAAATCCTGTGAGTCCTTGAACTAAAGTAAGGACTTATTACTATAGATAAATCTACAATCTTACTTATATTTTATTATAAAGAGTTTTTTGTCAATTTAAATTGGTTTTTTAGATTTTTAAAAACTAGTTTTTTTCAAAAATAATTAATTTTTTAAATTTTACAAAATTTTGATTTTAAAGCTTTCTTCTATCCAAGCCGTTGACCGGACACGAAAAATTTCTTCGCAAAATATTTAGCGAATTTAGTTTTCTATCGGAATATATTAAATTTACCACAAATGCGTTAAATACGCATTTGTGGTAAATTTTATGAGGACTGCCCTGAGGCGTTCTTACCCGTTAGAGGGTTAATGGTATCTATCAAAAAATATCCCCAAATTCAACAATGTAAATTTTTAGCAAAAACTATATTCACATTGAACCCCAAAGTACGTATTTTTGTTTTTATCTAGTTTTTAACTGTCAAATCCTATACAAATTTTAAATCGAAAACTTGAAAAAAACGAAAATACTTATTTTGGGGTTCAATATGAACGTAGTATAAGATCATAAATTGTTTGTTAAATAATCCTAAATTTACTTTACAGCTAGTATTGGCATTTAATTAAAATACAAAAATAATTAATAATAAAAGTAAAAAAATATACTTTACTACTTCACCCCTATTACCACACTTTCTCAAACTCCCCTATGATTTATTAAATTATTTTAAATAAGTTTAATAGAATAACTTTTTTTTTTATTTATAAACAATTAATGGTATTTTAAGGACTAACATAAGTTAGTTTTTTTCGTAAATTTAACAATTTTGTATGGTCTAACATTTAAAAATCATAGTATTTTACAACGATAGGACGTTTACACTTCAACTGTAATATCTTTCAATATGTGTGGCTTATTTAAATATGGATATTCTTAGTGTCTGCTCTTAAAAGGAATTACAATTTAAGCGACAACTGCATTTGGAATGGGTGACGAACGTACTGCCGTTGTAAGTTGTTGCCAACCGAATTGATTGCGAATGAAATTATCTAGAGCAACAACATCAATACCATTAGCCTGAAGAGCAGCAGCAACGCGCTGAGCTTCTGGCAAGTTCATAACACGATCATATACCGGTTTCAAAGCCTTTAAACGTTGAATCAATTCATCAAAAATACCATTTTCGACCGCCTTTATTTCAATCTGAGCACGTATCATATCTTGAGGATAATACATCATAAACTCATTCACAAATCCTTGCCAACCAGAAACATTATTAGCCCAATATGGAGAACGATTATAAATCTTTATCACTTCATTGGACTCTTCACTAGAGAATTTACCGCCAGACAGCATAATTTGAGTACGGAGCCAGGTTATGAAATTCACTACCTCCGGTTGGGAACGGAACCGAGTACGTGTTATATGAGCATCCTGGGAATTAATAATGCGTACAAAAGTTTGAAACTCGGCATCATTAAGTAGATAACGGGAAATTAAACGGCGAATGGGTTTTGTATAAACCATACGCTTAAGTTCTTTAAAATCCTGATACAAATTAGAAACTGATGGTGCCACAGCAGTATCAGCAGGATTATTATGTGGTGTTACCATGGCAAAACTGCCAATGGCACAAATGCCCAGTAATCCCAAGATTGTAATATATTTCATAGTGTTTTCTTAATTGCGAATTATTAACTCCGTTACTTTAAAGTTTATTGTTCGTTTTCTGAAATCTTATTTTAAAATGTACATAATTTCATTTGTAGTAAGGGTTTTATATATACCCCCCAACATCTGAAGAAGAATTTTTTGAATTCTTATCTTAATTAAATCAATTATAAAATTTTTCCGTTAACAAAAACATAAAAAATAAATTTTTAGCATCATATTTCATTCATTTCATTCATCTTCTATGTGAAACTTTTTTCTCGCTTACTTTTGTTTTTTATTTTAAATCCTTAAGTAAATTTTGCAATTGTAAATCTTTCGTTGATAATAAATTATAATTTTTGTTTGTACCCAGGTAGAAAAAGCCAACCGTACCAAAAAGATAGTACTGGCAAACCACTGCTATTTTTTGTAAAACCCACCGTGCTAAAAATGACCAAAGGCACAACTAATATAGTACTAGGAAAACACAATTTTGTTTGCAAAGAATGTGTTTTGCCAGTACCACTCGCAAAATTCTTTGCCAATATAGCTTTTACCAATATTAAAACCAAGTAGAAGTTTTTTTTTTAATATTTTATTACACTTAGAATACGACACAGTAAAAACTAAAAGCGGGTTTCAATTAAAAAATTTATTGAATTAATTAATATTTTAATTGATTTTGCACCTATCACGGCAATAATAATATTGATTAAAACTTTTATTGAAAATTAAAAAGAAAAAAGCTATAAATAACTATCTACAAAAAAAAATTATGATACTCAAAAAAAAGTGGTGAACGACACGTTTGTATGTATATGTGTAATGCTGTGTCTGAAAAATTAAATATGTATTTATATATTTAAAAGTCAATTAAAATATTAATTGATGCAATTAAATATTTGTTTAGAAACAATTATAATTCAAATCAAAACTTTTATTAGATATTTTAGGTTGATAATTTTGTCTGTGTATATAGGAAAGAGCACTGTCAATATAGTTGAAAACAAATGAAATTTCACTTGAAAAAAGGACTACTTATTTCACTGTTCAAATAATGAACCACAATTACAGTAAAAATTAAACACATATCGCGCAATTACTGCAATAACGTCATAACTCAAAAATTTTGATTTTGTAGAAAAGAGTTTAAAGTTTTCAATTTACTCCCACCTTGAAGAAAAAATAAAGACATAATTTCTCTCAAGAGGTGAGTATACAAGATATCAATACGACTTTGTAATGAATATTTCTGCGTCATTAACTCAAAAATCATGTTCTTTGAGTTGTGACATTTTTGCAGCATGTGAGCGAAATGTAGTAAAAAATAAACAAACATTTATTTGTTTTATTTATAAATAAAAAAAGCTACTGCATAAAATGAATGTAAAATCATAATACAGTAATTTTATGTGGTTTGTTTTTTTTTAAATGAACTACAGTTGTAGTAAAAAATTAAATTTCTTCTACAAATTACTGTTTTTTCACATAAAAAATAAAGATTACTGTGTTACAACTCAAACAACTACAAATATTTACAGCAGAAGTTCCCTGAGTGTATATTTCAGACATTTAAATGTGATGTATAAGACTAAGACTGAGCTGTATTACTGCTTCTTAAATGTGTTTTATTAAACACATTTCTCAAAATTAATTTAATTTGAACTATTTTAAAAGCACCAAATTTTTTGAATTGCCAACGTTATGCCAACGGTGGCAAGTTAGCTCAAACCAACGGTTATCAATCGGGTAACAGGACAATACTGTCAAGATCGGTAACCCACGTTCTGCTAACGCATAACATACCGTAGCCGACGCTTTGCCAACACTGTGCCGATTGTATTTTTCTGCCTGGGTACCTACGCTGAAATGTTATGGAAAATACATGTTTATCATACTATTTCAATGATTCATTATTTCGATCAGAAGTTTAAAATAATTAATTAGTATTTTATTGTAAAACATTTATTGTACAACATTGACTCAAAATTGTCTATCATATCAGTGGGTTTCCATGCTACTCAGTGTCGCTCAATCTGCTCTCTTTTTATTTGTTCGTAAACTCGCACCGAGCATATGAAAACATGTTGCAGAAATTTGGAAGTTTAAACTAATTTTTATCATATTTTGAAATAATAATTTAATAAAAGGTTTAATTATTTCAAATATTAATGATAAAATCAGCAAGATAAAATTGAAATATATTAATTTTTAATAGAAAATAACAAAATAATATAAGCAAAATAAAAGTGAGTGTTTTGAGCAACAATTGTTAATCAACATGTTGCAATCATTTTTTAGTGCAAAAAAAATGTTTTCAGTTGCTTGCCCGAGTTCTGTTGCTGAGAGGCGTGAGAACTGTAGTCTCTCTATTTGTATATACTGTTTGATCAAAATTGAAACATTTAAAAAAAAATGAGCACAAAAACAACACATTTAAAACTTTACCTCTTCAGATTTAAAAAAGTAAAACTTGCTACAAATATTCTCCTAGTTAATATAGTGTTTACTATGGCTTTTATTACCCGGACTTTTTCGTTTCCCGGGCTCCCGGGATTTCCCGCTCATTAGAATATATTTAAATTTGATATCATTTGTAACTGAATTGTCAAAAGCTTTACTTAAAAAGCTAAAATTTAACACCGTAGAACAACATTTTTGAAATTCTTTTAAGATACAACAATATCCAAAAATGCATATTTTTGAAATGTATTTAAATCGCAGTTTTCTCTACAAGAAGCTTTCACTCTGTTGTGTTTAATCGAAATAAAAATAAATATTGTACAACTTATTTTTTATTTTGATTTTAATTGAATTATTTTTGAAACTTTATATTTATATTACTTTATTTTAAGGATTAATTTCAATTCCAATGTAAAATCCAAAAAATTCTATTCCAGGCCCCCTATTTCTCTACAAATGTTTAGAAAAATTCATTTAGAGATTTTTTATCAAAAATGTTTGAAGTTAGTGTTTTCCTCACAATTTTTTAGTCGTAATCGTTTATTAAAGAAATTTTCATACAAAAAATTCTTCAATAAACGTTTTAAAAGTTTTGGAAACTGATTATGCATATGGGGTTTAAGTTTTAAAATGTGTTCATAAAAGTTTTCAAAATGTGTTCATAAAAGTTTTAAACGAAGAAATTATGAAATAAGCTAAAAAATTTAAACTTTTTTAAGGCTTAATTTTAATTCCAATTTTCTAGGCCCTCTACTTTTCTACAGATGTCCAGAAAAATTAATTTAGAGATTTTTTATTAAAAATGTTTGAAGTTAGTTTATAGTGGACCTAGAAATATAAATTTTTAGATTTTGACACTTTCAATTCATATTTTTAATTGAAAATGAAAATTTTGAATTTCCATTAATATTTTTTGTATGTATTAAAATGTGTGTGAAGTTAAATTCCAAAGTTATATTCCATTAACATAACACTGTTAACTTAGCAGTTGATAACAGTTTTTGTTTCTCACGCTCATTCTCATTCAATTTAATTGTTTTCTGTAGCATACTTACATTGCAAAGTTAAATTCCATTAACAGAACATAGCAGAACTTGTAAAATATGAAAACAAAAATCGCATTTAAGATCTTTCAATTTAATTTAATTTTTTTATTGAAAAAAATTAATAGGTATATACTAAATTAAAAAAAAAATAAAATTGTATAATTTTTTTGTTTGTTAAACAAAAACGTATATTACAAACAATTTTTTTTCAATTTTTTCTCTACATATACTAACACTTAAATTAGGACTGTGACCATATTTGAAGAGAATAAGAAACCAGACCTAATACGTTTTAAAGGTACTGAGTTATAGTTTCCGATGATATATTCCATGTGACCGTGACTAACTCAGGAGTGGAGCAATAAATTTTTGAATTTTAGACTTTTTCAAACTTTTTTTTTTACATGCGCTAACACTAAAATTATTACTGTGGCCATATTTGAAGAGAATAAGAAACCGGACCATATACGTTTTAAAGGTACTGAGTTATAGTTTCCGATGACATATTCCATGTGACCGTGACTAACTCAGGAGTGGAGCAATAAATTTTTGAATTTTAGACTTTTTCAAACTTTTTTTTTTACATGCGCTAACACTAAAATTATTACTGTGGCCATATTTGAAGAGAATAAGAAACCGGACCATATACGATTTAAAGGTACTGAGTTATAGTTTCCGATGACATATTCCATGTGACCGTGACTAACTCAGGAGTTGAGAAATAAATTTTTGAATTTTATATTTTTCAAACTTTTTTTTTTACATGCGCTAACACTAAAATTATTACTGTGGCCATATTTGAAGAGAATAAGAAACCGGACCATATACGTTTTAAAGGTACTGAGTTATAGTTTCCGATGACATATTCCGTGTGACCGTGACTAACTCAGGAGTTGAGAAATAAATTTTTGAATTTTAGATTTTTTCAAACTTTTTTTTTTACATGCGCTAACACTAAAATTATTACTGTGGCCATATTTGAAGAGAATAAGAAACCATACCATATACGTTTTAAAGGTACTGAGTTATAGTTTCCGATGACATATTCCATGTGACCTTGACTAACTCAGGAGTTGAGAAATAAATTTTTGAATTTTAGATTTTTTCAAACTTTTTTTTTACATGCGCTAACACTAAAATTATTACTGTGGCCATATTTGAAGAGAATAAGAAACCGGACCATATACGATTTAAAGGTACTGAGTTATAGTTTCCGATGACATATTCCATGTGACCGTGACTAACTCAGGAGTTGAGAAATAAATTTTTGAATTTTATATTTTTTCAAACTTTTTTTTTTACATGCGCTAACACTAAAATTATTACTGTGGCCATATTTGAAGAGAATAAGAAACCGGACCATATACGTTTTAAAGGTACTGAGTTATAGTTTCCGATGACATATTCCATGTGACCGTGACTAACTCAGGAGTGGAGCAATAAATTTTGAATTTTAGACTTTTTCAAACTTTTTTTTTTACATGCGCTAACACTAAAATTATTACTGTGGCCATATTTGAAGAGAATAAGAAACCGGACCATATACGATTTAAAGGTACTGAGTTATAGTTTCCGATGACATATTCCATGTGACCGTGACTAACTCAGGAGTGGAGCAATAAATTTTTGAATTTTAGACTTTTTCAAACTTTTTTTTTTACATGCGCTAACACTAAAATTATTACTGTGGCCATATTTGAAGAGAATAAGAAACCGGACCATATACGATTTAAAGGTACTGAGTTATAGTTTCCGATGACATATTCCATGTGACCGTGACTAACTCAGGAGTTGAGAAATAAATTTTTGAATTTTATATTTTTTCAAACTTTTTTTTTTACATGCGCTAACACTAAAATTATTACTGTGGCCATATTTGAAGAGAATAAGAAACCGGACCATATACGTTTTAAAGGTACTGAGTTATAGTTTCCGATGACATATTCCGTGTGACCGTGACTAACTCAGGAGTTGAGAAATAAATTTTTGAATTTTAGATTTTTTCAAACTTTTTTTTTTACATGCGCTAACACTAAAATTATTACTGTGGCCATATTTGAAGAGAATAAGAAACCATACCATATACGTTTTAAAGGTACTGAGTTATAGTTTCCGATGACATATTCCATGTGACCTTGACTAACTCAGGAGTTGAGAAATAAATTTTTGAATTTTAGATTTTTTCAAACTTTTTTTTTTACATGCGCTAACACTAAAATTATTACTGTGGCCATATTTGAAGAGAATAAGAAACCAGACCATATACGTTTTAAAGGTACTGAGTTATAGTTTCCGATGACATATTCCATGTGACCGTGACTAACTCAGGAGTTGAGAAATAAATTTTTGAATTTTAGACTTTTTCAAACTTTTTTTTTTTACATGCGCTAACACTAAAATTATTACTGTGGCCATATTTGAAGAGAATAAGAAACCGGACCATATACGTTTTAAAGGTACTGAGTTATAGTTTCCGATGACATATTCCATGTGACCGTGACTAACTCAGGAGTGGAGCAATAAATTTTTGAATTTTAGACTTTTTCAAACTTTTTTTTTACATGCGCTAACACTAAAATTATTACTGTGGCCATATTTGAAGAGAATAAGAAACCGGACCATATACGTTTTAAAGGTACTGAGTTATAGTTTCCGATGACATATTCCATGTGACCTTGACTAACTCAGGAGTTGAGAAATAAATTTTTGAATTTTAGATTTTTTCAAACTTTTTTTTTTACATGCGCTAACACTAAAATTATTACTGTGGCCATATTTGAAGAGAATAAGAAACCAGACCATATACGTTTTAAAGGTACTGAGTTATAGTTTCCGATGACATATTCCATGTGACCGTGACTAACTCAGGAGTTGAGAAATAAATTTTTGAATTTTAGAATTTTTCAAACTTTTTTTTTTACATGCGCTAACACTAAAATTATTACTGTGGCAATATTTGAAGAGAAAAAGAAACCGGACCATATACGTTTTAAAGGTACTGAGTTATAGTTTCCGATGACATATTCCATGTGACCGTGACTAACTCAGGAGTTGAGAAATAAATTTTTGAATTTTAGATTTTTTCAAACTTTTTTTTTTACATGCGCTAACACTAAAATTATTACTGTGGCCATATTTGAAGAGAATAAGAAACCGGACCATATACGTTTTAAAGGTACTGAGTTATAGTTTCCGATGACATATTCCATGTGACCGTGACTAACTCAGGAGTGGAGCAATAAATTTTTGAATTTTAGACTTTTTCAAACTTTTTTTTTTTACATGCGCTAACACTAAAATTATTACTGTGGCCATATTTGAAGAGAATAAGAAACCGGACCATATACGTTTTAAAGGTACTGAGTTATAGTTTCCGATGACATATTCCATGTGACCGTGACTAACTCAGGAGTGGAGCAATAAATTTTTGAATTTTAGACTTTTTCAAACTTTTTTTTTTACATGCGCTAACACTAAAATTATTACTGTGGCCATATTTGAAGAGAATAAGAAACCGGACCATATACGTTTTAAAGGTACTGAGTTATAGTTTCCGATGACATATTCCATGTGACCGTGACTAACTCAGGAGTGGAGCAATAAATTTTTGAATTTTAGACTTTTTCAAACTTTTTTTTTACATGCGCTAACACTAAAATTATTACTGTGGCCATATTTGAAGAGAATAAGAAACCGGACCATATACGTTTTAAAGGTACTGAGTTATAGTTTCCGATGACATATTCCATGTGACCGTGACTAACTCAGGAGTGGAGCAATAAATTTTTGAATTTTAGACTTTTTCAAACTTTTTTTTTTACATGCGCTAACACTAAAATTATTACTGTGGCCATATTTGAAGAGAATAAGAAACCGGACCATATACGTTTTAAAGGTACTGAGTTATAGTTTCCGATGACATATTCCATGTGACCGTGACTAACTCAGGAGTGGAGCAATAAATTTTTGAATTTTAGATTTTTTCAAAAAGTATTATTTAAAAAAGTATTATTTAAAAAAAAAATAACTTTTTTAAAAAAAAGTATTATTTAAAAAACTGGAATTTTCCAGAAAGCTTTCCATAAAAAACTCATTTTTAAAAAACTGGAATTTTTCCAAAAAGCTAATTTTCGATAAAAAAAAAACTCATAATGCAAAAAAAAAATACATACTATTCTAAAAAGTATTTTTTTAAAAATTCAAAATCTACTTTTTTCAAAAAATACTTTTTCCCAACGAATTTATCTTTTTTTAAAAAAGTATGTATTCCACAAAAAGTAATATTATTTAAAAAATCCAACACTGAGCGCAAATGTTAGCAAACATATAAAGACATTTCGTGGAAAAACTCTAAAAATAATGAACGCCATTGAAAACTTATTCATTTGTAAAGGTTATGCTTTATTTTCCAAAAAAAATATTTTTTGCAAAAAAGTACTTTTTCCAAAAATTTATAAAAAAAAAATTATTAAAAAAGTACCAATTTTTCTAAAAAAAAAAAACCCAAAAAATATCTTTTCCAAAAAAAGTATTTTTTCCAAAAAATACTTTTTTCTATTTTTCTACATAAGTCCAATTTCAAAACAGTAGATTTTCCAAAAAAAATTACCAAAAAAGTTTCTTTTTCCAAAAAAAATGTACATTTTTCAAAAAAGGATTAATTTAATTTTTTAAAAAAGTACCAAGAAGTATTGGATAAAGTACAAAAAAAATTATTTTTCTCAAAAAGTACTAATGTAAAAAAAATAATTTTCCAAAAAAAAATAATTTTCCAAAAAAAAATAATTTTCCAAAAAAATATATTTTCCTAAAAAAGTACTTTTTCCAAAAATTTCTAAAAAAAAAGTAGAAAATTTTCTAAAAAAAAAAGTACCAAAAAAATATCTTTTCCAAAAAAAATATTTTTTCAAAAAGTACTTTGTATAAAAATTTAAAAAAAGAAATATTTAAAAAAGTGGCAATTTCAAATATGTACTCTTTCCAAAAAAAATTACCTTTTCCAAAAAAATTTTCATTTTTCCGAACAATAAGTACCATAACAATTAAATTTTTCTAAAAATATAGCAATTTCAAAAAGTACTCTTCCTAAAAGTACCGAAAATGTACCTTTCCCAAAAAAAGTTTGAAAAAATCTAAAATTCAAAAATTTATTTCTCAACTCCTGAGTTAGTCACGCTCACATGGAATATGTCATCGGAAACTATAACTCAGTACCTTTAAAACGTATATGGTCTGGTTTCTTATTCTCTTCAAATATGGCCACAGTAATAATTTTAGTGTTAGCGCATGTAAAAAAAAAAGTTTGAAAGAGTCTAAAATTCAAAAATTTATTGCTCCACTCCTGAGTTAGTCACGGTCACATGGAATATGTCATCGGAAACTATAACTCAGTACCTTTAAAACGTATATGGTCTGGTTTCTTATTCTCTTCAAATATGGCCACAGTAATAATTTTAGTGTTAGCGCATGTAAAAAAAAAAGTTTGAAAAAGTCTAAAATTCAAAAATTTATTGCTCCACTCCTGAGTTAGTCACGGTCACATGGAATATGTCATCGGAAACTATAACTCAGTACCTTTAAAACGTATATGGTCCGGTTTCTTATTCTCTTCAAATATGGCCACAGTAATAATTTTAGTGTTAGCGCATGTAAAAAAAAAAGTTTGAAAAAGTCTAAAATTCAAAAATTTATTTCTCAACTCCTGAGTTAGTCACGCTCACATGGAATATGTCATCGGAAACTATAACTCAGTACCTTTAAAACGTATATGGTCTGGTTTCTTATTCTCTTCAAATATGGCCACAGTAATAATTTTAGTGTTAGCGCATGTAAAAAAAAAAGTTTGAAAGAGTCTAAAATTCAAAAATTTATTGCTCCACTCCTGAGTTAGTCACGGTCACATGGAATATGTCATCGGAAACTATAACTCAGTACCTTTAAAACGTATATGGTCTGGTTTCTTATTCTCTTCAAATATGGCCACAGTAATAATTTTAGTGTTAGCGCATGTAAAAAAAAAAGTTTGAAAAAGTCTAAAATTCAAAAATTTATTGCTCCACTCCTGAGTTAGTCACGGTCACATGGAATATGTCATCGGAAACTATAACTCAGTACCTTTAAAACGTATATGGTCCGGTTTCTTATTCTCTTCAAATATGGCCACAGTAATAATTTTAGTGTTAGCGCATGTAAAAAAAAAAGTTTGAAAAAATATAAAATTCAAAAATTTATTTCTCAACTCCTGAGTTAGTCACGGTCACATGGAATATGTCATCGGAAACTATAACTCAGTACCTTTAAATCGTATATGGTCCGGTTTCTTATTCTCTTCAAATATGGCCACAGTAATAATTTTAGTGTTAGCGCATGTAAAAAAAAAAGTTTGAAAAAGTCTAAAATTCAAAAATTTATTGCTCCACTCCTGAGTTAGTCACGGTCACATGGAATATGTCATCGGAAACTATAACTCAGTACCTTTAAAACGTATATGGTCCGGTTTCTTATTCTCTTCAAATATGGCCACAGTAATAATTTTAGTGTTAGCGCATGTAAAAAAAAAAGTTTGAAAAAATCTAAAATTCAAAAATTTATTTCTCAACTCCTGAGTTAGTCACGGTCACATGGAATATGTCATCGGAAACTATAACTCAGTACCTTTAAAACGTATATGGTCCGGTTTCTTATTCTCTTCAAATATTGCCACAGTAATAATTTTAGTGTTAGCGCATGTAAAAAAAAAAGTTTGAAAAATTCTAAAATTCAAAAATTTATTTCTCAACTCCTGAGTTAGTCACGGTCACATGGAATATGTCATCGGAAACTATAACTCAGTACCTTTAAAACGTATATGGTCTGGTTTCTTATTCTCTTCAAATATGGCCACAGTAATAATTTTAGTGTTAGCGCATGTAAAAAAAAAAGTTTGAAAAAATCTAAAATTCAAAAATTTATTTCTCAACTCCTGAGTTAGTCAAGGTCACATGGAATATGTCATCGGAAACTATAACTCAGTACCTTTAAAACGTATATGGTATGGTTTCTTATTCTCTTCAAATATGGCCACAGTAATAATTTTAGTGTTAGCGCATGTAAAAAAAAAAGTTTGAAAAAATCTAAAATTCAAAAATTTATTTCTCAACTCCTGAGTTAGTCACGGTCACACGGAATATGTCATCGGAAACTATAACTCAGTACCTTTAAAACGTATATGGTCCGGTTTCTTATTCTCTTCAAATATGGCCACAGTAATAATTTTAGTGTTAGCGCATGTAAAAAAAAAAGTTTGAAAAAGTCTAAAATTCAAAAATTTATTGCTCCACTCCTGAGTTAGTCACGGTCACATGGAATATGTCATCGGAAACTATAACTCAGTACCTTTAAAACGTATATGGTCCGGTTTCTTATTCTCTTCAAATATGGCCACAGTAATAATTTTAGTGTTAGCGCATGTAAAAAAAAAAGTTTGAAAAAGTCTAAAATTCAAAAATTTATTGCTCCACTCCTGAGTTAGTCACGGTCACATGGAATATGTCATCGGAAACTATAACTCAGTACCTTTAAAACGTATATGGTCCGGTTTCTTATTCTCTTCAAATATGGCCACAGTAATAATTTTAGTGTTAGCGCATGTAAAAAAAAAGTTTGAAAAAGTCTAAAATTCAAAAATTTATTGCTCCACTCCTGAGTTAGTCACGGTCACATGGAATATGTCATCGGAAACTATAACTCAGTACCTTTAAAACGTATATGGTCCGGTTTCTTATTCTCTTCAAATATGGCCACAGTAATAATTTTAGTGTTAGCGCATGTAAAAAAAAAAGTTTGAAAAAGTCTAAAATTCAAAAATTTATTGCTCCACTCCTGAGTTAGTCACGGTCACATGGAATATGTCATCGGAAACTATAACTCAGTACCTTTAAAACGTATATGGTCCGGTTTCTTATTCTCTTCAAATATGGCCACAGTAATAATTTTAGTGTTAGCGCATGTAAAAAAAAAAGTTTGAAAAAGTCTAAAATTCAAAAATTTATTGCTCCACTCCTGAGTTAGTCACGGTCACATGGAATATGTCATCGGAAACTATAACTCAGTACCTTTAAAACGTATATGGTCCGGTTTCTTATTCTCTTCAAATATGGCCACAGTAATAATTTTAGTGTTAGCGCATGTAAAAAAAAAAGTTTGAAAAAATCTAAAATTCAAAAATTTATTTCTCAACTCCTGAGTTAGTCACGGTCACATGGAATATGTCATCGGAAACTATAACTCAGTACCTTTAAAACGTATATGGTCCGGTTTCTTATTCTCTTCAAATATTGCCACAGTAATAATTTTAGTGTTAGCGCATGTAAAAAAAAAAGTTTGAAAAATTCTAAAATTCAAAAATTTATTTCTCAACTCCTGAGTTAGTCACGGTCACATGGAATATGTCATCGGAAACTATAACTCAGTACCTTTAAAACGTATATGGTCTGGTTTCTTATTCTCTTCAAATATGGCCACAGTAATAATTTTAGTGTTAGCGCATGTAAAAAAAAAAGTTTGAAAAAATCTAAAATTCAAAAATTTATTTCTCAACTCCTGAGTTAGTCAAGGTCACATGGAATATGTCATCGGAAACTATAACTCAGTACCTTTAAAACGTATATGGTATGGTTTCTTATTCTCTTCAAATATGGCCACAGTAATAATTTTAGTGTTAGCGCATGTAAAAAAAAAAGTTTGAAAAAATCTAAAATTCAAAAATTTATTTCTCAACTCCTGAGTTAGTCACGGTCACACGGAATATGTCATCGGAAACTATAACTCAGTACCTTTAAAACGTATATGGTCCGGTTTCTTATTCTCTTCAAATATGGCCACAGTAATAATTTTAGTGTTAGCGCATGTAAAAAAAAAAGTTTGAAAAAGTCTAAAATTCAAAAATTTATTGCTCCACTCCTGAGTTAGTCACGGTCACATGGAATATGTCATCGGAAACTATAACTCAGTACCTTTAAAACGTATATGGTCCGGTTTCTTATTCTCTTCAAATATGGCCACAGTAATAATTTTAGTGTTAGCGCATGTAAAAAAAAAGTTTGAAAAAGTCTAAAATTCAAAAATTTATTGCTCCACTCCTGAGTTAGTCACGGTCACATGGAATATGTCATCGGAAACTATAACTCAGTACCTTTAAAACGTATATGGTCCGGTTTCTTATTCTCTTCAAATATGGCCACAGTAATAATTTTAGTGTTAGCGCATGTAAAAAAAAAGTTTGAAAAAGTCTAAAATTCAAAAATTTATTGCTCCACTCCTGAGTTAGTCACGGTCACATGGAATATGTCATCGGAAACTATAACTCAGTACCTTTAAAACGTATATGGTCCGGTTTCTTATTCTCTTCAAATATGGCCACAGTAATAATTTTAGTGTTAGCGCATGTAAAAAAAAAAGTTTGAAAAAGTCTAAAATTCAAAAATTTATTGCTCCACTCCTGAGTTAGTCACGGTCACATGGAATATGTCATCGGAAACTATAACTCAGTACCTTTAAAACGTATATGGTCCGGTTTCTTATTCTCTTCAAATATGGCCACAGTAATAATTTTAGTGTTAGCGCATGTAAAAAAAAAAAGTTTGAAAAAGTCTAAAATTCAAAAATTTATTGCTCCACTCCTGAGTTAGTCACGGTCACATGGAATATGTCATCGGAAACTATAACTCAGTACCTTTAAAACGTATATGGTCCGGTTTCTTATTCTCTTCAAATATGGCCACAGTAATAATTTTAGTGTTAGCGCATGTAAAAAAAAAGTTTGAAAAAGTCTAAAATTCAAAAATTTATTGCTCCACTCCTGAGTTAGTCACGGTCACATGGAATATATCATCGGAAACTATAACTCAGTACCTTTAAAACGTATTAGGTCTGGTTTCTTATTCTCTTCAAATATGGTCACAGTCCTAATTTAAGTGTTAGTATATGTAGAGAAAAAATTGAAAAAAAATTGTTTGTAATATACGTTTTTGTTTAACAAACAAAAAAATTATACAATTTTATTTTTTTTTTAATTTAGTATATACCTATTAATTTTTTTCAATAAAAAAATTAAATTAAATTGAAAGATCTTAAATGCGATTTTTGTTTTCATATTTTACAAGTTCTGCTATGTTCTGTTAATGGAATTTAACTTTGCAATGTAAGTATGCTACAGAAAACAATTAAATTGAATGAGAATGAGCGTGAGAAACAAAAACTGTTATCAACTGCTAAGTTAACAGTGTTATGTTAATGGAATATAACTTTGGAATTTAACTTCACACACATTGTATTAAATACAAATTATAAATTGTTAACTTAAATTCGTTTGAAACTATTACGGTAAATCTTAAATATAAAAAATTGAAATTTCAAACTTGTATTACAATCAAAATAAAGAAAAAGATCCTGAATCTGTTTAAAAGTTTGATTTACCCGGAAAACCGATAGTGTGATTTTTTCACATTAAATGTTAAACTACGAAATCTCTCAGATGAAACAAGACGATTAGATTAGATTATATGGCACTATGCACCGCGACCAACTTAGGTCTTTTGTGCTGCCTAAAGTTACCCTAAAGATTCAAGCTACCTATAAAGCCAATAATCCTATTAGGCAAAATCTTCATAATGTCCGAAGGGGAGATAAAGCGATTGCCAAGAAACTTGGCACGCCTTTCACATAGCCTCGGACATTCGCAAAGAACATGCTCTGAAGTCTCAGCTACCAGTTCGCAAAACCTACACTCATCCGTGTCCGAAAGACCCCTTTTGAGCAGGTGGTATCTGAGATTGCAGTGTCCAGTCAGGTAAGACACCAGGGTTCTCAAGTCACCCCTCCCGAGGGACAAGAGTCTCCTCGATCCTGCACTGGAAAAAGAAATTAATCTCTTAGCCTGTCGTTGGCCAAGAGAGTTTTCCCAATAGAGAGAGAATACTGACTCCCTCCACGACCCGAGCTTCTCCCTAACATACCCCAAAGGTATACCACAGAATGGTTCAGGGCCAATAAAGGGCCTTCGGGCCCCGCAATTAGCAAGACAATCTGCCCTCTCGTTGCCCTCATGACCAGGAACCCACCCTAAGGTAAGCGAGTTGCGCCTGCCAAGTCGGTTAAGAGCCAGAATGCATTCCATGACCAGACCAGATGACACCTCATAGGACATTAAAGCCCTTAATGCCGCCTGACTGTCGGAAAGAATGTAGATACGAGATCTAATAGTGCCCCTTCGTAGACACTCCTCCGCGCAGACACAGATAGCAAAAATCTCTGCCTGAAAAATGGAGGGGTATCTACCCATGGGTAAGGCCCGTTGGAAACCTGGTCCATAGACACCCAGACACAAGACGATTTAAAGACTGTACGAAAACATGGATTATTTGATATTGTCGTAAAGAGAAAGAATTCCAAAAATATTCTTCCTGTATTCCTAATTTTAGCTTTATATATAATGTATTTTACAGGTCATTTGTTGTTATATGCGTGTTTCGGGTTAATAAATTTATTTAGTTTTAATTGAGCGGGATATCCCAAGATCCCTGGAAATTCGAAAAAAAATTCCAGCTGTCCCGGCAAATGAAAATGTTCGGGAAATAAAAAAATCTAATTGTATATATTTTCTTCAAGTTACTTCCAACTAAGTGCAGTTTTTTAACATGATTCTTTTCAATACTTTCTAAATTTCATTTGGTCCATAAAACATTTATTTCTTAAAATTCATTAATACTCCCCAGTTTTTGTGTTAGCGCAACAGTGTTGATGTGCCGAAGCACAAAGTGTTTAGATAAAAGAGTAAATTTTTAAGCACACAGTGGCTTTTGAAAAACAATTGTGATGGCAATCAATTCTATGCGTTACCACTATTATTTCTAGATTTATAAAATCTGTATATATAATTGTTTGCTATATAAAACACGAAAACAAATTATGCAATATTTGCACAATTTTCAAAAAGTCTCTATAATTTTAGCATTTCAATATTTTTTGTTAGCTCCTCTGATTTTTTGTTGTCAAATAACAAAATGCTTTGTTCACGCAGCAAAATTGCCTGTTTAAAACTAAACAGCGAATGCGAAAAACTGATTTATTAACAAAATTCACGATCATGTGTTTCAATGTGTTTCAATCGATATTTTCTGAAGTTAAATTGATATTTTCTGAATTACAATTGATAAGTTTCAGAATTTCAATTGTTTAAAACTAAACAGCGAATGTGCCATGCGAAAAACTGATTTTTTAACAAAATTCACGATCATGTGTTTCAATGAATTTAAATCGATATTTTCTGAAGTTAAATTGATATTTTCTGAATTACAATTGATAAGTTTCAGAATTTCAATTGATATTTGCTGAATTTTAAATGAATTTCAATTTATATTTTTTGAATTTCAAATGGATATTCTGAATTTCTATTGATATTTTCTGAATTTCAACTGGAAAATCTGATTTTCAGTTGATAATTTTCTGAATTTCAAAGGGAAATTATAAATTAAAATTTTCTGAATTTCAAATTAAAACTCTGAATTTTAACTGACATTTTCTGAATTACAATTACAAAAGGTGTAGTTTGGCTTTAAAATTCAAGTTTTGTGAATCAAACATATACCTCAAATAAGACTATGGAGGTTGACTTTCCATTCCAAATGAAAGGAGTCAGATTTTTTGCATTATAAAAATGTTGAATGTAAAAGACTTAATTTGCACGCGTTAAACTTTAAGGTCATTTTGTGAGAAAACCATACATTAAAAAATAGAGTCACTACTACATTGAAATTAGCGTGGCCGATATATAGAATTGGTAGTCATATCGTTATTAATTTTTAAAAGTAAAGATTTTGTCTTCCTGAGTAAGCAGTATTTGTCTACAAATATGCAGTATTTGTCTACAAATATTCAGCATCATATTCTGATAACTTTAACATACTAAGTTGCTATTTTCAATTAACTAGAGCTCAACTTAAATATAACTTAATTTTATACATTTAACACTTTCATTTTTGGTGTTCTCGTTTTACGAAATATTCGCAAGAACAAAATCTGCGTACTTCAGAACTTTTTCTGCAACTTTTTACTATTTTGAAGAAGTTGTTTTTAATGTGAAATTTATACTCTCTCCAAAAGTTTAAAAGCCAGGCTTTTACACATTCTTTCACGCAACAAAAATGGCGCCCAACGTCAATGCATAAGCAATTTGCAAAGCTCCCTAAAACGCCATTTATTATGAACGTAAGAACTTAGCCCGATCTACATTGAAAAGTACACCTCAATACAAATTACTTCAGAAAATGTCCTAATGCATTAAGATAATAAGAAAAAGTTTCAATATTAAAATAGAGGCGAGAAATAATTTGACTCAACACAATAAAAAACGGTTAAATTTGAAATTGACTGAAGTTGTTAGTTTTTTTTTTTTATTGTTAAAGGCATAAAATAAATTTAATTTTCGATTGAAATATCCAGCAATAATTTTCAGGAATAGAAGAAAATCTCTATAAATTTGTAGTAAACGAATTGGAGGCAGTAGATGGTAATTTCGAACTAAAATTAACGATGTCGATGTGGAATATATTCTTAAGTAGAATAACTATTCCATGATAACTGGAAAACTGTTGCTGAATAATATTTTAGAATTTGGATAGTATTTCTAAACTTAAGCTACTGGAGCTACAGATGAAGGGGCAGCAGTAGATTCAACAGCTGCAACGGAAGATGAAACAGGAGCATCAGTAGGAACAGTAGGAACAGTGGCTGCAATGGTGGAAGGAGTTACAGGAGCCGCAGTGGTAGAAGGAGCAATAGTTGGGGGATGTTGCCAACCGAATTGGTTGCGAATGAAAGTATCCAAACCGACAACATCAATGCCATTAGCTTGAAGAGCAGCAGCCACACGTTGAGCTTCTGGGAAGGCAATAACACGATCGTAAACTGGTTTCAAGGCCTTCAAACGTTGAATCAATTGAGCGAAAATACCATTTTGGGCAACCTTCATTTGAATGTGTACACGAATCATATCCTGAGGATAGTACATCAAGAATTCATTGACAAATCCTTGCCAACCGAAAACGGTCCTAGCCCAGAAAGGAGTACGATTGATAATGCTCATAAATTCTTCGGATTCTTCCAATTGGAATTCACCACCCGATAACATTATTTGAGTACGGAGCCACATTAACAAGTGCATTACCTCGGGTTGCGAACGGAAACGCATGTGTGTAACATAAGCATCATTGGAATTTATAATACGTACGAAGGCCTGGAATTGAGCATCATTGATCAAATAACGCGTCATCAATTCGCGAATGGGCAACAAAGGAACCATACGCATTATTTCATCCAAATCCTGAGCCATAGTTGGTGCTGGTGGTGGTGTTGGTATGATAAGAGCAGAACCTGGTGGTTGGCGTGGTGGCACCAAGGCAAAAGTACCAATGGCACAAATGCCAATTAATCCCAAGATGGTTAGATATTTCATATTCTGGTGTTAACAGTTGTTGTCTTCCGTAACTTAAGTATTTAGATCGTTCGTATTAAGAATCGTTTTGAGAATGTTTATTATTTTGCAAAAATTCAATATTTATATACTACCTCATAATTCTATCAAAAATCTTATCTAAATTTTTATCTATTCTTTTTAATAATTTAACTAAAAACTAAATTATTTCCCATTATCATATTAATAATGTAAATCATCTTCTATCATATAAAACTTCCTTTCTCGCTTGCTCTTATGTCTGTTGTTATCCTTAACCAATTTTACACTGCCAACTTTTAAGGCCCAATAATTTTGGATAGGAGAGAGATATAATAATGCGGTAGAAAGCATGTGATAATCTGAGGTCTTTACTATACAAATAATTTTATAATGAATTTACACTTCTACGAAATCTGGGTTAAAATCAAGTTGAATCCAGTTACAAATCGGCATCGTTTACAAACTGGTTTTTGGCTTGACAACAACAACATTTTCTAAACAAAATAAATAAAATAATCTCAAACTGAATTTTTTTCTAAAAAGGTATTAATTCACTGGCGAAAGACACAATTTTCTGCGATTATGCAGGAAACAATGTTAATTTTGCTGATAAAGGTGTTTTTATGGAGGATGAATTTTTGGAAGTACGATATTTTTTTTGTTCTTCAATGATGTTTGCAAAAATTTTCTTCGCCGGAAAAAAAATATATATATATATAATTAATTAAAAAATGCAATTTTTGAATTTTTTTTTTTTTTAATAGCACTTTTTTGAAAAGTTATGAATTTATAGAAAGGAGACCGGTATGAATGGAAAATTTTTTTTATAACAAAATTAACACGGAATCGATGAGTGGTATAAAATGGGTTAAGTAAAGTACTGTTTTTAATTGTAAATCTTTTAATAGATAATAAATTATAATTTGCGTATGCTGCAAGGTGATGTAAATATATATATATTTTTGTTTTTCTCAAAATGATTCACTAAATCAGCAAAAAGTGATGGATTTTATCTACTATCCAGTAGTTAATGAAATAATAGTTGTTTAAGTGGAGATTTGTCGCAGACTAGTATATTTACACTTTTGTCAGCTCTTGGTGGAGAATCATCTGATGGTAAAACATTTCGATAATTTTATTATCTATGAGATAAAAATTAATACAACGAAAACAAAATTATTCATTTACAAGAGATTAGGCGACATCGCCTGGCCCAATTCTTCAAAGACTACAGCTACATATTTTAACATCCTTTGAGTTGTTTCTCTATAGAATTCCTACAAGATGAAAATTTGCCAAAGATAACTTAAGAATTGCTTAAGTCTACACGATCATTTCTCTGATAAAACCGTGGAAATTGGAGGATAAGTCGACTCATACGGAGGGGCCGCTTGTCAAGTAGATCTTATCCGCTGGTCAAGTAGATCTCATCCTTTGTTGTCTATAGCCACAAATCGCACAACGCATTACAGAAAAATTTCTTTTTCAGTCGCACTAGCCGTTTGTGGAGTCGTCTCCCTGCAGAGGTCTTCCCTGCAACTTACAATGTAGACAAATTTAAGTCAAATTTCCACAAACACTACTCTCTCATTCCTCCTCCCCATAACCTATTTTCCTAATATCAACACAATGCAATGCACAACACTCCCCACAGACGTCTTTTCTGACACTTGCAATTTTGGTAAATTAAAGTAAAATATCCATAGACCATCCCTGGTGCTTAGATATCCACCGTGTACACGAACAAAATCGGGTAGGTATCTAAGCACCGGTAGGTATCTATTGCTTGAAATTACGGGCATTAGTAGGGAGCATCCCCTGAGAGTTGGTTTAACGTAAACAAAAATTTCCGGCATTGTGTTGATATCAGGAAAAAAGGTTATGGGGAGAAGGAAACAGGGAGGGTCTATGGATATTTCACTTGAATTTACCTTAATTGCAAGTGTCAGTGTATATTTCACATACATGTGGTGTATATTTCACATACATGTGTTTCAACTACTTAACAAATTTTCCCTGTATTGAGTCGTGTGACCCAATGGTCTATCTACCACAAACGCATAAGACCTACTGGACAATCGTGTATTACGAGAAAAAGTACGGGCTCCAGGGATGAGTTCTCTTATCTCAGCAAAGCACTTCCCATGGTAGTATCTATAGAACAGTGACACACAACCCACATTTCTACAATGATCCAACGAATAGAGCTGGAAACCCGACTTTGCACACGGTACACATGCTGCAAAATAGACTTTGAAGGCCCTGCCAATATATGGGAATTGTATTCCATATAAGGGAATGAAGTAATTCTTGAACCGGTTAAGAAAGCCTAGATACTTGAATGCTTCTTTCGACACTTTAATAACGTGATTTTTAAAGCGGATATCACATTGGATTCTCATGCCTAGAACATCAAGAGATGCAGATTCCTCAATATTGATACCAGCCTTGTATACAGATGATATTGGTGACCCCATGGCCATTTGGGCCAACAAACAACATTACGTCTTGTGAGCATTAAAATTGACCCTATTCGCACGACCCCACTCAAAGATTGTAATTAGGTCCTGATTGGGTAAGACATTCATAATCTACCTTTTGAACTCAACCTCAACAAGGCTTGGCCAGCTGTCATCTGCTAAAGAGTAGATAGAATTAGAAGTTAGACAGAGAAACTCGCTCGGAAGTTTAAGAAAGAGAGAAGGAGAAAGAACGTATGCCTTCGGTACCCCTGCATTTAACTGGAACTCATCGGATGAGATCCCATCTATCACCACTATTATAGGGCGATCTGTGAGTAAACTTAATATAAATGCAAAGAACGCTCAAAAAAGTTTTACTCTAGAATATACTGAAAATGGCAGTTAGAACAACTGTAGTTTCAGTTAAAAAAGCGACAAAGGTTAATACCGTTAAAGCGACTAAATATGTAGTTGTTTTCAATTGTTGAAAAACAACCAACAATTGTAGTAAAAACAACTAACAATGTCGAAAAACAACTGATAATTTTTCACTACAAAATTTTTGAAACATCTAAAAAAATTGTTAAAAACTACTGTTTTTACAGTTATTTTTACGGTATTTTAAAAATATTTTTTTAATAAAAAAAATTAATTTTTTTTTTCTTTAATATCTATAAAAATTTATCATCAACTATTTCCTTGGTGAACACTACTGTTAATAAATTACAATCTATTGAAAGTAACCCTTCTGATAATATGGTTGTCTCTGTGGATAAAGTCAAAGATATAATTAAACTTCTTAAATCTAAAGAATCTTCTGGACTCGATGGTATAAATATCAAATGCTTAAAGGCCTTGCCAAAAAATGGAGTTAAATATATTACAAATATTTTAAACGCCTGCCTTAAAAAGTGCTATTTTCCCAAAAAATGGAAATTATGCAAGGTTATTCCAATATAAAAACCTAGTAAACCGCCTGATAACCCAAACTCCTACAGTCCTATTAGTCTTCTGAGCTCGAGAAAAATATTCGAGAAGGTTATTAAAAACAATATCGTTTTATTGATGATCATCAAATTCTTCCACCACAACAATTCGGTTTCCGTCAACAACATAATGCAGTCCAACTCATCCGTATTCGTAATCTCATAACATCAAATTTCAACGACGGAAAATCTACAGGTATGGTGCTATTGGATATTAAAGCTGCTTTCGATTCGGTATGGCACAATGGACTCATTTATAAGATGATGAATTACAATTTTCCGGTACAACTAATCAAACTAATACAAAGTTTTCTCACAGACCGTTTCTTTGAAGTTCATATGGGACATGAACACTCAGAAAAAACGGAAATATCAGCTGGATGCCCTCAAGGCTCCTGTTTGTCGCCAATTTTATATATTATTTACACTTCAGATTTCCCAACTCTACACAATTGTACCTCATCTATTTTTGCCGACGACACAGCAATTTTATCGTCTAATATCAACGCGGTCGATGTTATTTACAATCTACAGAATGCACTGATGCAAGTCCAAGCATATTTTAATAAATGAAAAATTCTGGTTAATTCTGACAAGACTCAGGCAATTTATTTTTCAAGAAGACGAAACCCCTGCTTTCTTCCTCAACAAGGAATACAATTCAACAACAACCAAATCTCTTGGACAAGTAATGTAAAATATTTGGGGGTGATATTAGACCCAAAAAACGCCGCCCCCCCCCCCCCTTTGGTCAATCTCAGCCCAATGCCATCTGAAGAAACTACAAACAGCACAAAATAGACTATTAAAGATGATATACAATCTGCCCTGGCACTACTCCACTCAACGTCTACATACCCTTGCAAACGTTGAATCTGTTAACAGCCGAACCCAAAGACTCAAAACAAACTTTCTAAACAGATGCCGCAAATCTGACTTCGAGCATATTAATGAGTTACTCTCATTGTTATTTTATCCCGTACACTTAAGTTTTATCTCAATTTGAAAATTACAAAAAAAAAAAACGTTCACAGAGTTTTTTTTTGAAAATTTTTACCCCACTTTAATACATATTGAAATCATACTTACGAATATTATTAAATTGTTATATAATTTCTTAGTAGAAAAGGAAAAAATAGTTTCCTAAACTCTGAAAACATTGTCATAGAATTGTACTTGCATGTAAAAAAGAAAATGTTAAATAAAGAAACACCATTGAATTGAATAAAAATTTGTATTTCCTACATTCTACTCAAAATGCAAAGTCAAAATTCCAAATGGTATAAGTGTTTATGCATTGGAGATACAATGAAACTTTCTAATTATTACACTCAGGAAATTAAGAAGGTAGAAACTACTTAAATCTAATCACTTAACAGAATTATAAATGTACTTAAAAAGACGATGACTATATTTGTCATAAAAATTACTAAAAACTGTAGTTATTATCAACTATTAAAAAAATAACTGTAATATTAGTAACAATTACTGTCAAAACAATAAAAAACAAACAACTAACAACTAACAAACTATTACTACATACACTCACAAAAAGTATGAAATAAAATTAAGTTACACCTTATTAAACTTAAGTTTATAAAATGTTCCTAAAAATAAATAAAATTGCTTACCAATAAAGCAAATTTATTAGATTTTAGTTATTATTAATTTTTCATTAACTCAAAAATAATAAGTAATTTTATTTAATTTTCCTTTGTTGAAAAAAATGTTAGAAAATGTATTTCTTTGAAGTGAAATATTTTAAATTTTAAGAATTTATTAAACTAAAAGTTAAGAAATTTAAAATTGTATGAAAAAACTTAAACCATATACGCAATTTACTTAAATTTAGTTTAACAATTTTAACTTCTTATAAAACTCGACCTGACGATAGCTCAGTGCGCTAAAGCGCTCTGTCTAACGTGTAGTGCGAGTGCATGGGGCATTAGAAATCAGTTTATCTATACCACGGTCAGTGATTGTACAGATAATTTCATATAGACGCAATTGAACAAATAAAAAACATAACAAATATTACATTATTCAAAAAAACAGGGTCACTGACGAAGGTTCAATACCAGAAACTGCGCAGTCTGATTCAGAAAATTGAAAATTTACAATGTAGTTATGATTTTTAGAAAATATACTCATTCTTCTCTACCACGCCTTTCACATTCTTAAATTTTAGTTTACAGCTTCTTAAATATTTTCTTTACAAAGATTAAAATATTTAAACCTTTGAAATTCTCAATTGGTTTATAGTTCATATTATATGAGTATTTTAGTATTCTCTAGTAAATCTTAATTAAAAAATTTTACATCCAAAACATTTGTATTAACGAAAATAATCTTATAATTATTTTCATTAATACTAACTTAAGGGATAGATGAATTTGATTACTTGACTGATGGGTGGCAAACCTAACTTACACTTACATTTTTGAAATATAATATACCTTTTTATAATTACCAATTAATAAGTAAATAAATAAATCTACCTACTTAAATGTACCAACCTACTAAATATGAGTATAACTTATGAACTAAAAATAAGTTAATGTCGCATTAGCACAAATTAAAGCGTCTTAAAATTTAAGAAAAATTAACTTGATCTTAAGGGGGGGGCATGACATTGGCCGTTTTTTGAAATCGACTTTTTTTATAATTTTGTATTTTAGTAAATATTCTTAAGATTCTAAGAAAAAAAATTTCATGGAAAAATTCCTACGGGTTCAAAAGTTACAGCCGGATTAGTGAGAGCGCATTTTTAATTTTCGCGCTACCTACGTACGGCAGCTGGTATATACTTGTTTTACTTGCTCCGCGTTTGAACGCGTTTATCTCGAAACCATGTTTTTCGTACTGGTTGCGGCACTAGCGGGTTCATTTTTTGACGAAAATTTTTTTTTCTTTTTTGTATTTTTTTAAACTTGATTCGCTATCGTATGACACGAGCTTTTTTAAATTTTTTTTTCGATTTTTTATGAATTTTTAAAGTCAATATTTTTTTTTTTTGTTTTTTTCTCTGCCGCCAGTTAATATATTTTTTTGAATTCTTTTTTCTTGTAATTTGTTTAATTCTCTACAATAATAAAAAAAAATTTGGAAAAATGTTTGTTTTTGACTGAGTTATGAATTTTTAAAAAAGGTCTGGTTTCTCTGCCGCTAATGTAATGTCCCCCCTTAAGTTGACAGTTCTAAATTAACCAAGAATTTAGCTAAATCAAAAACAATTTTTTATCTGACTCAACAGAAAAGTTCTGCTAAAACTGTCTTTCCGGATCCGACCAGAGGCAGGTCCACATTTATTACCGGGAATACAATTGAAGGGTTTAGTGCAAAAACATGATAAGCCGCACGTTTTCAAAAAATGATTTTATGTGTTCATTGCATTACCTAACGTGATATCAATATCCACTTAAACGATTTAAGCTATATTCCAAATACTTTCAGATCTAGAGCAAATGTTACTTTTTACAATTCGACTATATTTCAATATTTTTTTACGCAAGAACATGATATGTCACACCAATAAGATACACTTCTGAACAAAACGATTAACTCTGAAGAAAATAAAAGCAAACTTGAATTTTTTGTAAATATATTGATTGAAGTATGGTGGATAAATCTAATAATTATCTAATCATTTCAGAAACCATCGGATGTATGATTTATTTTAACTTTTGTGGCTTATCAAGTTATTCTAAATTCTAATAAATTTTCTGTAAAAACTTGATAAGCCACATTAATTTAATAAAATGTTTTTTACTGCCTTCTAGTCTCCCAGCGATGGACATGAAATAGAAGACACATCTTTGCACTTAAATCAAGTATATATATCATGAAAATCCTTCAAAAAAGCTACCTAGTATTTAAAATTAAATAATTCCAAATAAAATTTGTGCAAGAACTTGATAAGACACACTGACGTAATAAAATGGTTTTTACACTCTTCTAGACTTCCACCGACGGATATGTAATAGAAGACACATACTGTTACTTATTACAAGCATTTATAGCTCAAACATCTTGCTTAACAGCTGCCTAGAAGTCATTGAAAACCATTTCTTTAAAATCAATGTGGCTTATCATGTTTTTGCAGAAATTTTATTTAAGATTTTCTTATTTTTAAGAAAAAGCCGCTGTTTTTCTGGACTTTTATATCCTAGATACTTGTAATAAGTGCCAAGAGGTGTCTTCTATTACATGGCCATCGCTTTAAGACTATCAGGCAGTGAAACCAATTTTTTCAAATCCACGTGGCTTATCAAGTTATTGCAGAAATTCTCTTTAAGATTTTTTTATTTTGAGGAAATAATTGCAGGATTTTCGAGCAACAGATACTTGTAATAAGTGCTGAAATATCTTGGCATTTAATACAAGTTTCTACAGCACTAAATGCCTGAAATACAGATATCATTTTTTCAAAAATTTAAAAATTCTAAATAAAATTTGTACAAAAACTTGATAAGCCACATTGACTTAATAAAATGGTTTTTACTGTCTTATAGTCTTCCGAAGAAGGTCATGTAATAGAAGACACATTTTGGCACTTATTACAAGTATCAAGAAATACCATCTAATTTGCTACCATTTTTCAGACTATGAACTTCTTCACTTATCTTTGTGCAATAACTTGATAAGCCACACTTTTTTTTTGGAAAAAAAACAGTTTCCGATGGATTTCTATCATCCATGAACGGGTATGTGATGGGAGCCTTCATTAAGCACCTATTATATATGCTTACAGTCTGGTTTAGTTAAAGTCTTATTTTCTACATTGTTTTTAAACTTTGAAGGCGATTATTTCATTATTTTAATTTTGTGGCTTATCAAGTTTTTGCACTAAGCCCTTCAGTTAATAAGAATTTCAATTTCCAAGATATCGACTATTTTATGATTATAAAATAAAAAATATGATAAAATAACACCATCTTTAAGTAAGACTTATAGCGGAGACACAAAAAAAAAATAGATTGAAAACAATTGTGTTTTAAATTAACTAAATTTGATTTAACATTTAAATTAACAAAATTTGTACATTTGAATTACAAAATTTTTGGTCGAAAAATTAGTTCAAAAACGAATGAAATTTGTTCCTGAGGTAAAATCAGAGAAATAATAGCTAAATAACTGATTTAAACGAAAACAACGGAAAAAAATAAGCT